>JAHRHZ010000217.1:3363690-3423086 GCA_024137785.1 Ginglymostoma cirratum
GGATCACCTTTTCTGATGCTAATCAACAAATTATCAAAGTCACTGAATTCAATTTTTCAATATGCCAACTGTGATATTTGAATTTATGACATCAGCATTACTCGAGGCGATGGTGGGGGTGACACCTCTAATTCTGACTTGTAGTCTCGCTTTTGATAACAATCTGAAGAGATAATTGCATTGATGTAAAATTTGGCAATGCTTACAAATTTCAAATTTGATGGCGCACATCATAAGTTGTCAGAAAAATTCAAAACCAAGAAATACAACCATGTATAGATTGCACAGAAGGTGCTGGAAAAAATAAATGATTTGTGGTTGAATGTCTGTGGAATGTTTCATGTAAGCTTACCTACAATTGGATAAACATTGGGCAGAACATCAAAACCTCCAGCAGAGTCTGGATGTGACCAGCTCTGCTTCCATCTGTGTTACAACAAAGCAAAGCCAAGGCATCTCTGACAGAATTGCTTTAAATGACCAGAGAAGCATGAAAAACTAGAGGAAATGGACTATCCCAAATTCCTTACTGCTGATCTATATCGTACCAAGCTTGTTTCACAATGCAAGGGAATTTCTAAACAGGTATCATTAATTTCGGCTGATGGCCAATTATTTATTAGTGGCATTGACCTAATAATTGATGTTATATTTGAAGGCATTTATTTTGTTAAAGTAATCTTTACTAAAGTTATTCCTTTTGTGTACTTCTGTATGGTGGGATATTCTGTATTTGCTATAGCTGCACTCTTCACTTTTTTATCCTTATCCTCCAACGTGATATTTCCTGATGGGAGGATTTGTGATCTGAAATCAGAGGAGAAGTGCTGGAAAAAAAAACCCACAGGGCATGCAGCATCTATGGGATAAAAACAAATGATAATGGATGGAATCTTCCGGTAACAGTGAGGTTATCAGTAGAAGGATTGGAAGTACATGACACATTTGCTCAAGAATGGCTATGTGTGACCATTGCTGCAGTCAGCCAATTACCTGTGCATGGGAGAGAAACGTGGTGGAACAAGTAGGGGGGTGGGGCAGAAGGTCAATGCCTCAGCCATCAATTTATGGGGCCCCAGGGTCTGGGATGTTATTTAACGAGCCTGTGGCCTTCACCTGATGAAGGAGCAGTGCTCCAAAAGCTTGTGATTTCAAGCAAACCTGTTGGACTATAACCTGGTATCGTGTGACTCCTGACTTTGTCCACTCCTGTCCAACACTGGCACCTTCACACCTGAGCCTCTGGACAGGCAGTCATTCTCTGTAAGCTATGGATATCATGCTTGCAGTCTGAGGAGCATTTAGGAACTGAATCTGTTGCACTTCCCATAATCACCCCCTCCCTTCCTCCCCACTCCCCACCACATCGCTCCATCTGCCAGCTAGATCCTGGACCTGCTGTCATTTCCTTTCCACCTGGAGCTTTGAAATTGCTGCCACTTCCTTTCCATTTATTGGTTGAGATGTCCTGCTATGCATGTAGAAAATGAGTGGCCCATGGTTTAATAGCACTGTGCCCCATGTTTTCCTTCTGATTATCTGGGCAAGCTGAGAGTTCTTGTTTCACAGGGCTGGCAGCAAGGTCCCTTCCCTCCAGCCTGACCAAGATGGCCTGGACGAAGATATCTCTGTGGATCACTGCCCATGGCCAGAACCTGAATGTAGCACAGGAAGGCTTTAGGGAGTGGCTGTGCTCCACCAGGATAAATGGCACCATGTGGTTTACTGCAAAGTAACACTCTTAAGGACCAAACAGTATCGTGTGTGAATGCAGAGGGCTGTCAGACAGGAGCTCGGGTTACAGACCCTACTATCTGATGGACCATGCAGAGTGAATACAAGGAAGCCACTTTATGCTTTGCGTGTTGAACCAATTGCAGGTCAGTGATGGCCTCAAACACTTAATTTAAAAAAAAATCAGTAACGCGATGTGAGTATGGATGGCTACACCAGTATTTATTGCCCATGGTTAGTTACCTAGAGGCCAGTTCCTGTGGGTCTGGATTCACTTATAGGCCAGGCCAAGTAAGGACAGCAGATTTTCTTCCCTTTAGGACCCCAGATGGGTTTTTACAACAATTAACAGTGGTTATATGATTACCATTAGACTAGCTTTTAAATTATGGATATTATTGAAAATAGATCTCAAATTTCACCACTTGCCATGGTAGGATTTGATTTATTATTGTTACATGTACCTAGATATAGTGAAAAGTTTTGTTCTGCATGCAGTACAGGCAGATCATACCATACAAAGTGCATTAGGCTAATAGAACAGAGAAATGAATACAATGTTATGGCTGCAGAGAAGGTGCACAATGATGCGAGATCAATATTAAATTTAAAATTTGAGAATTTAAAATTACACACCCATTGGGATGGCACTAAGCAATTCTGTCTGCCACCAAGAGAAAACCACATCTGATTGGGGCAGAGTGAGTGTTCTAAGATTGCAGAATGTTCCCGGCTATCAGAATTTTGATCCCAGCTAAGGAGGAAGGTACAGAACTTGCTAGGGAGGCTGGCGATAAAACCAATTCGGATAGAGAGACTCGAATTTCACAATCGGCATGGTGGCTCAGTGGCTAACACTTTTGCCTCACAGCGCCAGGGACCTGGCTTCATTTCCGGCCTTTTGCAACTGTCTGTGTGGAGTTTGCATATTCTCCCCATGTCTGCGTGGGTTTCCTCCAGGTGCTCCAGTTTCCTCCCACGGTCCAAAGATGTGCAGGGGAGGTGGATTGGCCATGCTAAATTACCCATTGTGCCCAGGAATGTTTAGGTTAGGTGGGTTAGACATGGGGAAATCAGGGATAGGGGAATGGGTCTGGGTGGGATGCTCTTTGGAAGGTCGGTGTGGACTTGTCAGGCTGAATGACCTGTTTCCACTCTGTAGAGATTTTATGTTCTATGATTCAGTGAGGACCTTAACACATGGATATATGTAGACATAACATTGTTGTGGAAAAGGATTGTGTATGATTATTGGCTAATTCTTTCTGTTCTGCACCGCAGGACCTTGAGGCACGTCGTAAGCTAAAACCTGGAAGCCACTTTCCTTCAGAATCACCTCCCCCTTGAGGCATTCCTCTGTTCATTTATCTCAGTGGGTGCATTCGCTAGATTAGGTTTGCGTTTATGGTCAGGTGAGAAGATCGCAGCCAGCTGCTGGCTGCTGGTGGAGGATGTGATAACCAAGGTGTTGTGGCTCGATATTAGCTCCGGTAGGATATTACTAAGAGAATGCTGTATGGGTTAAGTGATCTAAATTAGCACATGTTTGAGCTGTAAATGTATAATAACAATGAGTCTCATGCCCCTCTGCCTGTCGGGGGCTCCACGGGGTGGCTGATCTAGAGAACTTGAGGGTCCTGGCACCAGTCACAATTGCAGTCTGACTGTGACTCCGTCCCTAATATTAATACCATTCTACGTACTTTCAGCACTTTCCCAAACATTACACTGGGCAGAAAAACATCATCCAGGTGGCTCCACATCGACTGCACAAAAGAAAGATTCCCACAGTCTATCAAGGTTAAGCAATGTAAACAAACTCTTCTTGTACTCGGCCAGGAATTTTCCACTTGTTTCCAATTGCTCATTGTCATGACCAATTAACCTTTAATGATTGACCCTTAATGATCTGGTTTGAAGGCTTCATTTTTTGCATCTACCACTACACAATATCTCTGGGATTTGTGGAGGCAAGGTTCATACGCTGGATGTGTCCATAATAAAATAGATGTCAGTACAGACGCAGGCTTTCTCCAAGTGCTGGAACAGGGAACAGCTGCCTCAGTGAGTCAGGTCCAGCAGAATATGCCATGGCTTCCAGACTTATGCTTGGACCAGCATTCCACGGCTATAGCTAAGGGTCGGGGTGAGCAATGCCACTGTGTTCAGAAGGTGATCAGAGAGTAAAACATATCTGACCATAATTTTTATGTATTTCACTCATTTTGGGGTGTCCTTTTAGCCTGCCGATTATGCTCATCATTGCCACCAACCACCCAAATGACCCTTCTCACATTTTATCTTCAGCATAATTGCATTTATAAGAAGACATTTAAAAACTGGTGAGCCTCACATTTCAGACATCCTCCATAACTTTTAATCTCTGCATGTTACCCCCCAACATTCCCCATCACCCTTGACTCACCCAATATAGCCATTCCTGTCCTTTCTATTAGCCTTGAATTTATCTCACATCCACTGACCTTTGCCATCATTATGAACAAATGTCTCACTCACTATTCAATTTTCAATCAGAATTTCCCTTCCATTAAATTCCGACAAGTAATTAAAAAGGCACTTTTGTTTCCTATTTCTATGATTAAAGATTTTATTGGAATGTAATTGTCACACTAGACAGAACTTGTCCACTCATGTCATGATTCCTTTGACCTGAAAACAATGCTTGTACCCATAAATATGGTCAAGCATAAATTCACAAATTACCGCCTTCGCTCACTTTCTTCACAATTGTTACAGTGGTCCGTGATATTTTTGCATATTTTTCTTCATGCCTGTCTAGACACTAACCCAAAGGTAATGAAGAGGAATCTTCTAATACACACATGTAGCCCACCGGACTCTTACTGAGGTGGCGGCATTTCCACCTCTGAGCCAGGAGGCCTGTGATCAAGTCTCACCAACTACAGAGGGGATCCGCAAACAGAATGATTGGAAAATATCTTTAAGGAAATGATGATCAGCCCAGGTTAAAGAACTAGCGAGGAGCTAGCTAATAGAACAAAAGTGAAGCTTGCCAGTTAGGGAGGTATGGGTGGCACAGTGGCACAGTAGTTAGCACTGCTGCCTCACAGTGCCAGGGACCCAGGTTCAATTACACCCCTGGGTGGCTGTCTGTGGAGTTTGCACATTCTCCCCATGCTTGCGTGGGTTTCCTCTGGATGCTCTGGTTTTCTCCCACAGTCAAAAGTATGCTGGTTAGGTGGATTGGCTATGCTAAATTGTCCATTGTCTCCAGGGATTTGCAGGCTAGGTGAGATATTCTTCAGAGGGTCAGTGAGGACTTGATGGGCTGAATGGCCTGCTTCCACACTTTTGGGATTCTATGTTAATTTTCAGTATTATATATTCAGCGTTTGCTTGAATGAAGAGTCATCTAGACTCAAAATGTTAGCTTGCTCTCTCTCTCCGTGGATGCTGCATGACCCGCTGTGATCTCCAGCAATTTGTTGTCTTAAGTATCGATTCCACCTTCTGCAGTAATTTGCTCTCGTATTATAAATGCCTGGTTGAGTTCCAGAAATGCTAAATCTACTCGGATTTTTGCAAGCATTTCTTACATATTAAACTTTGTTTGATTAAGCTTTATTTGATTGAAATCTCTAAGATCTTTGAATAACTAGCCGTCTTTGTGATGCGTTTTTTGTTCATCACAACTGTGTGTTGATTTGCTTTTTATTTGATCATGGGATAAGGATATCTGTGACTCGGGCCAGCATTTATTGTCCATCAATAGTTGCCCAGAGGGCAGTTAAAAGTTATATGTCAGTGGGACCAATTAAGGTTGGCAAATTTCCTTCCATAAAGGACAATAGTGAGTCAGACAGCTTTTTAACAATACTTGATAACAGTTACATGGTTACCATTAGGCCAGCTCTTTATTCCATTGTTCTTAAGTTGAACTCAAACTTCCCCATCTATATGGTGGGATTCAAACCCACATTCTCAGAGTATATTGTTCTGGATTGCTAAACCAGTAACATTATCACTACACCACTGCCATAATCTCCTTATTTGCAATCAAAAGACCATAATATACAGGAGCAGAATTAGACCATTCGACCCATCGAGTCTGTTCCACCATTCAATCATGCCGATACATTTCTGAGAAAAGAGAGGTGTGTTCAAAGCAGCAGCAAAACTGCATTACTTTACATACAAATTGACTTCATGTTTCTACAAAAAGAACAAACAGTTGGTTTGCATATTTACAAGTACTTTCAGAAAGAAAAGAGATACTACTTCAATAAATACAAATCTCATTATTAGAAAACCACTCAGTACATCACTTGTAGAGATAATAGTAAATATCCTGGATCTGAAATCCTGGCGAGGGTTTCTTCTGGTTTCTTGCCAAAACGTCCGTGGATGTTCAGCCCCACCCTGGAGAAATGGCTTAAATAACTGTGTTGGCGCAATCTCTGCCAGTCTCCCATCTGGCAAAAGACCAGAGGAATTCGCCACCATAGGATTTCTGGGCCTCAGAGACGCCCTAGAATGACTTTTCTAAGTGTTAGGAAGAAGTTAGGATTCCAGTGGATGCCTTTGTTGAAATGACCAAGCATTTCTTTGACATTTGTAGTCTGACAATGTTCATATTCAATCAGCAGCTAGTCCCATCAGTGGAGCTCATCAGTCATCATGTTTTTCTGGAGGCACTACCTGAAGAATGATCTGGGCTGTTGTGGTCATTAAATCTGCAACATAACACAACAGAGTGTGAATGCCTTATCCATAGATAATTAATTCCATAAGGAATAAAAAGAAATGAAAATATGGGTACCGTAAATCTTAAATAAAAATATATTTTCCTTTCATCAATACTGTTGAAATTTATATGCTAACATTTCTGCTCTGAACTTTATAAAATGAATTATACCACAGTTACATATTTTTAAAAGGCTTTGACAAAACTATTTTATATATCTGATATCTTGCATTTTACGTCTAGCAACCTAGTGATACCTAAATGTGACTGACTACTAAACAGTATTCTTCAAATTTTCACTAACAGTCATTCAGTAAATTCAACAGAAATCAATTGCACTGTTTCTGTTGGGCACATTGGATCTCAGAATAAGAATGTAACCACAGAGTGCAGTGCTTTGCAATTTCCTTCTAGAAGTGGAACTGGCTCTCAGATCAGGAATGACAAAGTTAAAATAAAAAAATTGATCCCTTCACACAGACTTACTTCCATCTCTCACAGACTTGCCATTTCTGCCAAATTAATGCATGTTATCACAGATAAGCTCCCAAAGGTATTGGCAATTTAAAGTAATCTGATTTGAATTACTTGGAGTAATTCACAAATGTTGGAATTTTAGTTCAGTTCATATGTTTGCACATACTTATTTCCATGTATTCTGTTGTCATAATTATAGGGAATGGTGAGCGGGGAAAATGTTGTGTTTCTATTTTTATAGCATCTTACTGAATCGCTCAATTTCTCGGAATATATGTTCAACAATGCAGCTTGCTTCTATCAATCCATCCAATTTCTCTGTCTAGGTGTTCATCTGTGAAATTCTTGTTAATTTACTGAATCCAATGTGTGTTAAAGTCTCTGGGGTGTAAGGGACTTAAGGGTGATGATTATTTAGTTTTCTCCTTCTATCTGAATCATTAATCCATTCAGAACCTCTTCAGTACAACTCTTGCCTTTACAATCCCTACATTGAAAAATATAACACCGGTTCTATACATTCTCAAACCTCTTAGGTGGTATGAAATTCTTGCAACCTTCATTTCGTATTTAGTTTTCAGTTTGAATCTTTCAAAAGCACCCCAACAGTTGTTCTCACAGGTACAAGGAGATTAATATCATGTTTATCCTCTCAGTGCAGCTAACAAAGTTACTCACTGTTTTAAAAACAAGCTGTTGAGAATGCTGGAGAAATCTGAATGCTGGAGCTCTGAAATAAAAGCAGAAAATACTGCAGATACTGAGCGCTTGGGAGATACTGAGGCCTGGCAGATTCTGTGCAGACAGCAACAGAGTTAATTGATGGAAATGTTTTGATTTTGCTGGTGGTGAGTTTGTGAAATAGGAAAACTGGATAGTAGAATACCTGAAGCCACCACCTCAACCATTTCTTAACATCTGAGTGAATCGTATTGTTATGGACCAGATCAAACTCCCTTCAAACGTATCAAGGAGGTAGCCTAGACATTAACATTTATCTTATTTAAAAGCAAGCGTAGGGTGTTGTGTTCCAGATGTAATTCGATTTGTCATGCGACTCAGCTTTAAGCCGAACACACTTTATTCTTTACGTACAGTTGAAGCAGAAACAAAAGAAAGAAGAATTGGTATATCTTTAACTCAACTGGAAAACATAACAGAATAATAGATTATTAACCACTAAACAGCAACTGTTCCAATATAGCAATATCCCATAAAGACACCCTTGGCAAAGGCAAATTCGGTAAAATATATGGTCTCACATGTGAAGTTTCTCTTGATGAGAGAAAATTCTGGCAGAATGAGAGAGAATTTCAGCTCTTTGCTGTGGGCGAGAGAGATGTATAGCGACTTCCACTGCCAACCTTAAAAGCCCGACAACTGAAAGCTAAACCAAAACCCTGGTTCTCGGGGAGCCTGACTCTACTCATTCATGCTACTTTTATTGTTCTAACTTTAAAAAAATCCCAGGTCCTCACAAGTTGTTTACTTTATTGGCTTGGAAGGGGCAAATTGGCACCTCTGAATCAAAACATCTTTTCAAAAAAAAGAATCAGGACAAAATACACCTTTTAAAGTCAGAGTATTGTCACAGTGTCAGAGCAATCAGGGACCACTCAAGGGCCTCTTCCTCACACCGCATGGATTCAGCCCAATTGAGGTGGGCCTGTCAACATGTGGTCTGCATGACGGGTGAAACTGTGTGGGTTATTTGTCGTCTCGGGTTGGGGTGGGATCGACATTTTGGCTGTGCAGCCACTCAGCAGTTCCCTGCACGCTGACCTGTGTGCCAAAATCAGTTTCAGAAGTTGCTGCTATGCTCGGACCTCGAATGTTCACGCAGAAGAACAACAGGACAGGAAGGAATGCTTGGCGGGGGGAAGTAGCGTCTCGATCAAAGGCAGAGGTGAAAACTAGTAAAAACCAATAACAATTGAAAACGAATGTACAAGTCTTACAGAAATCTCACCTTGAAATATACAAGATGAGTCAGGTCATCATATGTCATTTGCAAGTTTTACTGGATTTGCCTTCTGAGAGTCTGATTGAGGGATCTGGACATCAGGAAGGGGGTCATGATGAGAAACTCTCAGCCCCTTACATTAGTTACCTGTGGCCTGGGACCTCTCTAATCCTGGAACTCTAGATGGCAGGGTGGGGGTGGGTGGTGGTGGTATGGGGAGCAGGTGTCAATTACCGGCAGCTGCTATCGCCTCTTCAGTGGCTCTGCTGAGCAGAAGAAATGCCAGTCTTTAATTGGCAGACAGCTCCGCTGGGTTCCAAGGGAAGACCCATTGCTGTCCTCACCACTGCCTGCTTAGTGTATGGTTTTGGTGTGCCTTCTGGAAAAGAGACACAACAGGTTTCTTGCCAGCTCTTTAGACGGCACGGAAGACCCTAGACTCCACAATCCCACCCAATTTTCTTGTCAAAACTGAATGTTTGTTAGAGAGTTTCTGAAGAAGCCATACTCAGCTCAAAATTTTAATCGTGTTGCTCTGCCCCGAGAGGCTGTCAGGCTTGCTTAGTAATCACATCGCTTTCTGTTTGTATTTCATTTTCAATTTTGTTGCCACCAAGTAATTTTTACTTTTGTATCATAGAATACTGCTACATAATAATTTCAGCAATTAAATGCTACACAATTCAGCCTAGAATTCCTACAATTCATCATTAGTTTGCTATCATGATGTGAGACCGAAGAGTCAGAATCTAGATTCAGCTTGCTGGCATCATCTTATCCACAATGGATGGATTCCTCAATGATCTAATATCTGTATGCCTGTTGAAATACAGTGAAGAAATAAGATGTACTCTTGTCCCCATAAGAATGCAATTTACACAGTTGAAGAGAAGAAAATAAATTGAGGGTAAAATGATAAGCAATTGCAATAATGGGGCACTTTAACTAAAACTATTCTAAAATAGCCTGGTAAAAGACAAGTTCTGCCCGCAAAAATGAGGAAAGGTGTTTACCATGTATCTAGGACTGTTTTACCTTAAAAGTCTGTTGCATGTGAAGCAAGGATATATGTAGTAGAGATAGTAGGAACTGCAGATGCTGGAGAATCTGAGATAACAAGGTGTGGAGCTGGATGAACACAGCAGGCCAAGCAGCATCATAGGATATATATAGTGCTAGATTTAGTTCTGAGCAATGAAGAAGGACAAATAAGCAATTTGCAAATGGGACACAGTGTAGAAAATGGTGACATAACCTAATTAGGGTCACTTTGAAAATAAGCAAAGACAAATTGGAGCTTAAAATAAACCTGTTGGGACTAGAAATGAGTTAGTTCCAGTGCTATGAACGGAGACCTTCTGCAGATTAATTGGTAAAAGAAATGGAAGATCAAACAGCAAAGAAGTTAGAAGCAGAGTTATCAAGCCTTTTATGAAATAAAACAGATTATTTGGTTTATTGATTCTATGCAGGACCCCTGGAGCAAACCAATCAGTCACAAAACCTTCAATTGATTGCTGTAGCCCTGCAACTTTATTTCCTTCAAATGCTTGTCCAATTTCCTTTTGCAATCACTGATATGTTCTGTTTTTGCCTCCAACATTGGCAGCAAGTTCCAGGTTGTAACCATTCATTATGAAGATATTAATCATTCTCACATTCTCCCTGCACATCCTTCCCAAAAACTTAAATCTCTGTTCAGTTGTCCTTTTACGATAAACTAAAAGGAAGAGATTTTTGTCGCGCATCTAATCTCAGTCCATTATAATTTTGTATGCCTCTAACAAATATCCCCTCAATATCCTTTGTCTTTCCAATCTAACCTTGCAACTGAAGACCACTACCCTATACCCATTCCGCCTGCAATGTACAGAAATAGCAGATGAACAAGATATGGGCAAAATGCATTTGGATTAAAAGGAACAATAGGAATACTTGTAAGTTGAGAAATAGTAGAAATAAGTTTGTCTTTGGGTGACAGTGTATGTTAGATAATATTGGATCTGTTGCATGATGTATTCCTCTCAAGATTTTCATTTCACCAACATTTGTCCAAGGAGAGAGATTAGGAAGGCTAGAAGCTAGTTTTATGAAACACCATTATATTTCAACATGTGAGGAAAACGCAAGACTATACAAACTAAAAAAAAGTTAAGACAGTTTAAAGACGAAGTGGCCATTTTGAATTAATAGTGAGGGAGCGGTGGGAGCAATGGTTTTACAAAGTGAGGTGACAATATGATGGAGAAGGCATGTGCAGAGAATCTATTACTCTAATCTAATGAATAAAACAAAGTCTGTTGATGCTGGAAATCTGAAACAAACAAAAACCGACTACTCCACTATCACAAGATGACTATTAAATACTTTTTCTACGTTAGGTTTTAAATAAAATTATCTGTCAACCAGGTTTTCTTCACAAATATTTGGATTATTATTAAAACAAAACTTATGTGAGAAAGATGCAATAACTTGTTAACATTCACAATTGGTAACATGAAATGCAATGTTTATTGCTCTAAATAACCCAACACACACACACACACACACACACACACACACACTCTCTCTCTCTCTCTCCCTCTCTCTCTCTCTACAGATAAAGTGAAAAGCAACTGATTTCTCTCTGCAGAGGCTCACTTCTTTTAAACAGAGATAAAAAGAATACATTTTCTGGCTATTAGCATTATTCTTGACATCAAAAGTACAATGCGTAGGATGTTCCAGACATTATTATACAGATCCTGGGACATGTGGTCAAGTCAGTAATCAGGTATGGTTGTTTCTGGAGTCTTGACTGATACAGCTTGCTCAGGAAATACAATACTGAGATGCTCCTTTGGCTACATGATCTTTTCACATGATAGAACATGGAATGCTTCACTACAAGTGGCTGTTAAAATAAATACTATCTGAATTGGAACATTTCAAAAAAGAAATATTTCAAAGTATCTGGAGAAAGACAGGATGATATTAAAGCAGATAGCTCCACTTAAAGAGTTAGCACAGATAGATTGATGATAAACTGAATCGTTATCTACTGTGCTTTAAATTTTATGATTCTGTGGATTCTTCAATAAGCAGTAGCTGTGTTTTGTATCCTTAGGTTTCAGTCAGAATTGTGGCCCCATGCATGCTCTAACTTGCAAACTGGTTTCAGTGTCTTGATGTCTATCCCAATTACCTAGCAGCCTACAGCCTATATGTCTGTCAAAAATCCTCACAACTTAAGTTGGTTCCTGGGGAATATAATGGAATCTATAAGGTCATAGTTTTTTGGTGGTCTGCTGTGACGTTCAATTGTCTTTCAGAATTATTGGCACATCTATTTCAATTTATTCAAAAAGAAAGAATCTTTCTGAAAAATAAAATCAATAAACCACAGGACATTCCTCCATGGAATTTTTAATGAGTTATGATAACAAGATCAATCATTAAGGTGAGATAGATTATGTAGCTATAACACAGCATTAAAAACAATCTGTATTATTTGTTTGGGATGCATTTCAGGACTTCCTATCATTGTGCTTGTGTGTACAGGATCACATGTTTGGAGAACTTCTTGGGAAATTGGGCATGCAGGGTTTGCATCATTAACAGGGTTTGTCTAATCATCTTCGTGTTTAAATTAATAGCCATCAAATTGGACTGGCTCTGTTCTAGGATAGTTGAAGTGATTAGCTGGGACCTGTTGATCTTAGCTACTCACAGTTGCTGAAATTGGTCTCCCACCGGAATCAGAAAAAAATGGGCAGTATAATGGACCTACCACAAGGAAGATTTGAAGGCTTGAGGTTCAGTGGAAGTTTCACTTCACTTATAGAATACCAGCTCGTTGTGGATCCCAATCAAGCATCCTGACTCTATCAGTTAGACAGCTTCTCAAAATTCTGGTAACCCACAGCTATTTACAGGGATGTGCAGGTGTGGTGACGTGAATGAGTGGACAATGGGCTTGGCAGTGCCCAGTGGTGTTGCACTCCTGCTTCTCTTGGCTCCGGGTGAAAAGATGAAAATGTACCCGATGTTCTGTGACTTCTTTTTATGGCCTGTTTCTTAGGCTGCTATACAACTTGCTAAACCAAAAGGAATGCAATTTTACCTGGGCACTAGCATCCAAGAAAACACATTCAACTCTTGATTAGCTTATTCAGCAGGGTTGGTGCCCTTGACTTTTCAAAAACTCTGGCAATGAATAAACTTTACAGTTATAATGTCCCAGAGTACCTTTTCAATAAATTATTGTCAGGTGATTTCTCAAAACTGTTCCTATTCCAGTGCTGGTGACATAATTACTGACGTTCCAGTGTCCAATTTAAATTGGAGCCAGACCAAATTGCATGTTGGTAAAAATGGCCAATTTGATAGAGTTGAGTGGCTCCCAACCATATATGGGCATAACCAGCTACAGGTGTAACAGCTGTGTAATAAGATCTTGTCTGATGAGACAGATATTGGAAGATAACCTGATCAACTGGAATAATGAGATTATGTCCACTGAAATCATAGGATTTGGTGGCTTGCTACATTGAGGAATGCGGTCACTGACTCACACACCTCCTTGAGAAATAAAGCATAAACATTCTGGTGAGCAGAACGTTGGAGCAACAAAGCAGGAGCAACCATTGCAAGAAGAACCCTAAGCTTGAAGTCCAGAAGACAATCAGCTGGGAGACCAGAGACTGCAACACTGGTAGCCAACCCCCGTTACTGCCTGGTCAGTGTGATTCAGACCTGACTCATTGATCCTACTTGGGAAGATAAGGATGGCTTATTTTTGGGTAACAGATCATTGTTCTTTCAAAGAGGAGATAGTCACTTGCATTTAGCCAAATAAAGATTGATTATGACTGAATGAGTTTGTGTTGACCAAATAGATTGAGCAGCAGAGCCTTGATCAAAAAATTCCACCTATATAATCTTCTATCCATACACTCACAGTCAGATTTTGTCATCTTGAAATATGATGTCAAAAAGTTGGTCTCTGGGTAGACATCCTGCTTCTGTTTCCCTTGACAGCTATATTGTAGGACATAGGAAAAAGGCACACTGCAAAAACTTATTTTCCCCTATCAAAAGGCCGAAGGGCAGACCTTGATGGATTGTCACTGGGGTGGTGGGCTTCAGAAGTTCTCTGAGACCCTGTCAAATGAACATAGGTGGGAGAGTCTATGGATGCAGGACAGAAATCCATTAAACCTCTTTAAAGTTCTGTTAGAGAAGCTTTAGAAGTCTTGGGATAGCACTGGAGGGAAGTTAATATTGAGGAAAGCAAGTAAAGGAGGCTGCAGAGACATGATAGAGGACCACATTTTGAACAGTATTGATCTTGACAGGCCAGTCATATCTGCCTTTGAAATGAACTTCAGTTACTGGCTACCTGCTCTTAATACTCTTAAGTGATCTCTAGGAAAACGGTGGCTGAGGTGAGCTTTTTACTAAACCCACTCCTTGTGACATCCTGCTTTGGATGGGTCGATTGAGATAACAGACCTGACTCTAGCACACGTGTGAGCTTCCCCTGGGAAAATCCTGGTTTCCCAGCAGTCTGGTAATGAAGCTGGGAAATAAAATGGAATCAGTCTTACTTTCCAATTCCCACTTCTGACGTGAAAATCCAGCCCTGGATTTTTGCTTTTCCACCTGCTATTATATGATTTAGGCCTTCCGTTAACCTAACAGGATCAATTGTCTTCTGACAACAGAAGCTAAACGGCTGGTTTATGTTAGGTCGCTATTTACCATCCCATCCACACAGTAGAGAGCGAATGTTCACTCTTGAACTGTTAGTGTAGGGCATGGAACTCATTGCCAGGTCTGGCAGCAGTCTCCATTGGTTGTCTACTTCAAAAGCTCTACTAGGCATGAGTATGTCTTCTGCTAACACTTTTCTTTGCATTGGATTTCAATTCTCAGACTAAGCAATGCCTTATTGCACCATCAAAAGACCCTGCAAAGCCATGTTTTGCACAGTTTGCTCAAGCTACCATTGATCCAGAAACAATTTCATAATTAATCTTCCTCCTCAGTTTAAACATGATTTGTTTTGCATCTAATTTTAAGCCTTGGAGTTTTTTTGATCATGTGGAATAACTTAATGAAAAGGCAGATGTGACTGGTTGCCAAAATTATAGTGTAATAACTGGTCACTCCTCTTGTCTCTATCCCCTCCCTTCCTTACGGGGTAATTCTTAATCAGTGTGTATGTTAGACGTTTGCAGAATATGAGCAAAATTGTGTTTTTGTATCTAGTAAATTTATTTGACTCATAATCAAAGCTAATTCTTTCTGCCTACTTGCTTCAGCTCGACTCCATTTGATACTCTGGATTTTTCCTAAAAAATGCCAACAACATTGACCACAAGCTGAGTAACAAAGATGTTCACAATTTATTTTTACTTTGCGCTGACCTTTAGTCTTTTTGCAACTGTTATGTCCAAATAAGACACAATGGTCATGATTATCTGATCTTATTGTCAAATTTTTCTAAGAACCCCAACAATGAATAACAAAAGAACGCTTAAAAGTGTTTACTCTCATCTGTGGCTGTCATCTAATGTTTAGTTACAAGATGCAAGTACCCTGATTTATTATTTGCTGCCAAGGTAACCTTTGGAGGTGCCATGAATAAAGCACAAACGATTGGGTTGATACTTTTAATATTGCCACACAATGAAGGCGCGATGTTTGTAACAGTGTGGGAAGGTAAGCGAAGCTCGGTCTGTTCCCTCTAGAGGCACCAGCACTTACTCAAAGAGGTGTTGTCCTGGAAGCCCTGAAGGTAAAAGTTCCTTGCTGCGAGATCTAAGCATTACCATTCGTTTTAGCTCGTGTGTTATTCTCCTTTCTGCCACCCAGCCCAGTATTTTATCCAGTGCATACTGAGATGGAATGTTTCATGTGCAACGGTACAAATTGCAGTTACACAGCCCACTGCCCCCTCTTTAGCAGTCAGTGCTGTTAGAGTACCTACTGAGAGAAAAGCAGCCAATCAGCTCATTAGAAATTTCCCCAGAAATGGAATAAATAGTGCAAGCAGTCGGAGAGGTAGCATTTAATAGGAAAGCGTGTTCCATTATGAGTGATGCTGTGTTAACTGTATTGAACCCACATGTGAGGACCAATTGTACAGCAGAGGAACAACGAGTCTCTGAAGTGATTTGTATCAATGGATTAAATGTCACATTGGAAAATGTGTTTTTATAGTAACTGCAGACCATGGGAACACAAGCTGAACCAAAGGAATGAAATTTCTTCAACAAATATAATCAGTCATAAAACATGAGGCACTCCAGTAATATTTCCCTTTTAACTATCTGGCTCACTTTGATGTTCCATGAATAAATTGTGTGCGCTAAAAATTGTGCATCCTCTTAAAAATTGCAGTTACTTTCCACTTGTTTTAGTGATGATGCTTTCTGAAATTTGTATCACTAATAAACCTGTACTTGTCTTTTTCTTCTTTTAGGTAGGAGTTGATAGCTGATAAGGACATTTTAGGGAGGCATTACAGTTGAAACTGTCAACAGCTACATCTCTGACAGAGGATGGGAGGCTTGATGTTACTGAGGTGCCCCCTTCCCATTCAGTCTCTCAAATATTCATTCTTTCTCAAGCCCTTACAATCATATGAGTGTAAGAAATAAGATAAGGTTATCTGATCCTTTAAGCCTGCTCCACCACTCAACATGATTCTGGCTGACCTATCTCCAGCACAATCCTTAACTTCCTTAAATCTCTTAAAATCTATTTTCCGGTCTTTTGAATATGCTTACTGAGCTTCCACAGCTCTCTGCAGTAAAGCACTTCATAGAATATAGAACATAGAACAGTACAGCACAGTACAGGCCCTTTGGCCCATGATGTTGTGCTGAACTTTTGCCCTAAACCTAAGTTTTAACTAACCTCATATATTCACAACCTTGCAGTTTCCCTGTCTTAAATGACCAACCTCTAATGCTGAGAATTTGACCCTGTGTTCTAAATTCTCCAGTCAAGGGAAGCATTTTCTCAGCATTTACCTTGTTAAGTCCTTCAGAAATTTTCCATGTTCAATTAGATCACGTCACTTTCTTCAAAACTCCAGGGAAGGTAGGCCTCGCCTACTCAATGTCTCCTTGTAGAACAATCAACTTATCCCAGGAACTGTTTTGGTGAACATTTGCTACATTCCCTCCAGGGCAACTGTGTCCTTTCTTAGGTAAGGAAACTTAAACTGCACTAAGTACTACAGGTATGGCCTGTATGTTTGTATAAAAACTTCTTTGTTAAACTTGAATCCCTTTGTGAAAAAAGCTAACCGTATTAATTGCTTCTCTAATTGTTTGCTTTCTAATTTTGTTCCTAATTCTTTCAAAGCATGTGTATGTCACTTGCAAGATGAGCATTTGTTGCTCATCCCTAATTGCTCTTGAACTGCTTCTTCAGAGGGCAGTTAAGATTCAACCACATTGGTGTGGATTTGGAATTGCATGTAGAGCAGACAAGATAACAATGGCGGGCTTTCATTAGTGACCAGATGGGTCTTTACAACAATAAATGGCAGTCAGCTTGGTCTGCATTTCTGAGACAGATTTTCTCATCTTAATTCAAATTCCACTAGTCAGTTTCTGTGAAGAAATTGACACCCCAGATGATTAGCCAGGACCTCTAGATTGCTAGTACCGTGATATTGTCACCATCTCCCTGTGACAAGTTAACGTTCTTTACAAGTCCCTGTGAATACTCGTACACTTTTCCATTCTTCATTTCCCTTTATACTAACATTGTGTCCCTCTTACCAATCTCTTTTTTTCCCTTTGACCTAACTGTTGAATCATTGTTTCATTCCTTGCTCTTGTTCCACCATCCACTTTTCTCTCAACAATTTGCTCCATACCAACACTCTAGATTCCCCCAGTCTTAACCATTTAATCTCCACACCATCCTTCCTATCTGTTCTTCTCAGTGGACAGCAAAGAAGGGACCTTGTTCAGATGGGCAAATGGGCCGAGGAGTGGAAAATGGAGTATAATTTAGATAAACGTGAGGTGCTGCATTTTGGTAAGGTAAATCGAGGCAGGACTTGTACACTTAACGACAAGGTCCTGGGAAGCATTGCCAAACAAAGACATCTTGGAATGTAGATTCATAGTTCCTTGAAAATAGAGTGGCTGGTAGACAGGGTAGTGAAGAAGGCATTTGTTATGCTTGCCTTTATTGGTCAGTGCATTGAGTATAGGAGTTGGGACGTCATGTTGCGGCTGTACAGGACATTGGTTAGGTCACTTTAGGAATACTGCATTGATTTCTGCTCTTTGTGCTATAGCAAAGATGTTGTGAAACTTGAAAGGGTTCAGAAAAGATTTACAAGGATGTTGCCACGATTAGAGGGTTTGAACTACAGGGAGAGACTGAGTAGACTGTGGCTATCTTCCCTGGAGAGTGGAGGCTGAGGGATGACTTTATAGAAGTTTATAAAATCATGAGGTATCAAAGTCTTTTCCCCAGGTTAGGGAAGTCCAAAACAAGAAGCCATTGGTTTAAGTTGCAAGGGGAAAGATTTAAGCTCAATTGGCTGGATGGCTGATTTGGGAAGAGGAGTGATGCCAACAGCATGAGTTCAATTCCTGCACTGGCTGAGATTATCCATGAAGGAGTCTTCTCCTCAACTTCTGCATTCGCTCAGGGCATGGTGACTCTCAGGTTAAACCACCATCAGTTGTCTCACTCTAATGGGAAAGAGGCTGTATGGTCTGGTAGTTATGTTATGGCAACTTTATCTTTATCTGTTAGATATCACTGCCTACTTTGTGAGCGCGTTACCCATGTTTTATGTGTGTGTGTGTGTGTGTGTGTGTGTGTGTGTGTGTGTGTGTGTGCTTGCTGTCCATCTTAACTATTAACTTTCAGAGTATAAAACTCCGGCCTTTTTCATTCAAGGAAACCTTGGAATGGGGTCTGCTTCATTTTAGCTAAGTGCTGAAAAGGAAAAATAACAGGTAAAGATACTTGTTGCAATTGTGCAAGAGGAAATTAAAAGTAGAAGGATGCTGTGAACCCTCTTTGTCTAATCATAACAATTAGAAACACTTAGGAAAGCTTTTTTGTTTTAATTAATGCAGTAAACACTGCTGCATTCATCCACTCGGACAAAGTTTGGGCAGCCATTTGCAATGTCACATGAAGAGATCATGGACATACCTCAGAGATTGAAGATTTTTGGGTACCAATGGAATAAAGGAATATGGAGATAGTCCAGCTGAGGTAAAAGATCTACACTGATCTTGTTGAAAGTTACAGCAAGCTCATGGGACTGAATGGTTTATTCCTGCTCCTTGGATCTTATGCTCCTCCAACGGAAATATGTCATTAAACCCTTCAATCCTACTCTGTCACTCAATTAGCTCATGGTTGATCTGCATGCATGTTTCCTTTAAGTGGTTGCACAGTAACATAAAAATACCTTTGCAGGCCATTCCAAAGTCAATTCCTTTAAATTACTGTCCATGCCCAACCATACAAAACAATTTAAATGGTCAAAACACTAAAACAAATTGCTTGCATACTACAAAAGCAGGTTAAGTTGGCCTGCAGTTCAACTCATTTTTCTACTTGCACTAAACACAATTGCCTAACAAAAAACCTGCACCTATATCAGTCTTGAAAGTTCCATCTGGAGCAGGATTTGCAGCTTTTAGTGTGTGTGTGGTGGTGGTTTTGGGGGGATGGTGGAGAATTCAAGATTTCTACCATTCTTTTTGAACTTCCTGATTTTGCATATCGTGATGGTTTAACTCTAATTATAATATCACCTTGTTCCAGATTGCCCCATCAGAAGAAAGAAAATCTTACTAATTATCCTTTCCAATCTTTTGACATTTTAAGCTCACCGTTCTATGCTCGAGGGAATGCGAGGCAAGTTTATGCAACCTGTCCTCATGTTTTAGCATCTTTCCAGAGAAGCTGTTCTCTGATCTCTCCAAAACCATTATATTCTTCCTGAAGTGTGGTGTCCGAATCTGAGTGCTATATTCTATATAGGATCTGCCCAAGACTAAACAACTAAAACATGACTTCCTCCACTTTGTCTTCCAGAATAGTTGAAGTAAAAGCCAACATCCCATCTGTTTTTTTGATTGCATTGGCCTTGTTTATTTGCTTTTAAAGATTGTGTATTTTGACTCTCAAAGCTCTTTGCTCCTCTACATTTCCTAATATCTCATCACTTCAGAAATAATCACATTTATCTTTCTTGGGTCTAAAGTAGACAATTTGAACTCATTTTCCACAATTTCATCCATTCACCTAATGGATGTTCCTTTGCCACAACCTGCTCCTGTTTCTGCTAAAGTTTTTAGCAAGCTTTGAAATGAGTCTCTCTATTGTTTCCCCTGAATCTTTAATAAATAAAAGAAAATATTGAGTCCCGAAACTGACCTCTGGGAAGCACCAGTTGTTCCAGCACTCATCCCCACACTCTGGCCCTACTCTCCCAATCAATTTCCAAGTCAGGTGAAAAGGCTACTCTGCATCCCCACTTGCTAAAAATGCCTGCTCTGGAATCTTACTCAACATCCCAATCATGATAAAACAAAATCAGAATACTCACACATGAATGATCCTTAAAAATGCAAGCAGATCACTCTCATCACTTCACATTTTTTAACTGCTCATTTTTCAACTCCTTCCCTTATGGCAAGTTTTAGTGGCTTTGTGCAATTGATGTTCAACTGACAGGCCTATATTTACCTGATTTCTTTCTCCCACTCTTAAAAGATAATGGAGTGACATTAGCAATTTGTCTGTGTTACAGCATTGTTTCTCACTCAAGAGAGTTTTGGAAGATTTCTACTATTTCCTCACCTACTTCTTTCAACATCCGAGGGTAGAAACGATCAGGTCCTGGGATTTTATGTATCCCAAGTCACATATTTCCTTGCTCATTACTGCTTGTTATTTCATTAAATGTATTCTTCTGTTAGTTTTTGTATTATTACTGCTTTTTTATCCTCATCCCCTTCTGTGAAATTTGGGACAAAATTTGTGTTCAATAAATCTGCCACTTTATTGTTATCTATTACTGTTTCACATCAGTTGTCATTAATGAGTTTGTATCTCTCATCAGCAATCTCTTGCTCTTAATATGTTTATAACTTTTTTACTATTGGTCTTTGTATTACTTGCAAATTTTTCTTTGCATTCCCTTTTGTGACTATTAATATTTTCTTGGTGTTCCTCTGCTAGTCTTTATAATTTTTTGAGTATTATCATTTGTCTCGGCATTAACGTAAGTTGTATAATTTAGTTTTACACTCTAACTTACCTCCAATGTTGACCATAGCTGCTTGACTGTACAAATGGAACATTTGCTCCTTCAGAATATATATGAATCTACATGGTTCCAAATGCCTCTTTAATACCTTCCACTGTTTTTCTGTGGGTTTCCCTATTAATAGTTTACCCCATTTTAGCATGTTCAGCCTCCCTCACAAAGAACAAACAACAATACAGCGCAGGAATAGGCTCTTTGGTCCTCCAAGCCTGGGCCAATACATTTTGCCCTTCCATACTAAAACTGTCTTCACTTGCAGGATCCGTATCCTGCTATTCCCTTTCTATTCCTGTATTCGTCCAGGTGCTTCTTCAATGCTGCTATTGTGTCTGCTTCCACCACCTCCTCTGGCAACATATTCCAAGCACACACCACTCTTTGCATGAAAAACTTGCCTTGTACATCTCTTTTAAACTTCCCACCCCCTGCATCTTGACCTGTGTCCCCTAGTAATTGACTGCTCCACCATGGGAAAAAGCGTCATACTTTCCACTCTATCTATGCCATTCACAATCATATAAACTTCTATTAGGATGCCCCTCAACCTCCTGCATTCCAGTGAAAGCAAACCCAGTCTAGCCAACCTTTCTTCACTGCCAAAATTCCCCATATCTGGCAACATTTTGGTAAACCATTTCTTTACCGTCTACAAAACATCCACATCCTCATAGAGTAATGACCAGAACTGTATGCAATATTCTAAGCGTGGCCTAACTAAACTAAAGTTCTATAAAGCTGCAGCATAACTTGCCTACCTTTATACTCAATGCCCTTTCCAATGAAGGCAAGCATGCCATAAGCCTTTTCCAGTACCTTATCTACCTGTGCTGCCACCTTTAGTGATCCGTGGACCGGCACAAGCAGATCCCTCTGCATATAAGTACTCCCAAATGTTCTGCCATTCACTACATAATTTCCACCGTACTTGACCTTCCAAAATGCATCACCTCACATTTATCCAGATTAAACGCCATCTGTCATTTTCTGCCCATGCCCCCAATTGATCTATATCCTGCTGTATCCTCTGACGCTCCTCCTCACTATTCGCAACTCCACCAATCTTTGTATCATCCACAAACTTACTAATTAGACCAAACACATTTTCTTCCAAATCATTTATGTAGACCACAAACAGCAGAGGTCCCATCACTGATACTTGTGGAACACCACTTATCACCACCATCCATTCTGAAAAGCATCCTTCCACTGCTACCCTCTGTCTCCTATGACTGAGTCAGTTCTGTATCCATCTTGCCAGCTGACTCCTTTTATGTGGCTTCACCTTTTGTATCAGTCTGCCATGAGGGACCTTGTCAAAGGCTTTACTGAAATCCATGTAGACAACATTAACCACTTTTCCCTTATCAATTATCTTTGTCACCTCCTCAAGGAAACTCAATCAACTTGGTGAGGCACGACCTCCCCTGCACAAAACCATGTTGTCTATCGTTAATAAGTCCATTTGCTTCAAAATGCGCATAGATCTTGTCCCTGAGAATCTTTTCCAATAATTTCCCGACCACCGTTTTGAGGCTCACAGGCTTGTAATTTCCTGGATTATCCTTTCCACCCTTCTTAAAAAAATGGGACAATATCGGCTATTCTCCAGGCTTCTGGGATCTCACCTGTGGCCAAAATGGGTACAAGGATGTCCGTCAATGCACCCGCAATTTGTTCTCTTTCCTCCCTCAATATTCTGGAGTAGATCCCATCAGGACCCGAGGATTTATCTACCTTAATACTATTTTAGGCGCACAACACCTCTTCCTTTTAAATAGCAAGTTGGCTTAAAACTTCAACATTCCCTTCTCTGAGATCATCCTCCACCAATTTCTTCTCTTTGGAGAATACTGACACAAGGTATTCAGTTAAGACCTTACCTACCTCTTCTGGCTCCACACATAGATTCCCTCCTTTGTCCTTGTGTGGGCCAAACCTTTCCCTGGCTACCTTCTTGTTTTTTTACATATGTATGCTATTACTATTAAATGAGGCCCAGTCATGAAATTTAGATGGACCACTGAACAATACCAGGCACCAGTGGAGTGGGTGACCATTTTTTTTCATTTCTCATTTCCCGTTCTCGCTTTATGGGCTCAAAGGTAATCACTGTAAAAGCTCAAAGATTATTAAATGAAATCCAACTCTGTATCTGAGGTGAAGCAATGCAGCATTGTCTGAAATGTTTCCTTTTGGATGAGGTGTTAAACTGAGATCACTAGCTGGGATTTCATATGGAGGAGAAATGTAGGAGTTGGTACAGAAAAAAAAACCCAACTTGTTTATGAAATGCAATCGAAGATTTTAAATTCCTTCATGTGGTTAATCTGCTATAAAAAGAAGATGGAATCTTCCCTGCTCTTGAATGGCATGGGTAGTGGTGAGTCACCTGGGAAAATAGGCTGTGATTAGCAATAATGAGATTCTTGACAGTGAAAAAAAGACTCCAATTCTGCAACCAGGTTTTGAATGAGGAGATGAGAATGGTGAATGTCAAGAGACCCATTTGCGTGCATTTACATGCAAGTAATATCTAATTTCACCTCATTGATGTGCGTTTTCTTATTCTTCCATGAGCCAAAGAGAAACCAGATGGTGATAATTCCTGACAAGAAAGCCAGAGCAGGTGCCTAGTGCATCCAGCTCGCTGTTTACTTCCCTGGTGTTCAATCTTGGACAGCAATCACCAACATCTTAGGCCATACTCCATGGGCAGTCACTGCCTCAAAATAGTCCATGAATGCTGGCATTGGGCATGTGACAGCCTCACCGCATCACGATGGCACGTCTCTGATCCAGTTACATTACATGCTACACTTTGAAGCAAATCATCACTTTTCACTGTAATGCTGCTGCCAGGATACTTGTGCGCAGGGACAGGTACCATCTCATGGATTTGACCAAGGCATCTGAGGGCTCCTCACTCTGTTAGCACTCACTCATTTTATGCCTACTTGGATGCTTATAGGCAGCTCAGGAAATTTGCCATGTCCATACGGTTCTTCACCAATTTCTACAGATGCACCATTGAAAGCATACTGTCCGGATACATAACTGTCTGGTATGGCAACTGCTCTGCCCAGGACCGTAAGAAACTACAGAAGGAGGTGTGCATGGCCCAGACCATCATGGAAGTCAACCTTCCATCCATGGACTCTATTTCATAGCTCATTGCCGCGGAAAGGCTTCCAACATCATCAAAGACCCATCGTACCCCAGTAAAGATCTCCTACAACCTCTTCCATTAGGCAGAAGATACAGAAGCCTGAACACATGTACCAGCAGGTTCAGGAACAGCTCCTTCCCAGCCATTATGAGACTGATGAATGGGCTCTCTAGCCTCAAATAACGTTGATCTTGCTAACATTGATCTCAACCAGCACGCGCCCTGTGCAATGTAACATGTATACCTCTGTCTAAGTCTTTTTGATCTGTACATCCTTTGCTTACTATGATCTGCCCGTACTGCTCATAAACAAAGCTTTTCACTGCATTTCGATACAAGTGACAATAAATCAATTAATCAATCAATCAATATAGCATATCTGCCTTGCCTTGCTTTGCCGTTTTGTACTTTACCCTTTCAGTCATTCTTAAAGGCTTACAATATGGATGATAATGGAATAATGGAATAGTGTAGGTTAGATGGGCTTCAGATTGGTTTCACAGGTTGACGCAACATCGAGGGCCGAAGGGCCTGTACTGTGCTGTAATGTTCTATGTTCCATGTTCTACGTTCTATGTACAATACTTCAGTCTTGCCTTTCCTTTAAGAACAGGCACATTGCCAGGCATAAGAGATAACAAGTATGGGGCTGGATGAACACAGCAGGTCAAGCAGCATCATAGGAGCAGGAAAACTTGACGTTTCGGGCCTAAACCCTTGTCATGGTTGTCAGCGGTGTCAGTGAAGTGGGTGCACATGTTGCTCCAAGACACTGCGTTATGTCACAATTATAGCTGCAACGTGTCAGCAGCTTACGTGGCAAACACACTGCGTGAATCTCAACCAAATGGCAATAACTGAATGTCGACATGACTCTTCATTGAAGTTTGAGTGTCTGTAAGGGTATCGCTGGGATAAGAGGGACTCTTTCTGATGCTTGTAATGTGATTGTTTGAATAGGTCTTGATTAGTGCAATTTAGTTCATTCTTCTGTGCAAAAAAATCTTCTTTGTTTTTTTTAAAAGTACATTGGCACTCTTTTGTGAATATGCTCAACAGCTGATCACCACGTTTCATTCTGGGTTCCGACTTGATTACAGTTGCCGTTAACTAGGAACATAACACATGTATATCTTTTTGTCAATAAAGAGACAAAATATCATATAGTACTCTAAGCGTAATCTCATCAAGGTTCTATACGTTTGCAGTAAGATATCTTTTGGTCTTTTACTCAAATCCTGGTGGCTTGGATGTCCTCTTACTAACAGCTACCAGAAGCCATTTCTATACCAATATATTTCAAAATATCCAGAGGATGTGGAAACAACAATATGCCCGATACTCAGCTGCTGTGGAACTGGGCACAGGTAAACTGAAAATGTTTGGCTGGAATTATTTACATACCATTTGTTCAATAATTAAAATAATCAACAGACTTTGACTCTCAGAAATCATTCCCCAGCAATAGGCTGGAATAATATGTTGAAACATTACTCTTCATACAGCTCCTGGTTTTGTCTTCTCTTCGTCTGTTCCATTTTTGATGAACAATTGGTTTCCTTCAACAAACACTCAAAACAATTCCGTGAAGGTGAGAAAATGCTTATCCTTGAGTAAATTACTCAAATTAGACAGGTGGCAGAGGAGGGGTGTTAACTTAAAATTGTGCAGAATGTGAGAATTAAGTTTTTTTTAAGTTTATCAATTATCTATCGTTTTTGTGTGAACAGGTTAAAAACATCTTGCTTAACAGGAAATACCTGATAACTGAAAGTGTAGAGAACAGTTAACAACTGAAAGAAAATATCAGATTAACTAATTCTGGTGAAGGGCCCTTCACCAGATTATCCATTATGATAATCTGATATTTTGGATTCTCATAGTCCCACTGTGGTTTCCATCAGTTACAATTCTTATTTCAGATTTATAATTTCAGCATTCACAATTTGCATCTTGACATCAGCTTGGCTATCATTTGCATTTTTAAAAATAGACCCCAAGCAAATAAAACTAACCATTGCATACTCTGAAATTCAAACATATTGCAGTTTTCAAAATTCAAGTTCTGACCTTGGCAATGCTACACAATGGGGGAAAATTGCATGTTGAGGTTTTCTTATACAGTGAAGCAGAGAGATATGTTACTTACACATTAGTCTTTGGAAGCACTCTGGCTTTTTGTCCCAGACCACAAACAAATAGTACGCAGGAATACCAGTCAGAGTGATGATAAATCCTATGCCAGTGTTGATGGGATCAGAATACAGTGACAGTGCCACTATGAAGAGACAGGTGAAGGCAAAGAAAGCTGGGACAAACAAAGGCACCTGAAACAATAAAGAGAAATGATTGAGACGTAAATGGACACATTTTCACCTTCTCTGCCCAGACAATGAGTTGAGAGCAGATGTTCTGCTCATTCTAAATTCAGAAATCACACGACACCAGGTTATAGTCCAACAGGTCTAAATTCCAATTGGATGAAAATCCAGTGGGTTGTCTAAAAGAGAGGTCTGCACTGTCAGAATGCCACACAGGTGGTGAAAGTGAATTGACTTTTAGTTCATTCCATTCACAGTCAAAAGTCAGTTTAGTAAACTCAGCAGCTTTTATTTGAGTATTCCATTTAACAACTAACATTTAAGTGCCAATTAAGAGTAAATTTCTTCATACAATTATACAATGCTATAACATCAGAAATACACTTGTACTCATGGACTCTGACTTGGTATTTATAGGTTTATTTCTCTATTTTCATCAATAGGGGCACTAAAAATTCATTAACCCAGCAGAGACTTTTGGTCACTGGAAATAAATATCCATAATTCAGGAACATGTTGGCCATAATACTTTGATTGATTTTAATCGAAAATATGCTTTGTTATTAGATCCAGTTTAATGACGCTTTGCAAATCACTCTTAAGAGCAAGATACAGAGTGAATGCATAACAAAGAAAAATGTAAGCAAGTCAAGTTAAGCACTGAAAGAGGGTGTGAGAGTGGGACAGAGTGCATATGAGTGAATAGAATAAATAAGAAGAGTGACTGGAATAAAGAGTGTTGAACCAGCTGAGAGAAACGGTGAATTAATGGTTGCAGCACAATTAAATTCCCAGCCCAGAAACAGGCCAACGTGCAGTTTGCACTTGCACACCGTACTCTCACCTTAATGTCACCGAACATTGAAATTTGAGAAACAGAAACAGACAGCATCATTAAGACTATAAGTGAGGTAGAGAAAAAGGCTGACAGAGAAAGGGTGTTTCACAAGGTTTTGACTGTGTAAAGTGGATCATTGTGAATTGGCAGCCTATTTTACAGCACCTGAGCTTTAGTTTAGGTTTCAATTGAAAGCAAAATTGTGCGTTTTACACTATTGTCTATTCACATTTCTCACATAGCCAAAAATATTGTCCAGTATGTCAAAGGAGCGTGTGTAAGAATAAGACTGCTAAATGCATTTGCCAGTTACAAGGGTAGACAGACAGGCAAAAAGCTTTAATTTGGAAGGAGGTCAACTCCATGATTAGTGTATCTGATGTTTTATTTCTAAAAATTATTGCTCTGCGCTCCATTGTTTCACCACACCAGGTCTGGTAAATTATCCAATTCAACTTCCTATGGCTGTAGCAATACTGGGAGCTAGAGAATCATAGATTCCATCTCACTGCCATCATTCCATTTGTGTAAAACGATGAACATCTAGCAAATCCGTTGATGATGCGACAGTTTTAAATTGTCCCTAATTGTACAACGATTGCTGTCCTAGTGGGGTTGGAAAGCAATGGAATCCTTAGATTTTCGGGGCTATTTACAAATTTTGGCTAATTTCCACTAGCGGTCAGCTTCTGTGTCACTGTTCTTCTACACAGTGAACTTAAATCTAATACATATTTATATTTATATTGTAATGCAATGACTGTGGATGACTTATATATTGTGCTAACTATTTCCCGTTGTTCAAGTGTTCATGGTAAATTCAATATGCCACAATTAAACATGCAATTGGAACTGAAAGTGTACTGACTTATAAGATTTGCATTGAAACAGTACCTTCCATATAGGGGAGATACAATGGAACATACTGTGTAGTATGTTTAAAAAATGCTTTTCAATGAAGACAATGGAAAACCATATGGTTTTTGGATTCTCTTTTAAGGAATTCTTAATACTTAAATTCTGCTCTCATGGCTTATGATGTCATTTGAGCGTCTTGCCATGTTCTTGCCTTTCAACATATTCATAACAACCTGATAGCCCATGTCCATAAAACAGTCTGTATAAGCATGATTAAATCAGCTCAGGCATGGATCATTTCAATGTAATCTGAATGAAGGCTTTGTTAGATTGCTGCAGTGCTCACAATCATGAGGCAAAGGTCATGAATAAAATATGTAAAGTGAGTGATACTTGAATTTAAAGAAAAACATAGATCGTAATTGCAATCAGGCAAATTGGTCCTGTGGTATTTTATAAGATCATCTGGGGTAGCAGTGGGGGAGAGAAAATGTGTTTTCATAGGAACACTGCCAGACACGGGTATGTGCAAAACGGGTGGCCCAAAATGAATGCAGATTTTGTTCTGAGGATGACTAATTAGTCCAGTAATAGTTCCAAAGAGTATTATTTATGGGTCTGGTAGCATGGGGCTGACATGAATCATGGGTCCTAGGTCAACTGCCATCAGCGACCAGCATTTTTATCTTTTAAAATCTTACTCTGAATGTAGCTGTTCTTCACTTATTTCCCAGCAATTGGTGGACCATTTTCACCACTTGACCTTGTTTTCAAAAACAAAGGAGATGTACAACTAGAAATAATAAAGTTTACTTTTCCTTAAAAGAGAATAATCAATCTCTTTCATCAACTTAGATAGATGCAATAAATAGTAATTAATTAATTAAATCAACTATTCACTGCTAGCAGTCTCACTTCTGAAAAATCACAATAAGTGACCATTGCAGGAAGGAAAGCAATCTGCGTAATTTATTGGACTGTGAGCAACACGTTAGCTTGCATACAAAATAAATCAATAAACATAAATATGTAATGTAACGCAATATGTGATGTTATTATTTTTAATGCCCTGAAGTTGAATATGATTTTTAAGATTCTGGTTTTCCTGCAGAAGTTAAAACATGCTAAAGATGGTGATTATTACTCCTTAAGTCATGGCTTTATGTTCAATTTTAAATGTGCTGTTGCCTGACCTTTTAACTCTTAATTCTGTTAACTTTTGCAGTGCTGCATAAGCTTACTTGAACTGTTGGACTTCCACTTGACACACAAAAATGCAATAAAATTGAATCTATGTAGCAAACTGATCAATTTTTTCCATTCTTAGCTGTTGATTAGTGAAAAACAAAGAAAAAGGCCTTTCAATGATACATAATAACCAAAAGGAAGAAGAGGAATAAAGTTTTAAATTTATTTATACTATTAGAAAAGGGGATGGGAAAAGTGAAGTTAGATTTGGTTTATGATTACAAAATTCAAGTAAATGCAAAAGGATAGGACAGAATGAGAGATTGAGGTAAAGAGCAGTAAGATGAGAGTTATCAAAACATTATTCTATTTGATATGGAGTAATACAAGAATAATTAAGCTACTCCTGGCTGTCAATTAATTCAGTTGTTGTGATATTTAGCTTCTGTTACAGGACCATAATGCATGAGGCTAAATTGGACAGAACAGTTTGATCTAGTGTGACAAGAATATTCCTGCTCTAGAATTGAGCAATATGATTTGTTACTATAGCTGCAGTCATAATTGGCCACTATTTTTTGCTACACATATTAAAGGGCTTAATCATAAGTGGGTCTTACTACTTTGGACATCCCAAATCAGCATTTTTCTAATCAAATGCAAGTTGCTAAGTTTAGAAAGGATAGCAATTTAGCCCTGTTGAACATGGCCATCCCACCTCTGGACAATAAAGAACATAGCTGGACTGTGAAAAGGGATGAAAATAATCGAGCCACTGGTCTGAAGTGTGAAAAAATAATGAACCCATTCAGACCCTGTTATGTCATGTGCTATGTGATATCAACTGAGGCAGGAGCTGAAGTACAATATGTCAAATATCCCTTTACGGAGCCGAAGAAAGAACTGGATGGTCATCATTATCCACTGGCATGAGCTGCGAATTGCTTGCGGGAAATGGGGTCACCCATTAGATCTCTAACAATTGGATATTCTTGGGCTTTGGCAGAAAGATGTCCATTTGGGCAAAACACTGGAAGGTGGCATGATCCAGTCAAACCACAGCCAACATAAGGAAACACTTTAGGGGAAGAGAGATGGAGTAAAACAGTGGGACAAAATAATGAACCCATACTGATGCAGAATATAATCACTTAGTGATATTATTTGAGAGCAATTGATAGAAATCTTCAAAAACATTACAGCAGCAAATGAATATAAGTGCAGCTGGTGTTGCAGAATCCATTTTGATGTTTTAAGGGAACTAGATAGGAATATTTTACATAAAAGACCAGAAAGACACAGCATTCCAATAATCATCTTTCCTAAGTCAGTTGGTCAATGCCAGCCTACGATACTGATTTATAATGAATCTTACCTTAAATGGCCTTGGCATGTCTGGACGCTTGTATCGCAAGTATATCAGACCAGTTACAGCCAATCCAATAAAGAGCCATCGGGCAAAGCTCAGGAAATTTAACAGACTATAAATATCACCCACAAACAGCATGAAGATAGTTAAAGGGTACTGCAAAAGATGCAAGTTTAAACAAGTTAAGGGTTGGAATATATTCAGCAAAATTCAGGATAATAGAAAATATTGTATTAGCATGTTAAGTGTAAGTTATTATTCCAGTCTTAAAATATCTTCACTGACCTTTCACATATTAAAGACCCAAAATACTCATGGGTAATATAAGCCATGTTACAACATAAGATAGTTGAAGCATGTTTTCAGCTTGTACAAGTTCAAGTGTCAAGGTTTATTGAGCAGTAGAAGTCACTGTTGGGTAGAATTAATCATTGCTTGTTTTGTGAGCTATTTATTTTCCATATCTTATATTTGAGAATTATTATTTTTATTAATGTTACTGGATTTGAGTGACTTTTTTATTACAGCTGCAAATGTTGAATCCTCTGGCTATTATAAATACATGACATGAAAATTACTGATAAGGTGAATAGTGAGGTGGAAGTATTAGACTAGATCGAGAAGGAAGGAAGATCTAGAGAGGCTTATCAGATGGGCAGAACAATGCAGGTGGAGTTTAATCCTGAACGTGTGTAGTGATGCATTTTGGGAGGACACAGTGAAGTGCCAGAATACTGGAGGGTGGCTAATGTTGTGCCATTGTTTAAGAAAGCCTGCAAGGAAAAGCCAGGGAACTAAAGACCATTGAGTCTAATGTCAGTGGTGGGTAAGTTGTTGGAGGAGATTCTGAGGGACAAGATTTACATGCACTTGGAAAGGGAAGGGCTGATTAGGGATAGTCAGCATGGCTTTGTGCATGGGAGATCATGTCTCACAAATTCATTTTGGTTTTTTGAAAAGATTACCAAGAAGATATGTGAAGGCAGAGTGGTAGACATTGTCTACACGGACTTCAGTAAGGCCTTTGGGAAGGTCCCACATGGAGGACAGGTTAGTAAGGTGACATCACAGATAGTCAATTGGATAAAAAATTGACTTGATAGCAGAAGACAGAGGTTGGTGGAAGAATTTGGACTGGAGGTCTATATCAGCGGTGTGTCACAAGAAGCGGTTCTGTATTCACTACTGTCTGTCATTTATATCAACAATTTGGATGAGAATACAGGAGGTATGGTTAGTACCTTTGCGGATGACACCAAAATTGGTGGTTTGGAGGACAATGAAGAAAGTTATCCAAGAGTATGAAGAGATCTTGATCATATGGGTCACTGGGCTGAGAAGTCACAGATGGAATTTAATTAAGATAAATGCGAGATGTTGCATTTTGGAAAGGCAAACCAGGGCAGGACTTGCACAGTTAATGGTCGGGTGCAGGTTTATAGTTCCTTGAAAATAGCATTGCATATAGACAGGTTAGTGAAGAAAGTATTTGGCACCCTTGCCTTCATTGGTCATTGCATTGAGTATAGGAGTTGGGACTTTTTCCAGAGGCTGAAGGGTGACTTATAGAAGTTTATAAAATTATGAGGAGCACAGATAAGGTGAATAACCAAGTTGTTTTTCTGAATGGTAGGCAAGTCTAAAATTAGTTGGCATAGATTTATGGTAGGAGGGGAAAGATTTAAAAGTGACCTGAGGGTCAATATTTTCATGCAGGGGGTGGAGCGTGTATGGAATAAGCAGCCAGAGGACGTCTTAGAGGAGGATACAGTTACAACATTTCAAAGACATTTGGACATGAATAGGTACATGAATAGGGAAAGGTTTAGAGGGACATTGACCAAGTGGGACTAGTTAGTTTTGGGATACCTGGTCAGGATGAACAAGTTGGGCTGAAGTGTCTCTTTCCATGCTATATGGCTCTATCCTTTTCTATTGTGATCCCAGTGTTTTTAAGGATTATATTCCATCTAAAAGTGTCCTCTTCCCTTATCATTCTTGACTTTTCCTTTAGTAAAGGAACAGCTTAAGGAATGCTTGCTTCCAGAGGGCCAGGCTGCCCACTGTGAATTGCATTCCTATTCATCAACCAATGGTCTTTCGGAAAAAGAACATTTGGATGAGGTACAGGCCATTCAGCCCCCTTTGAGCTGTCTCTGCCATTCAATGACATTAGAACTTAACTCCATATTCCAGGATACCCTTACATAACAGAAATCTATGAGCTGAATTGGAGCCTGCCAGGGTGGATGAGTGTTGGTGTGTGTAGGTGGTTACAGAACCAAAAAATGCCAGCACATTCAAAAATAGGAAAGAACTTATCATGTTCCACATTTACCTCGTGTATTTTACTTTTGCATGGAAAACCTCAGGGTAGGTGAGGCTGAGAATAACATATGCTTAAAGTCAATTACTCCACATTCAATCTTGGATTCTAGCTGTAACTGCCAATACATGGGTTTCCTGGGCCGTCTGAAACTCATCAAGGTCAGAGCACACTTGGGATTGATGGGGACTGAGCAATGACAGTCTATATAGTTCTTAAATGTAAGGCTTTTATTTTTGCATTGGTGAAAGGCTTTTGGTCCAAGGACTCACACTGACAGTGTGCTTTGGAGGTGACTTCCAATACTTTTAATGTCAATTCTGTTAACTTGGACTTTTATCGCTTTTCAGTTGCATTTCCCTGTGGCCAACTGCGTGGGAGCTGCATGCGCACCTGTAACATGGACCTCTGATCAGGGAAAATGGAGAGCAGCAGCAACAGCTGCATCTTCCTCTACCACCACTTGCCAAGATGACGGACACTGAGCCTGAGCTGATAGGGAGTGATACTTCCAACACAGTGTATACAGACAGAGGTTTCTGGTTAGCTTCCAGTGGCTCAGGAACATACAACTTTTACAGGAAGTGACTGCTAACATTTGCAGCCTGCTGGAATACCTTCTGCCAAATGGACCATGAGGGCATGCATTGCAAATGGCAGTCAAGTCACTATTTGTCTCTGAATGGATTTACTGGTTACAGAATCTGACAAGGGGCCCTCCCAGGGCACTGACATCACATTTACCAAGGCCACCACTAACATCCCTTTCATTACTGATGATGCTTGCTGTTCTAGCTAGATTCTAAATGTGCAGGAGTCCTAAACTAAAGACACACGTGACAATCTATGCACACTCGGATCAACCAGCAATGTTCAGTGGTGTGTAACCAAAGGGTCATCATGTATGTCTCTGCAAGTTAGCCCGGAAGCTGCCATAAAGCCTTAGAACGTAGAACAATAGAACATAGAACAATACAGCGCAGAACAGGCCCTTCGGCCCTCGATGTTGCGCCGACTTGTGAACTAATCTAAGCCCATCCCCCTACACTATCCCATCATCATCCATATGCTTATCCAAGGACTGTTTAAATGCCCCTAATGTGGGTGAGTTAACTACATTGGCAGGTAGGGCATTCCACGCCCTTACCACTCTCTGACCCTCTGACATCTGTCTTAAATTTATCACCCCTCAATTTGCAGCTATGCCCCCTCGTACAAGCCGACGTCATCATCCTAGGAAAAAGACTCTCACTGTCCACCCTATCTAATCCTCTGATCATCTTGTATGTCTCTATTAAATCCCCTCTTAGTCTTCTTCTCTCCAATGAGAACAGACCCAAGTCCCTCAGTCTTTCCTCATAAGACCTTCGCTCCAGACCAGGCAACATCCTGGTAAATCTCCTCTGCACCTTTTCCAATGCTTCCACATCCTTCCTATAATGGAGCGACCAGAACTGTACGCAATATTCCAAGTGAGGCCGCACTAGCGTTTTGTACAGTTGCAGCATGACATCACGGCTCCGGAACTCAATCCCTCTACCAATGAAACCTAACACACCGTATGCCTTTTTAACAGCACTATCAACCTGGGTGGCAACTTTCAGGGATCTATGTACCTGGACACCAAGATCCCTCTGCACATCCACACTACCAAGAATCTTTCCATTGACCCAGTATTCTGCAATCCTATTATTCTTCCCAAAGTGAATCACCTCACATTTATCTGCATTGAACTCCATTTGCTACCTTTCAGCCCAATTCTGCAGTTTATCCAAGTCTCCCTGCAACCTGCAACATTCTTCCACACTGTCCACCACTCCACCGACTTTAGTGTCATCTGCAAACTTACTAACCCATCCACCTATGTCTGCATCCAAGTCATTTATAAAAATGACAAACAGCAGTGGTCCCAAAACAGATCCTTGTGGCACACCACTAGTAACCTGACTCCAGGCTGAATATTTTCCATCAACCACCACTCGTTGCCTTCTTTCAGAAAGCCAGTTTCTAATCCAAACTGCTAAATCTCCCTCAATCCCATGCCTCCGCATTTTCTCCAATAGCCTACCATGTGGAACCTCATCAAAGGCTTTACTGAAGTCCATGTACACCACGTCAACTGGCCTACCCTCATCCACATGCTTGGTCACCTTCTCAAAAAACTCAATGAGGTTTGTGAGACATAACCTTCGTAGTAGACTCGCCAAATCCACCACAGATACCCTCACCACCAAGAGGACTTAGTAGATAGGGTCATTGAGAGAAAGAGTTACCCTCTAAGAATGTTGTTTCTGACACCCAAGAGGAACATTACCACTGATATATGGGAAAGTGGCAACTGAAGCCAGCTGAGCAAAAAACTGATCAACGAACACAGACATAATTGGGGGCGATCTTCAGCATGCACCAGTAAGGGGTCATAGTGGTCAGCTGTACCTTGCACAACACAACCCAGCAGAAAGGATTGGAACTTCTGCAGCAGAAAGGTAAACATCACATCCCTGTTTCCAACATTGGTTCCTGCTCACTTGTGATGGGCAGCTCATTATATGCTACCTCAACTACCTGCTTTGAAGCTACCCACTAAGGTGTGTGTTTCTCAGCTGGCAGCGGGCTTGCATGAGTCTTGTGATGGTGTTTTCGCAAAGTCTCTCTCATTTTCCACAACAGTCTCCCGAGTGACTCATAAAGGAGATAAAAGCCAAGGATTAACACTGATACAATGAAGGGTTCAAAGTAAATCACATGCTGATTCTTGCATTTTAGTGGATGCTGATATCAAGTCCACATGAGTGAATGCTAGTGTGGGGTGTTGCTTTTGTACTGTGACTTTTGTCACAGCTAGCTGGGCTGAGGGACTGGGAGGATGGTGTCTATGGAGTGAGACTGGCAGCTGGGTTGTGAGACTGTGAAGTGGACAAAGAGGCTGGAAGAAAAGAGCTCCAAAGAGGAATGAGGGTCTGATTGGATGGAGTGATGGCAATCAAAGAGACAGGGGTTGCAAAGGGGAGAAAACAATTTTAAACATTTCAACAAATAAACACTGGGAGCAGAAAAACTGATGTAAATTACTGAAGAGTCTCAAGGTTAAAGTTGCAGGAGTTCAATAGCTAGTATGGGGGAGAAATGTAATGGATGTTGTTGTGAAGAAATAAAAACAGAAAATGCTTGAGAAACTCAGCAAGTCTGGTAGCATCTGTGGAAAGAACGACAAAGTTAATGTTTCAAATCCCCTGTTTCTCCACAGATGCTGCCAGACTGGCTGAGATTTTCCAGGCATTTTCTGTTTTTTTTTCCGGTTTCCAGCATCTGCAGTATTTTGCCGCTATTATAATAAACACTGTTTCAATTAGATAATTTTATGTTGACATCTTATACATAGTGAGTACATACTGGTTTATTTTCTTCCTAATCAATTCTTGCTACTTAAATCTTTTCATACATTATCTATCTAAGCTTTGTCCAGTGAATTGTTCTGGACCAGATATTCCAAGGGTCAGATAATCAATACAGTAGCATTGATCAGAGGTTCTTGTGGACCACAAAGGATTGCCCAGGAAATTGAAAACTAATGTTTAATTCCCTGCATCTAGAACTCTCTGTAAAAGCCCCCTTACGTCAGAGAATTCAGAAGCATCTGACTGACCTAAGCATATCAGCTGACCAAGAAATGTTAAAGAAGTGTCTCCTCTAACTCCGACGTAATATTTATACTGAACTTACTACTGACCCTTCCCAAGTACAACCTCCGACTTGACATCCCTCCCACCATCCCCCCACTAACCGCCAACATCACCCCCCTCTGCTTGGCACAACATGTTAAGTTGAGGTGTAAGATGGAGCCATAGTGGCACATTTGGAATTTGATAGCGGCTGTTGAATTTTGATCTTCGCTTTTGTCCTGACTGAAACATGGAGACATGGCAGTCTCAAAACTCCATATCGTTTAGGCATTGGCCAAGCCTTAAACAATGAGGAAAAAGAAACAAAGAACTGTGGATGAGATGTGTGAATTTCACAGGTGGCTGTGAGGTGCACTTGTCTACATACAGTTTTTATTTAGGCACTTGCCAGAGACTTGAAGCTGCTCTAGTCCAAATGGCAATAGTCACAAGAGATCTGGGAATCACTTTAACAATGTCAATGTGTCCAATTTTTAGAAGTGCAAACTAAAAGTTTACAATACAACATACCTGTAATGAAAATGGGGGTAATGTGTGCTATAGAATCACACTATCATACAGTAGAGAAGAAGCCTTTTAGCTCATCAAGTCTGTACTGCCAAAAATGCACACAACTACTTATACTAGTCCCATTTTCCTGCACTAGGCCCATAGAATTATGACATTCCCAGTGTTCATCCAAGTACTTTCTAAAGGTTGTGAGTATCCCATCTCAACTACCCTACCAGGCAATGCATTCCAGATCCCCAGTGTTTTCTGGGTGAAAACATTTTCCTCAAACCACCTCTAAACCCCTTGTCTTTCACTCTAAAAGTGAGCCCCCATGTTCTTGACCCTTCATCTGTTTTCTTTCCGCTGTGACCATGCTCCTCATAATCATATACACCTCTATCACGGCCCCCTCAATCTTCTCTGTTCCAAAGGAAAAAAAGCCCAGCTTATCCAGCTGAAATGCTCCATCCCAGTCAACATTTTTCAGAATCTCCACTGCACTCCTTCCAGTGCAATCAGAACCTTCCTTTCATTGGTGACCAGAACTGCACAAAGAACTCCAGGTATCATCTAATCAAAGTTCTGTACAGCTCTAACATGATCTTCCTGCCCTTTTAATCAATGCATCAACTGATAAAGGCAAGTGTCCTGTATGTTTTCTGAACTGCTCTATTAATTTGTCCTGTCACCTTCAGGAATCTGTGGATAAGCACCCCAAGATTCCTCTGTTCCTCTGAGCTTCCTAGCATCCTGTGATTCATTAAGTACTCCCTTGTCTTGTTCTTTCTTCCAAAGTGCATCACTTCACATTTATCAAGGTTAAATTTCACCCATCACCGATCTGCTCATCTAACCAATCTGTTCAGGAGATAGCAAGAACTGAAGATGCTGGAGTCAGAGTCAACACAGTGTGGAGCTGGAGGAACACAGCAGATCAGGCAACAACAGAGGAGCAGGACTCTGAAGAAGAGTCCCGACCTAAAATGTCAACTTTTCTGTTCCTCTGATGCTGCCTGATCAACTCTGTTCCTCCAGCTCCACACTGTTGACTAATCTGTTTATATCCTTTTGTTACCTAAAACCTTTGTCCTCACTGTCAACAACCTGGCCAATCTTTGTGTTATCTGCAAACTTACTTTTCATTTTCCCCATATTCTCACCTATATCATTTATGAGTATCACAAACAATAAGGGACTAAGCACTGATCTATGTGGAATGCCGCTGAACACCAGCATCCAAACACACAAACACCTTTTTACCATTCCCCTCTGTCTGCTGCCACTAAGCTAATTTTGGATTCCCCAGTTAGCCTGGATTCCCATCAGCTTTTTTATCAGCTTCCCATGTGGGACTTTGTCAAAGGCCCTACTGAAATCCATATAAATTTCTGTTATTATCATCCATCCCAATCCATGGCACTATTAACCCAGCGTGCCCTCCACACTGCCTACCCAGACTCTCTGGACAACTCCTCACAAACATAAAAGGACTCCATATACTGCAAACACATTCTGTAGTTTTCATTGTATCATGTGTAGTTAAGATCTGAAATTAAATTTCATTTATATATGACCATTCAAGAGTGTCCTCATCTTTTAATTTTCAATTGGTACATATTTCTATGATAGAATAGAAAAAGATAGCGAATAGGAGCATGAGTAGGCCATTCAGCCCTCCCAGTCTGTTCCGCCATTCAATACGATCATGGCTGATCATCCAACTCAATACTCTATTCCTCTTTTCTCCCCATACCTTTTGATCCTTCAGCCCTAAGGACTTAACATACTTCACCAAATTACAGATACCCTGATGCCTTATACCTCCAGGGACTCCTGAATATCACTCCTACCAACAGACATCCCCAGCACTAGCCATTCCCCTCACCCAATTTCCACAACTTTCAACAGCCGTCAGCCCAGACAACCCTCCACCCTATCCCACCACCAGCCAAAACAGAAGGTATTGTTACTACATATATGTATCAAATATTAATTGAGTTAATGAAATTAAAAAAAACCCATGAAACAACGCAGTAGCCTTGAGAAAATTGCAAGAGGAGCCTTTGAAATTATAATATTTTGACCCTTATTTCCATTCTATTAACAATATTAATGGGTTATTAACTGTTGTAAGCATGTTCCCCATTCCTATTCCCTCCTGCCCGATGTGAAAAATTGGAGCGTGTCCTAGAGGCATTGGAATTCAGAGACATCTTCTGGAATTGTGGTTTTTGAATTGAACTCTCGCCTATCTTGACCTCTTTGGCAACTGAAAATTCTGGCCAACATCTCTGCGTGAGAAGGTTCATTCTGACAATGAGATTAACAAGCAAGATGCTGGAAGTTAGATGAATATAGACTTAAATGATTGGAGATGTTTTCTTACCAACACAATAATAGCAGGAAGAGGTGTATGTTTACGAACATGGATCATGGACAGTATTTCTGGCAGGTGGCCCTCTCGTGAAGCAACATAAAACATTCTATTTGATTAAAGAGATATAACAGGTTATGTCCCAACATTGTAATGCATTTGCTGTATGCTCTCCATTGGCTAGCAAATGCCAATGCACTACCTATAAGCCTGTGCCAATTGATAATGACTTCAAAGTTCTCTTTTAAAAGCAATTGTTTGCCAGCAGACTTTAACAAGTGTAGTTAAATCTGTCAAATACAATCTCCTTTTGTTCAGCAACTGCATGTATTTCAAACCAATACACAACAAATAACCCAGTGCAATAAATTCACATTTGCTCATTTCTTCCTGCTGCTCAGAACATAGGGGAATTTTATTTTGTATTTCAAGAGAAATTCTAATGAAATTTGATTGAGCTTACTTGAAGATAAGAGACTGACTTCCCTTGTTACAGCGCCAGAGCTATATCATTAAAACATATCGATAAAAGTGGGGGGTTTCTCATTTGGCAGCCAAAGAATGCTTACAGAAGATGATCAAAGAGGTTGTTATTGTTAATTTATTGAGTCAGATTCTTATACATAAGAATCTATATTGGAAGTCACATGTAATGGCCTGAGATGAGTGACTGTGAAACTTTTCAGCATTTGTTTTGGAAGCTTTATTAAATGCTTGGTTGCCTTTTTTAAGTCTGATTTTAAAGTGGAAACTGAGTTCAATTAACTTGCCGTTACCACTTTCCTGACAATGATTGGCCAAATCAACTCAGGTTGCAACTGAAACGAGAAACCATCCTTTGGCAGATTTGCTCTCTCTCTGCAAATGCACCAATCAATCAGGGCAACATGCTATATATTCTTAACTGACTGGGAAAATACCAAATACTTCATAAAGAATATCTTATTAGCTTTTTTTTTATTATGTGACTGCTACTTATTCTCAAATGGTAAGAAGTTGTGAAGTGTTGAACATCAAAGGGACTTAGCTGCTCTGCTCACGAGCCTTTGAAAGTTAACGCGCTGGTACAGCTAGCAATTAAGAAGGCACATTTTATATTGGCATGTATTAGAAGAGGATGTCTGTATAACAACCTCTTACTGTAATTGTATTGTGTCTTGGTGAGACCACATGTGGAGGGTTGTGTGCAATTATGGTCTCCTTACTTAAAGAAAGATATAATAGCCATTGAGGGAGTGCAATGAAGGTTCACCAAACTAGTTCCTGGAGTGGAGGGGATTATGGAGGAAAAATGAAAGAGACTGGGTTTATACTCTATGAAAGTTTAGAAGAATGAAAGGTGATCTCATTCATATAAAACTCTTACAGTGGTCTACGGGGTATAATCAGAAAGGATGTTTTCTCCTGAGTGGGAGGTTTCAAACTGGGTGGTGAGGGGATGTGGGGAGGTAGTCACTGTCTAAAAATAAGGCACAGGCCATTTAGGACTGAGGTGAGGAGGAATTTCTTAACACAAAGGGTGGAGAATCTTTGAAACTCGCTGTCCTGGACATGATAATAAACAATCCTAGGGATATTGGGGTCTTGCTGAAAATGGTGTTGACCTCATTGAATGGCAGAGTGGGCTCATAGGGTTGAATAGCCTAATTCTGATCCCATTTATTATTATGTCAATATAAAGACTGATTCTCTTAACGGGATTAATTTTTTTGGGAAGCGATACTTCTTTATCCTCGCAAAATGCACTATGTTCATGGTTTGCCCCTCACAACTAGAAGGGAACATTGGTTGCACCTATTCATTGTACTGTGTGTGACGTGTTCTGGATTGGTGTGTGGAAACACATTCAAAACTTGGATGGAATATTAGAGGCAACTAAGTACTTTGTAAAAATTATGCTTGCAAACGTATACATTATAGTATTGGATTGATGTCGGTTTTGAACTTACAACAATAAAATATTATAAAGTATTTGTGTAATTTCGTTCGTAAATAATGTAATTGAAGATTTGTTATAGATGGAAGATCTTCTTGTGCAGAAGTATTGAATTGTATTTTAATTTCATCTGAAAATAAATTAATGTTTACTAAACTTAAAGTCAATGAAAATGGAATGGCAATGCACTACTTGTCATTAAGATTTCAAATTGCTTCTCTGCAGAATGTAGAATGTATTAGTGCAGCACCCTTACTTTGGCCACATGTCTAATTTGAATAGTTTACTGTCTAATATTCATCAGATTACTACAGAATCAGCAGAAATGCCACTTTGTAACATTGCTTGAATACACACACTGAATCTTGACTTTACAAGTATTAACACATATTTTCATACCTTTGCATGATAGTTTGGTCCAGTGCTGGCACAATTCATAAGGTTTAGAAATTTAAACCGTACTTGAAATCTTTCAGCTGTACGATTAGTTAGGCCTTACCACATTTGTATTTTAAAACAATGATTGATATTTCTCGCAAAACAGCAAGTAAACTTTAAAATAAATTAGCAATAAGTTGAGATGTATGTATTTTGCCACATCTCTGCTTGTATTTGATCACGATAATAATTAGCAGTGCGTTTAAAAATAATTAGATTTATAGTCGTTTTACAGTATAAACTAGATTAATAGAGAAGTAAACAAAATAAGAACTTCTCAGAGGGTGATGACTGATATCAAAAGGTTCTTTAGATTAACCAGCTAGCAAGTCTTTCCCGACCAGTTTTAAGAGCAGAATACTAATTCCTATTTTCCCTATCTCCCAAGCTCAGGCATGCTGAGGGCAATTTTAAGTGCAACCATTTGGACAACCTATCATCCAAGTTTTCATGGCTTTATTGTTGATTTTATTCAAGGTGTTTCATATAAAATCTGCTGCCTGGAGAGGAATACACTGTCACATTGCTGACTGTGACTCCAGTTTGAAAACATTAGAATTTCTAGCAGATTGAGCAAGGATCTAGGGTAATAGTGCTTGGGGCTGTGCTTCTTGTTTCTTTCTGCTTGGGCCTCCTGAATGTGACAATTGGTGTCAATGGAAGGTACCATGTTTTATAGCAATTTCTGTACCTAGGCATACATTGGATTAGAACATGCTCACATTAGACTGCGGCTGTGGAACTTTCAAGTCGATAATCAAAGAGCAACAGAATTATCTCATTTTCAGAATGGTGTCTGACGCAAGTGATTGAGGGATGGGGTAGAATGAATGGAAAGGTAAGTTTCGAGCAGAGAATAATATCTTATGAGGAGTAAAATGAAACATTAGTACAATGATAAGTTAAGTTGTATCCAACCAATATTAAAAAAGTACAAGCCCTAATACTGCAGGAGCAACCAGCAGGTTGTCATCAGTAGGCTTTTTCTTAGATTTATGCTTGTGGGAGAGTCTGGGAGTAGGGGGTATAACCTCAGAGTAAGGGTTCAGCCATTGAAGCAGGAGGAATTTCTTCTCTCAGAGGCTACAGAATCTGTGGAATTCTTCTTCGCAGAGGGCTGACAAGGCTGGTTCATTGAGTATATTCAAGGCTGAGATGCACAGATTTTTAATGTGCCAGGAAACCAAGTGCTGAAGGATAAAGCAGGAGAATGGAGTGGAGGATTATCAGATAAGCCATGATTTTGTTGAATGAGAGAGCAGACTCGAATGGCCAAATCTTATGGTTTTATGATTGAAGTGGCAGCCCCACGAAAATGCAAGGCCTAATAATTTGAAATAAATTGTAATTTGAAGAATAAAATTGCAAAATGTATATTAATTCCCAATTCTTTAAAAGCACATATAATATGAAATTTTGTGAAGTCATGCATTTATTTCTGTGAGGATAAAAGTTTTCTTCACTTCCATTTTATAGTGTTACTTTGGTTTTTTTCTGCTCCATTGGTACATTTTTAAAAACTGTAAGTTGACAGATTTCTTACCTGGCAACTGCAAAGACACCTCCATTCATAGACCCAAAGCAGGAAAGAGCAACGAAAATTGGTACTGCTACGGAGAACTTGCCCATCCATCGCTCTGCAAAGGCCTAATCAATCAGACTGGAGTTAAAATCAATCTTACACAGTTAATTGCTTAGCCAACGATGTAAATGGTCACATTTAGTCTTAAATTTTCCATTCTATGTAAACAAGAACAAGAAAACATTAAGTGTAAGCCAAAAAAAACAGTGTGTGCCTGAAATTTTGCAAAGGATCTCCTAATCTCCTGTTGCAATTCTGGCAGGAACTTGTGAAAGCATCTATCAAATAGCCAAAAATTGAGTAATGGTCTGCCTTCATTAAAACGGTCCTCCATTTCCTGAACACGAATCAATAGATTTCCATTATCACTCTTCTGTATCCCAGTTTAGACCTGGATAGCTCCTTTCAGAAAAATGAGATTCCACCCTGTCACCTCAGGAGAGGTTATATCTCTGTTGTGCCACATGAGGTACAGGCAATGCCTTTTATTTGAATAATCTCATCCTGGCATCAAAGACAGGACAAAGCAGCAGGTGTCCTCCTGGCCCTGTGCACATTAGCTGTGGTCTGCAGAAATTTAGCTCTTTATCGATGGGAATGAGTGAAGACAGAAGTGTGGTCAATGTAAAGCTCTATAATAAACTGACATGTATAGGTATATACATGTAATAATCAACGCACAGCTGTATGCTTTGTAAGTATATTCTTAACTAATACATGCTTCAAAAATATAAACTAAGTAATAACATATTTCACAAATATGACCCCAACAAATATTATTAGCAAAAATACACTAAACTGGTATGTATTCTTAACAGGTAAACACTGTTTTTATTAATTCAGGGGATGAGAGTTTCTCTGCCTAGCTAGAATTTATTACCCATTTTTAATTGCCCTTGAGAAGGTGGTGGTGAGCTGCCTTCTTGAGGCATTTCAATGCATTTGGCATAGATACACATACAATAATGTTAAGGAGGAAGTTCCAGGATTTTGACCCAACAACAGTGAAGGATTGATACAACAAGGTGTGGAGCTGGATGAACACAGCAGGCCAGGCAGCATCAGAGGAGCAGGAAAGCTGACGTTTCGGGTCTGGACCCTTCTGAAGAAAATTTTTCCCAAAACGTCAGCTTTCCTGTTCCTCTGATGCTGCTTGGCCTGCTGTGTTCATCCAGCTCCACTCCTTGTTATCTCAGGCTCCAGCATCTGCAGTTCCTACTATCTCTGAGTGAAGGATTGGTGATATATTTCCAAAATGGGAGAGCGAATGCCTTAGGAAGAAACTTGCAGGTGGTTGTATTGCCATGCATCTACTACCCTTGTCTTTCTGGGTGTTAGTAATTGTAGGTTTGGAAGATGCTGTCGAAGGAGCATTGCACCTTTAATACATCTTGTATTCACCTCTGCGATCGTTTATTAGTGGTAGAGGAAGGGAATGATTTCAGATGTGTTGCCAATCAACCCAAATGTTTTGTTATTGAGCTTTGTTGGAGTTGCATGCCTCCAGGCAAGTGTAGAGTATCCCACTGCATCGCCAACTTGTGCCTTGTAGATGATGGAAGGCTTTGGGTACTGAGGAGGTAAGTCACTCACTGCAGGATTCCTAGCTTCTGACCTGTTCTTGTGATGAAGTATTTATATGGCTAGTCCAGTTCAGTTTCTGGTCATTGGTAACAGCCAGGGTATTGATGGTGCAAATTCAGTGATAGTAATGCCATTGAATGTCAAGGAGCAATGATTAGATTTTCTCTTGTTTGGCATCATTATTGCCTGGCACTTGTTTATGATAAATGTTATTTGCCAATCCAAATCTGATTATTTACAGGTCGTGCTGCATTTGGGCAGAGACTGCTTTAGTATTTGAGGGACTGTGAACCTTGTGGAAAAACTAGCAAACATCCCCACGATGGCTTTATGATGGAGAAAAGGTAATTAATGAAACTGATGAAAATGGCTGGGCCTTGGACACTACCCTGATTAGCAGGGTCTTGTGGCACAATGATAGTGCCCCTATGTCTGAGCCAAGAGACCTGGTTCACGCTCCAGAGATGTATTATAACATCTCTGAACAGGTTGATTAGAAAATACCCACACTGATGAGCAAGCATCATTGAATTGTATTTGAATACACATACTGCAGGCTAAACAGGAACAGATGTAAATACAGATTATTTCAGAAAGGACACGTAGATATCCTGGTCTCCCATCATAAGGAGATGGGTCAAAACATCTAAATGGTGGTAGAAACCTGGCATATGGTACATAAACACAATAACCATACAAAGTGTAGATAAATTAATTTATCTTCTCTATTATAAATACTAATCTATATGATGGTACAGAACTTGAAAAAAGACACATTTTGACATAACCATTCATCTTACGGTCATAGAGACAATTCACAAGAATACCAATTTAATAGGAGAAATAGTACTTATATTGTATGAGAGGAAAATGCTGATTGGTTGGCTGGTGAATTTTGGTGAAATATTGATATGGAGAATGTATCAATTAATGATAATTGACAGTTAACTGCACAGATCTGTTTAAATTTAAACCAGGTATGTTAACTTTGATTGGTTAGGGTATGGCCCTGAGAAATGAACTGGTGAATTGTTCAGTTTTGTTCAGTCAGAAGAAGTGCAGTGTATACACATGACTGCATGTATATTCTGTCTGCAAAGGACAGGATCCTATGTATTAACGTATGTAGCTTCTAGTACATAGAAGTGATGCCAGGTATGTCGATTGTACACCCCAAAGACTTGCAAATTGTATCAAACTTCGATTACTCACAACACTACCTGCTTCCAAAATCGGTAACACCTTGTTGATCATCAGATTCTGCAAGTGGACAACATTTGGGTCGATAATCCTGAATGTGCAAAGATGTACGATAACAACCGATTTGTTAGTCAGACTCACAGTGTGGTGCACTTACTTGATTTGGAAGCTACATGCATTAGTATACTGGGCCCTGTTCTTTGCATACAGAAAGAACATTTACCTGCACCGTGCTTGTTTCAACTCAACAAAATAGGTGGCAGCTGTTTGCTAGTTCATTTCTCAGAGCATTGCCCTGACTAATCAGAATCATACTGCTTTGTTTAAATTTTAAAAAGATCCTTATAGTTAACTGGTAAACATCATTAACTGGTTCATTCTTCATGACAATGACTCAATTAAGCAGAATCCACTTGCCAACCTATCAGCATTAATTTAATATATAGCATATCTGTTGGCTCGCCCTTAGATTGGTATTCTTGTAAATTCGCAGTATTAATTGGGGATTAAACTTCAAACTTTCCTGATTTTCATCATTTATTTTCTTTTCTTTATATATCTAGAAATGCTCTTACAAACAACTGATTTTTTTTTTCATCACCAAACCGCCTGTGATATGCTTTCACCTACTAACCATCACCAGTAAATCACCCATGTTCACCAATTGAAAAATTTAAGCGCAAACCCCATTACAGGCAATGCAGACCACTAAAAGTGAAAGTGATATAGGGAGAGGGGGAGGGGGCTAAATCAAAATGGAGTTAGAAAGGGGAGATAAAACACTTTACCTGTGAGGTACCCTCCTCCTTCTAAAGGCATTGACAGTATTAGCGGACATGCTCCCTCTCCAAGGACACCCAAGCATGAATATCGCCATGGAAGAGGGGCAGACAAGTTGGCAAACATGTCCCCCTCCACAGCCTGTTGCCGGAGCCTGTTAACAGCCAAGTTGGCCAGGCTCATGAGCAGATCCTCTGACTTGTTCACATTCCCTGATTTTTTTGACGTTCAACTATTTGCTTGCAAACTGGCTGTATCAATCCAGAGTCTTGTCAGCTGACTGTTTGCGTCGATATTCCAGACAAACACAACACTCGCCCAGTTCTGCAGAAGGGTCAATCAACCTGAAACATTAACTCTGATTTCTCTCCACAGATAATGTCAGACCTGCTGAGCTTTTCCAGTAATTTCTGTTTTTGTTTCTGATTTACAGCATCCGCAGTTGTTTCTTTTTGCGACACTTGCCTTTTTGTCGTCCATTAAAGATACTAATATATTATTATAACTGTGTAAATACTGTAACATATATAAATAATGAGTCTGTGAGGAGCTGTGTAGAATCCTCTCTTTAAAGGAGGAAGGCTATATTATCTTATGTGATGAAATTCCATGTGATTTATTAAGTTCTGAGGGCAACATTGTGAGCTGTTTGTTGAGTATTTAGCTTGCACTATTTATGGCGACTATTTCCTCTTTCAATATTACGATCCCCTGAGTAGGACAAAACAATAAATTCACAGAGTTGCATTGTCAAAAAATATAACATATTGCCATTCTGAATCATACAGCTGGCAAGATTTCTTTTCCAAACTGGAGTCTTGTCAGCCGTGTCACAGAATATTAAAGTAATTCGGTGAACTTGAGTGGCCAAGTGTCCTGTCACTTCTTGTAACCAGACTTCAATCGACCTCAGAAGATACAACTAAAGTCTCCTCTCTGTACTAGTTATAAAGATAGAACATCAGGGCAGTTTCAAACTAGTCCCAAGAGAGTTTGAGTGCGCAGTTAAAGCTGTCTGCATTTCAGCAGCTGCATAATGAGCAATCTTATTCAGTGAGAGCGTAATGGCAAGAGAGATGGAAAAGGTCACACTGGTGCATTAGGTGCTTTTTCAGACTGCAGTTAAATTCATATTCAGAGTAGAGGCACTTTCATTCTGCATCAAGTCCATGATATGTCTGACCTGGATTCTCTTGGTAAAGATTCTTAATTAATACTTGGACTGCAACAGTTCAAGAAGGCAGGTCACCACCAGCTTCTCAAGGCCAACTAGGGATTCATGATAAAAGCTGGCCAGCAAGTAATACCCTTGTTCCATGAGTAAATAAAGGGGACAAGTGATAAAAAATGTACACACATCTTTTATTTTCATGAACACCACGAAAAACGTCTTCTTCTATAAGTGGGGTACTAATGACATGTATGGACTTTAACATTATCCATGAGAGAAAGAAAAAGTTATACTGTATATTCTTCCCTTCATCCCTTTAGGTCTCCACATGCTGCATACCAATCCTGAGTAGCAGCAGAATGTTTGTCTGGAGAGGATTTTGAGACAATTTTTTTCTTCAGCTTGGTGTTCTCCACTAATAATAATGAAGTTGATTTTGGGAACTCAGTGGCATTGACATTATACTTTCTGAGTATCGCTCTGACATTTTGCAGCTACTCTGAAAATGAATGAATTGATGATCTCCTTGGACAATCAATGGAGAGCTCAGTTATACGCTGTCCAGTGAGGAGTTGCTTTCGCAGTACACTGGGAAGCACTTAGGTGAGGTGACAGACACCAAACATAAGACAGGAAGGCATATCACAGATGTTTTCAGGGTGTGGGGGAGACTAGAATGTTTTTTAAAGTGGCCTGGCCTTAAACAGACACTATAATTGCCTAAACAGCATTCTTTAATGTGTGGGCCTATTCAGCCTAGCAGTGAACTTAGTGTAGGCTATGATAGCTTTTGTACTTGCTGTCTTCAAAGGGTCACAATTTGCAAGTTATTAGCTTTCTGTTTCTCTTTCTTTGTACAGGGACCATGTGCCTGTTGTCTTTCAGCTCAGTGAGAACCGACTGTTGCAGAACATAGCTGTAAATGTGACATATCACTCCTTCTGGCTATGTTAACCAAACTCTATTCCTAATGGATGAGGGTTTTTGATCTACTTGATATCATCTTTTCAGAGTTTTTACATTATCGTAGAAGTATTGTTTCCCACCTCATTCATTGGGTACCTCTGAGTAAACTGCAGGCAGTGTTAGAAATCAATAGTACTGCAGAAAACATGGAAGATCAATGAGCAATGTTTTGAATATTTTCATTAAGTCAGCTGCTGTCTGCATTTCAAGAGTATTTTAGAAGTCTTGGGAATCTAATTTGCTTAGAACCATTTGCAAACAGACATACACGCTACATTTCAAAATACCATTGGACCCTTTTATATAAATTTAATCCAATAACTTCAATATTACTCACCACAGCTACTGCTTCAGAAGCCAAAAGCTCCTCAGGACTCATTACGGTGAAATAAGCTACATTTGTTAACACATATCCAACTGTAACAACTGCCATTGATATGCAGATAGCGAGAGGTATATTTCTGGAACAACAAAATAGATTTGAACATGTTTTAATAACAATATCTTTTTCACTAGCAAGCATGGCTTCATTGAGTTATGATTATCAGAAAACATTATATTTTAATAACCTGTAGAGTATAATTAAATATTCTTCATGTTACAAATATTTATGCTATCAGTCCTTGCCTGTTGCATTGTATTTGGAATTTTGTGCATTCTGTCCTGGAATATTGTAATGTCATAATTATTCTATGCTCAATTATATCACAATTATAGTGTTCAAATGTGCTATTATTATTAAACCAATTCAGTTATTCTATAATCTTATTAAATATGTTCAGTTATATGATTATCATTATATGAATTCAGTTGTATTTTATAATTTTAATAGTATTCAGATGTATTGCAATTATTGGGGCATGTTAAAATGTACTACAGCACAATGGAAGCAATGTATTGGAAAAATGCACAGTACAAACTGAAATATTCAGTTGGCAGAAGTTGCGAAATCCATGTGCTTGGAAATGGGAAGTCATTATGTTACATGTAAACTGGAGTTATGCTCCACATCGGTCAAAGTGCAAGCTGTGTGAAACTACCTCACAAAGGTGACCGCATGCTATTTGGTCTCAGTAAATTTGGGATCATATTGGGGTCTGGCACTTTCTTATCAATCAGCAGTTGAAAATGTTTAAAATTGTTCAGAAAGTAGTGTTATAACAACAAATTTTAGAATGTTGTTATTGGCATTACTAATTTAGTACTTTGTACTTGTTTGATATTGGTTAAAAAAAAACTTATATCATCCATGGAATGGAATCATAAATATACCCTACAGGCAGAAGAATGGACAAGTAGACCCAAAGTTCATTAGGAAGGAACAGGCCCAGATCTTATCCCAAAATACAAAGATAAGGTAACAGTATCACAGAATACAGTATGGAAACAGGCCATTTGGCCCAACAAGTCCACACTGCCCCACCGAAGAGCATCCCACCCAGAACTTGTACATAAAAAGTAAAAGTCACCATCGCCACTGGGCCATAGGGCTGCTCACTCATTAGAGAGAGAGAGATGACTGGTTGTTGTTTAACCTGAGAGTTACTGTGCCTTAAGTGAGAGGAAAGGTTGAGAAAGTGAGTCCTTTAAGGTAATCCCAGCTGGTCGAGAAATTGAACCCATGCTGTTGGCATCACTCTGTATCACAAGCCAGACGTCCAGCCAACCTAACTTGTATGCAGGGCTCAGATATTGCGCCAGTCAGCAGATATCAGGGATACACTACTAGGTTAATCTGAGTGACAGCATTGCACCAAAAGTAGAAAAACAAAGTTGCTCTTTGGCTTCTAAGTAAACCCGGGTCACCTCTCTAACCTATGTGAGGGTCTGCTTTTTGCAAGGATCTCAGCTGGTGAGAATTTTCTGCCATGGTAGTGTAAAAGCCTGCAGGCCAGGATTCTGCTGTAACCCAAGAAATCCCCCTCAGCTGTGCCTTCTTGACTTGCTCATCCTCAGAAAATGACAATCTTCATCTTATTATTAGTCCTTTTAAAGTCCGGGTTCAATTAGCCATCAGCAAATATCTGACCCCACAATCGATCACATAGTTAATGGCAGATTTCTGTGCTTCATTGCGTGCACAAAAAGGAACAGCTGTATCTTTTCTGTCTCCCACATCTAAAGGGCATGTATAGGCCTGCTGGCAAAAGATGACAAGGTGTATAATATTCCCTGCTGAGTGTTAACTAATTGACAATTAATCACATCTGGTTCCAATTCAATAACCGTGTTTTCCAAGCTCCAAATGAATTCTTCATTATCTAAATGTCAACAATTAAGTTGCAACAAACACTCCCACTGCATGAATTATTCTGTGGCGTACATATATATAATTATATTCAGGGTTGTCATGGCAGCTGGCCCTTTTAAATTCCATTGTAAGTGGATCAGGCATAATCACTAGACGTTATGAGTACAAAATCTTGTCAAAACTATTTTCTTAGTTTTTGTTGCAAAGTGAAAATATTCCTCCTGTTTCATTAATGTTAATCAAAATGAAAATTATGTAAAGAAATTTGTTTAAGTGAAGGATGAACCACAGTTGTAGGTGGATAGTGATAGAGAGCAAGGATAAGGAATAGATATAAGTGAAAATACTACATTTGAAATATTTACGTGTTGAGCAGTTCCAGCGTTTTTTTTTGTTTTCTTTCAGAGTTCCAGTATCTACATTATTTTAATTTTTGATACTGGCATTCTTCTGCATGGCTGACAAAATTTTAACCCATGCTTGTTGTTGATTTGTGTCAAATGGTCTCTAAAATTGGCTTTGATCATAAATGTGAGGCGGAAAGGAACAGTAGGATTATTAGTTGGGAAATACAGAGGTTGGGGCTTCTCAAAGATCCGGTACAGTTTAACCAGCAGAACTTGACTTAAATTGGTTTGGAGCCGAATCAACTTCTATTGCTTCAAACTCAGTAATTTGATACCTGAATGAGGTAAATGCACAATTCTCCTGGGCATTGTTGATAATGCATTAGCCATCTCATTTGGTGAATGTATAATGGAAGTATGTTCAATAAATGGAATGTAGCTTTATCACTGAGAGCTAAGATCTTGCTGATTCATCTTTGGGTTAATCTATAAACCAAGGTGACCAGGTGATCTGGGCTAGATAAGCAATAGGGAGTTTCCAAGTGTTCTGTGCATTTAAACTCTAGAATTACCTTGCAGATGGGGCACTTCCTGACTTTTGTCACTCACTAGCCAATATTTAAGCTCTCCAGATTAAATCAGGTGTGGATGATGGGATTTAAGATCAAGTTTAGCAAAAGTTAAAAACCATAAAGTTAAGTATATGCTTTTTTAATCACCTTATGCTTTTATCTGCTCCTCAAAAATACACCCAACCCCTTCAACGATTATGTCAAGTCCAATTCCCTTTCTCTCCGAAGGTAAAGATCACGGCATCACCCACCAGCGAGAAAAATGCCAGTCAAAGTTAAGACCACTCCCATTGTGCTTTATCCATTCCTGTTCTCTTTAAATCTCTGTAGCATTTAATGCAACAAACTATATTATCTAATTCTGATGCCTTTTGTTCAGCTATGTAGAACTGCCTGGTTGTATGTTTACTTCCTACCTGTACAAAATCAACAGTATCTATCCAATAATAAGAGACAACACAGTGTGTAGCTGGAGGAACACAGCAGGCCAGGCAGCAGGAAAGTTGACATTTTAGGTTGGGGCCTTTCTTCAGAAATGGAGGAGGGGGTGGAAGGGAGCTCAGAAATAAATGGAGAGAGGAGGGGTGGGGCTGGGGAAGGTAGATGGGATGGTGATAGGTGAATGCAGGTAGGGGGTGGTGGGGATTGGTCAGTGGGATGAGTGGGGCACATAGGTGGGGGAGAAGATGGACAGGTTATGTCAGGTCTAGGAGGAGGAGCTGAGAGGGAGGGCTGGTCATGGGATGAGGCCGGGGGTGGGGAGATTTTGAAACTGGTAAGATGCAGATTTAGGCCATTGGGCTGTAGGCTCCTGAGGCGAAATATGAGGTGCTGCTCCTCCAGTTTCCGGGTGGCATCATTGTGACACTAGAGAAGGCCCAGGATGAACATGTCACCCAGGGAGTTGGGCGGTGGGGGGAGTGGCGAGCGGTGGTAGTTAAAATGGTTCACGACTGGAAGGTGTTGTCATTTGTTGCGAACAGAGTGCAGGTGCTCTACAAAGTGCTCTCCACATCGGGAGCATCGGATGCAATAGATCACATTGATGGATGTGCAGGTGAACATCTGTCCAATATGGAAGGTTTGCATTGTGCCTTGAATGGAAGTGAGGGGGTAGGTGTACGGGCCGGTGCAGCACTTCCTGCAGTTGCAAGGAAAGGTGCCAGGGGTGGTGGGATTAGTGGGGAGTGTGGAGTGGATGAGGGAGTCATGGACCGAGCGGTCCCTACAAAAGGCAGATAGGGGTGGGGAGGGAAATATCTCTTTGGTTGTGGGGTCGGATTGCAGGTGGTGGAAGTGGTGGAGAATGATATGTTGAATACGGAGGTTACTGGAGTGATATGTGACGACAATGGGGATTCTGTGTTTGTTTTTGTTGGGGGGGGAGGGGATTTGAGGGCAGAGGTGCGGGAAACGCAAGAGATGCAGCTAAGAGCATTTTCGACTACAGCGGGGGGAAAGTTACGGTCCTTGAAATAAGAGAACATCTGGGATGTTCGGGAGTAGAATGCCCCATCTTGGGAGCAGACGCGGCAGAGGCGGAGGAATTGAGCGTACCTTCCCCAGCCCCACCCTTCCTCTCTCTATTTACTTCTGAGCTCCCTTCCACCTTCCTCCCCCCCGCCCTCCCATTTATGAAGAAGGGTCCCGACCCAGCCTGCTGTGTTTCTTCAGCTCCACACTGTGTTATCTCTGACCCCAGCATCTGCAGTTCTTGCTGTCTCTATCCAATACTAACTTCTCTTCCAAGTGTCACATCATTATCTTCAGCACCTCTAAGGCTGTGCCTTTTGCTTCATCCTCCTCTAACCACATGCAGTCCCTCAGTGATGGCAGCAGCAGGCATAGCTTCCACCTGTTGGCTTATCATGTCGTTCTGGCTCTTTGCCACTTTTTTTGTTTGTTTGACTGTTTCTGCGGACACAGACTATCGACCATCTAACAATGTATTGCATGTGTCACCATTTCCTTCAACTTAACAAAAGGAAGTTCATCATTACTTTCTGTCACAAATTCCTTCCCTTATCTAACTGCTCTTTCAACCTGATCCAGATCATTCATAATCATTGAGTCTGGTATGATAGGAAACCACAAACTTTAAATACCACATCCTGTTATCAAGATCCCTTACTCCCACCACAGCACAACACTACCTGCCTCCACCTTTTTTTCAATCCCCTCGGCCACAGATACCCTGAACAGAGGTGGCTAATGTTCCGCTTTCTTCCTTCCCGATCTTTGCAACTTGTCTAAAACTGCTGCAAATATTTTGCCTTCTGTCTTTCACTAAGGGAGGAAAGGTGGGATGTGGGCATTGGGGAAGAGTGTGGGTGTGGGGACTGGATTTTAACTTAAAAATTTGATCAGTTTGAGAAGGATGGGAGGAGAGGTGGTTTTAAAGTCTCAAAAGTCAGATTCCAAACCTCAACCTGCCTCTAATCTGCCCACTTGTGGCTTGTACTGAAGTTGAAAGGTTAGCTGCAGGTGATTGTTGGGTACTTTAAATATTTCAATAAAGTCACTGGCCTCGTTGTCATGTGGCTTTTCAGTTTTAACTCTGACTAGCTGGGTCATTGGGAACATGCAGTTAGACCCAGACAAGGGTGTGGTGATTGCTGGAGGTAGTGGCTTATACCTACCTACTGGATCCGGCATATCTGCTTACCAGAACACTGGAATTAACTGTGCATTCTTCTCCCCCCCGACCCTCCCCACCCCCACCACAAGGCTAGCTGTGATCCCCCGCACCTCATCACAGGCCTCTGATACCACCATCCGCCATAACTCCTCTCCTCCCTTACCCCATCATGGACCATCTGACTTTTATTGGCTCAAAGTATCACATTTAAAATCCTTGTGTCTCCATTTACAAGTCTCTCCATGATTTTATTCCACCTCATCCCTGCAATGTCCTTGATCTCTACATCTTTCCCAAATACTCTGACATCTACTTCTGCTTTCTCTGCACCTTTTTTTCCTTTGCTCCCATCACTGATGACGGACTAAACTGCCTCGATCCTACTCCTTGGGATTAGTTTAAACCTCTTTAAATTCCACCTCCAACCTTCCAACTTTAAAAACCTCAGGACCAACACCACTAATTAACCTTCCAATCTCTCCTCCTCATCTGTCATCTTGGCTCAGTAATTGGTCAAGTAAACCATTTTATAAAATGCCTTTTGGCAATTTTCCTACATGAAAAACTTATTGGGTTAATGAAACATATTGTTCCTAATATTTCTAATACAGTTGGAGTTCTGTTCATTTCTGTGATTGACCTGAATCAATCCTTATTGAACTGTTATTGATGAAGAGGTTATTACCATTATCCTGGATTGATTCTATTTATCTTTCTTTTTATATGTTATTTAAATGAACACAGATGATTTCTATGGCCTTTTGAATGAACTAAGTGATGATTAATATTCTTCTTATTGGTTTGGATTTTAATTTGAGGCTGTAGATATTAATAAATTAAATACTGAGGTAAATTTCCTGTTTCCTGAGTACAGCCTGTGGGGGAAGGGCTCACACCCTCACTTTTCTGTCCATTCATTTAATTAAACAATAAGAAGGCAAGTTCCCTATGGCCAAAGCATAGCTATAATTTATTCTCCTCTTTTGATATAATTCAACATGTCTTCAACTCCCAGCCAATAGGACCAAAACCATCTGCCTCATGCCACTTTACAGCAACTGCTATACTTGACTTCAAATCTTCACATCTCATTTTTTTTCAAAATTTTACTTTCAGTAAAAGAAGCGAGCAGTACAGTAAGTAAAGAAAAAGGTGACAGGGAAGGAAAGGGTCCTTCCTCAAATTAGTTGCCATAACCTTGCATTCGTTAGACAAGTTTATCAACTGTTACATTTACCTCATGGCTTCTTCCATACTTCACCTAAAATTCTGCTAACTCTTAACTCAACTGAATAATCTCGTACAAAGCAGTTTATAATTTCGACATGGTAATTGTGAGTTAATTTTATGAACAAATGCTTACAAAGTTATGGATTGGAAGCGCACATTGTTGCTTCTCTAATTTTGAAAATTGATAGCGTGATACTCTCCGTCTGTTTTGTATTCCCTTGGATTCAAACTCTGCATGTATATCTTCATCTATCCTTTATATTTTTCAATTTTAATTTTAGCTTTAACTTTTTCATTTCATCTCTTTGTAGAAGTCCATTAATAAATTTCATTCAAACACCTTTATCCAACCTTAGGCTAAAGTCTATAACAGATTTCTTTCCTATACTGACCTAACAGCAATATTCTAATGGAAATATGACATTGAAGTCTATGGTAATCCATATATATGGACTTACTGAGTAAGATACCACAATTATACCAACTCAGTCAGTTTCTTATGGTTTGATTATTCTTTTGTTCACTCAATTTTTCTCTTTCCACAAACTGAATCCTCATATGCAAAGTGTGTCCTGGTATAGGAACAAATGCACAAAGGAACCATCCCTAACCAAGGGGGTGGAGAGTAACATGAGTCTCTAGTCTCCAGTATATTTTTCTCAGATTTGTGCAAATCATAAGGATGATTTTTTAAATAATCTCCTTTCCTCCACATTCATGGAGTCATACATGAAGGAAACAGACCCTTCAGTCCAACCCGTCCATGCCAGCCAAGTTTCCGAAAATTAACTAGTCCCACTTGCCAATATTTGGCCCATATCCTTCCAAACCTTTCCTTTACACGTACCTATCCAAATGTCTCTTAAATGTTGTAACTGTACCCGTACCTACCACTTCCTCTGGCAGTTCATTCCATATATGAACCACCCCCTGTGTGAAAAAGTTGCCCCTGAGGTCCTTTTAAATCTCTCTCCACTCACCTCAAAAATATATCCCCTAGTTTTAAACTCCCCCACTTTAGGTTTATGACCTTTGCTATTCACGTTATCTATGCACTCATGAATTTATAAACCTCTGTAAGGTCATCCCTCAACCTCCTATGCAATCCAGATAAGTAATAATGAAGCATGAACAAAATTAATGGGGACAAGAGGTTGGTTGGGAGGTGAACATTCACCCAATTCCTTATTCCGGTGAAGAGCAGGAGACCTGACTGCTCTGTCTTAGTCTGTCATGAATCGGTTCAAGAAGACACCTTCACAAGGACAACAAGGGTTGGACAATGAATGCTGGCTCAGCCAGTAGCACTCACATCCTGTGAGCGAATAAAACAAAAAAGAAGGCTGACAGAGATTGACACCAACTCTCGGCAACTGGTTGACAGGTCCACCACCATTAAATTGTGCCCATAGATTCTTAATAGCACAGTGGAGGCTTTTCAGTCCAACAAATTCATGCTGACTCTACAGAGTAACCAATAAGCACAATACTCAACCTCTATTCACACAACTGCGCATGTTTATTCCATTAAGTACCCATGAGTATCTTTTGAAGTGATTAATCATCTCCCTTTCCACCACCTTCATTGGCACTGAGTTTCAAGTCATTATCATTCATTATATATAACACCTTTTCCTGGCATATCCACCTACATCCCTGGTCCAAAACCTTAAATAAGTGTTCCCTTGCCCTTGTGCCGTGAACTATTAGGTACAACGTTTCTTTGTCTGCTTTGATAAAATCTGTCATATCATGTCAAATCTATTATCAATCTCCTTCACCCCAAGGAGAACAACCACAGTTTCTCTAACTTCGCCTTTCAAATAAAATCCCTCATGACTGAAACCATTTTGGTAAACCTCCTGCGCATTTTCTTATGGAAACTCACCTTCTTCCTAAATAGTTGTGAACATAAATACTTAGATTAGTCTAGACTGCTTTAAAGCAATCCTGTAGGCCAATAGCCTGACCAGATCATTACTCATAATGCATTACGTAATTTTGCTAATGCACCAAAGACACCCACTTTCAAGCCTGAGAAGTGTCTGGTCTACTTCAAATTATCCTAAAAAGCAAACTACCTCAAAATTTTGAACAAAGAGTTAAGCAAACCCTTTCATAATTCTACTATGCAGTAACTGGGTGTGATTTTTCTCTAATAACATGAAGCCATTTTTCCAAAAAAACATGTTGATTATTACAACTAAGCAATATTGAGTAGGAATTCCAGCGCTGGTATTTTGCCAGGTGCTTTACTTTTTAGCTAACAGCAGATTGAATCAGATAGTATGTTTCTGTTTTGTTTGTGCTCGGTATTGTACAGACTGTACTCAACTAATCCATGCTTTCAAAACTCAAAACAAAATGTCCACTGTTTGATGTTATTCCACAAATGGACAGCATTCATTGAACAAGCACAAGTGCACTCGTACAGCACTAGTATAAATAATTAGTCCAGTTCATAATGCAGCTCATTTGCCATTGTTAGATATAAGATTTTTTTTCATTCTTTGCAAACAAAACAAATATGGTCAAGTCAGATGAGTTTTATAAATCACACTGCAGATGGCTATAGTACCCCATTACTTTGTCAAAGACAATACTTCCATCTATTAGAATCAATTTGTAACACGCCAATCAACACGTTCTTATAGTACAAGTGATTGTAATTATTTGAAAATTAGTTTTGTTATGTTTGTTCTGATAGATGCAAAATAAGCATTTTTGGTAACATGGCCTAAATATATACTTATAAATATTCAGCACATCTTACCCTGCTTTTGTATTCAGCCCCTTAGCCCAGGATCCCATCTGCTTTGTTAACTACTCCCTTGATGTGCCTGATGCCTTTAAGGATTTGCAAACATGTACTC
>JAHRHZ010000217.1:3423096-3556762 GCA_024137785.1 Ginglymostoma cirratum
TCCTAATTATTATTCATCCCAGACTCATTCTGTAAGGGGCCTATGCTAACTTTAGTCTCTCTCTTCCCTTTTTTCTATATATCTAGAGAAGCTCTTTCTGTCCACTTTGATATCACTTGCTAGTTTACCCGAAAGTTTATCTTCTCCCTCATTATTACTTCTTTCATTTAAAAAAAAACTTTTCCATAATTCTGGCCTGTCACTAATCTTTGACACATTGTATTTTTTTTGTTCAGTTTGATGCTATCCTTAACATATCTGGTTAACCATGGTTAAGAGACGGTAATTTGGCTTTTTATTAACAATTTTTTTTCCCTTTTGACCCTATTTACTGTTGTTTTTCTATTTGAGTACTCTGTCCCTTCACGTTCCACTCTGCATTCTGATATTAAAATTCTTGCCGTGTAACTCTGCTATATTGTCTTGCTTTGTAAGCTTACTTCTCCCTGCTCCCACACCATTCCCACCACTAACGAATTTAAAGGCCTTTCTACAATCCAGTTATATGATTCACTAGCTCACTAAGTATATGTCTACTGCTTTGAAAAAAGAGCAGACTGCAGTAGCAATAATCTTGGAGTTAAAATGATGTGTTGTTGAAGGTCCTATTGCATGTCATTGTCTGTGTTTGCTCCAAGTTGCCCATCAGTCTTCATATTATAGCAACTTATTTTGGCTTGTATGTTTTTAAAATTATGATTTTGGCACATCTTAATAAGAGCCATGGAACTCCACTGAGGAAAGTAACAGTTACGTAAAATTAAAGATTACTCTTTTTCTGAAATAATGGGTGATAATCTGGCAGCCTGCTTTTGCGTGGTTTTCTTTTTCACTAAAGTCAATGAAAGGAAAATCAGACAGCGTAGGTGACTGATTTAATATTGTCTATTTTGCTCTAGTGCCGGAGACTATTTTCATTCCCAGTATATCAAAAACTATAATATAAAAGAACATATGTTTAGCCAATGCAAGATGCATATTTGCAAATACATTGCTGGTTTGTAAAAATACTGTCAAACAACTTCAACTCCCTTCTGTTTTTCTCACTGAGAAAATTCCACAATGTCTCATCACGCGTTTCTTGCCTCTATGAGGCTTTAGGCACAGCATATGCCTCTATTCTCAACACTGTGACTGCTATACTTTGGGATGGTAAAGGACAAGGAGATTCCACCCTGTATTTACTTTAAGTGATTGTCACTTGGAAGTAAATAACTATTGAAGTCACAACTACTGATGGCTAAATAGCAGGTATTTTCAATTGTACCTCCTTTACTTTATTATGGTAGATGTCACATAAGATGCCACAATAAAGTCTAAACGAGAATTTAAATCATCAGTTTGAGTGAATTAACTGGTTATTTGCTTAACTCTATCTTCTGATATTATCATCAGGTGCCTAAGTTATGCATTTTTCACCAAGAACATTTTTTTTAACGTCAGCCAATGATAGAAGATATTACTGAGGAATTGACCAGTTTTCTTGTTTTTCTTTGCTTAGGGTAAGCATTAAGGAATTATGTGCAGAAAAACAGCATGAGTTAGATTCAGAGTTAAGTCCTCCTGATCATGTTCCACTAATATTCCTTATCACCAATTTAAAAACATAATTTCCTCAAGTAAAAGAGCATATTTTTCCTACTACAGAATCCACTGTCTGTGCACAAAATTTAGTGTCTCCTAGTGTTAAACTATAGGCTTAAGTTAAGTTAGATTTAAAGTGCTCAAGGGCATTTCAGTTCAGAAGTTTAGTGTTTATTTAGAGAGTTAGTTTAGCTTTCGAACTTTACACTGACATAGAACTTAAATTCTCAATGCAGACACTGAGCTTGACATTGCTATTAATCCATTCATTTATCAAAGTAGCTTGATAAACTGTGTTCCAGAATTTTCTGGAATGTTGTAATCTTTGATTTACACCATAAATTACACAGTTTCTTGCTTTATAGAATGCCTACAGTGTGGAAACAGGCAATTCAGCCCATCACGTCCTTATCGCACCTCCAAAGAGTATTTCAAATAGACCGTACCCATCCCTGTAACGCTGCATTTCCCAAGGCTAATCCACCTAGCCTATGCTTCCCTGGACACAATGGGAAGTTTAGCACAGCCAATCTGCCTAACCTATACATTTTTGGACAGTATAGGGAAACCAGAGCACTCGGAGGAAACCCATGCAGACATGGGGACAATGTGCAAACTCCACACAGACAGTTGCCTGAGGCTAGAATTGACCTCAGGTCACTGGCACAATGAGGCAGCAGTGCTAATCATTGAGTCACAGAGTTGTCCGAAAGAACTTCCTCTTACTTGCGCACTGCCTAACTCAGCTATAGCACATACTCCTGTTGTGGAATTGAAAGCGGGTTTCCAGCGTGACAGGTGGGACACTAATCACTGTACTGGTGAGAAGCTCCTGAAATTCTTTTCATGAACTTACTTTCAATTTTCCTGGAACAGTCATTTAAGCACATCACTGCAAGCAGAATGGTGAATGAGGGATCTCGGTAACAGTGCAACCATCCAGAGAAATCTTTTAGAATTATGAACACAATCAGTTCAATTTTCAATGCATTCAATTTTCAGATCCTATCTAAGTTAGTAATATCTCCTACCTAAGCAGCCTCAGATAAAACAAGTTTGGCTTATGGTGCTGAATGTAAAATGTTGACCTTATTTTGTCCACTGCTCAAGCGTGCTGCAGGCGCTTGAAGGTCCTACTTTGAGGGACTATGTCCTGCACCCTAAAGATGTCTGAAACGTGTCACCCATTATAAAACGTCAGGTAATATTCAAGTACCTCCAAATGCAAGCATTAAAGAGGTGCTAGATCCATTATCCATGCAAATAAGGTTGTTTTTAAAGACTTTTTCCATTCTGGGTCAGAAATGGAGCACTATTTGTACCCATGTACACTGTTCAGATTCTCAAACTCCCAGTTATCCACAGTGGGACTGCTGAAGGTCACCAACATGAAATAATTTTTCTCTTTGAATTACTTAGTCAGGAGTTTTATTGCTGTAGGTTGCTGCTGTTCTCCATTCACCTCAGCATGGCCACCAGCTGTCCCCCCAAACTGTCCACCCCGACCTCCACTCTTCACCTCTAATGAATCCCACTTCCAATCTAAGGTCTGTCACTTGTCTAAAATGGCGATCCATCTTGACTACCTGACAGACATTTGCAACTCACTAGAAATATTCAGATGATATTTGATCTTAAAAACGTCTTGGACCTACAGCTTCTTGATTGTGCTGCATTTTCGCATTTCTGCCCCACACTTGCTTTGGTATGTGCAGACACTTCAGTGCCCTCTGCAATGTTCTTAATAGACATTAAATCTGAGACACAATGATAAAGAAGTATTTCAATGAGTTTTAGCTAATGATTAAAACATGATGAAAGATCATTAATTTTGTCATGCATTTATCAATTACTTTGAGCCAATAAATTTAAGTGTACTTGTGCCATTAGTTTACAACCTCAGTAGCTATGGCCAATAAAATGATGTAAATCCAGGAAACTTGTGATACACCTTTAACTAAGCCAAAGATTGCAGTGGAAATATGGTAATAAATTTGGATGGTCATGACCAGGTTCTAGGTAAGCAACACAAGATACGTGAATTTATGGTGCAGCATCAATATTGAAGTCACTAACACCGTAAATGCAATACGCCTATGGATATGAAATTCCAGTTGTGGCAAAATTACAGAAGAGAGTCGTCACAACTGGCCCTCTAAACATTCAAAATGGTAAGTTCTGGAAGGTTGTCCTGTTCCTGCATTTATTCATTTATCCATAAAACTCTTAGTTAAACAGGCTGATTAAATTTCTGAAAAAACAAGAAATGCAAACAGGATTGTGCCTAGCTGAACTCAATTCACAAGTACTTGTCTCAGATCCTCAGAGAGCAAACAAGACTCTCATCACATTCATCTGAGCTGGATTTGAACTCAGGTTCCAGTTAGTTTGGGATTATGTTCGGCATTGACTGGTTGGACAGAAGGGTCCATTTCTGTGCTGTATGACTCTATGAGCATCAATATTTGGGTAAACAGCAGGATAGTGGTAACGTCATTGTGCTAGCAAGCTAGAGGCCCTGGGTAATACTCTGGAGGCAAGGATTCCAATCTCACAATGGCAACTGTTTACATTTTACTTTAATTACTAAATCTGGAATTGAAATGAATCTCAGTGATGGTGACTCATGCAGCTATCATCAATTTCTGTAAAAAAAGCTATCTGGTTCCTTCTGGAGAAGAAAATGTCATCCTTATCATCCTTAATACATGTGATTCCAGACCCACGGCAATATGGTTGACTTTAAATTGGCCTTTCATATGGCCCAATAAGCCACTCAATCCAAAAGTGATTAGGATGAGCAATAAATTCTGGCCTTGCCAGCTAGCCCATGAAAGAATAAAGGAATAAGAACCATCAAGTTTACATCCAACCTAAGCTGTTGTGATATCAGAGGCAGTATTATTGCTGAAAATGATATAGTGATGTTTACTGCATGTTATTTTATACTGATGCTCTGTTGCTGCCATCTTGTTTAGGGCCATGAGCTGGGAGGTTGATGCTTCAAGATGGGAAGCCACTTGTCAGAAATAAATTGATGTCCAATGGTTTATATCAGGATGCAAATGTGTCTGCTACACATGCTTCATCCAGTTGTACATGGTGATGAGCAGCTTACTCAGAGGACCCTCTGCTGTTCCACCAGGAAATGTTTGCATTTTGTTTGGTGGGGCAGAGACAGAGTGAGTAGATACTCTGGTCTGCTGCCAAGGTCCTTCTTAGGATTCCCTCTGCCCTGCCACTCCAGTTTGAATGTGACTTGGATTGGCACAGGAGATGGTTAATTTCCCACCTTCTCATAACTGATCGTAAACTGGAGCAGTGTGTGTTTGCATATTAATGAAGTTCAAATCTCAAAATGGCACAGGTAGTACCACAGATTGCACCGTGTCTTAATCCACTCCATTCTCTGATCCCGTTTCTGTTACTTTAACTTCCTCCCCACCTCAGAAATTAATTTAAAAGATTATTTTTCTTGCATCTGTGTAGTTTCTTTATTTTACCACTGTCCCAGCAGAAGATGAAAGCAGACTTTGTGTTGGACACTATGTGATACACCATTTTTCATGCTAGTGCAGGAAAACAATATTATCCTGGAGCATGTGAATCTTTTCTCAAAGACAATTGCTTCAAATAAAATTGATTTCAGAGACTTACTTATCAGGATTTTCTACTTCTTCTGTGACAAAGTTCATGTAAAACCTGGATAAAACAAAAATGAATAGTTTGAGGACAATCTTATAAAACACAACTTCCTGCAGTTTAAACAAAAATCATTCAACACAATTATTTAAGTTATCGTGGAAATGTAATTGCGAGCATAATCTCAGGAGTTTATTTTTATTGTGCTATGAATATTGTTTTTCTGTAAAGATCACTTTTCTTCTCAATTCTGTTCTTTTGCACCTTTATGTACAGAGACTGAGAGCTCTTACCATCCAGAATATGCATACATTCCAGAATAGAAAGCAAGAGGAACTCCCATAAGGTTAAATTCTTTTGTTTGAAATGGCTGATTGAAATGTTGTGTCTCTCCTGTGGAATGTGAAAGGAAAGAAAATAAGCAGGAACATCGTAATATATGATTACAGAGGCTGATACAGGCAAGCAATCTGATTAATCAACAACAAAACCATTCATGATTAGTAATGCTGTGTATCCTTCATACCGACTGGAAAATAAGATCTGCAATTATGTAACATTTTTGTAGCATCAATAGGTCCCAACGTACTTCACAGCCAATGATGTATATGCATTGTACAGTTTTCGGTGTAACTTAGGAATTGGTAGCATCCAATTTGTGTACTACAAGCTTCCACAAACACAAATAGGATAATGGCTGAATAATATAGTTTCGCAATGTTCACTGGGAGACACACAATATTTAGGTTTTCAGCAATAACTCCCCCTGCTCTTGATCAAAAAGGGTCTGTCAGAGATTTTACATCCATCTTAGATTTTGCTGTTTGACTTCTCATTCAGAGGACTGAATTTCTGACAGTGAAGCACTTGCCCCTCACTGCGCTGAAGCGTCTGTCTAGATTTTGTGCTCCTGGCAAAGTTTTCAAACCGGGGTCAGGAATCTGAACCGTTGCTAACTCCTCCTCCAGTAAGACATCTTTGTTCCTCTTCAATTAAAGTGGCACAGAGGAGGCTCTGGCTGCTGCGGAAAGTGCGCCTCCAGGGTCTCAGAACAAATGTGAGCAATTTGGGGACAGGGGGTTTGTTTTGGTTGGGATACGCATTGGAGCAGCGATTTCAGAAATAAGGGCAGGGCTGGCTTTCAGCAGGCTACCCTATCGAATATCTAGTACCTCAATGAGGCATTGATTGTCTATGATTGAGGGGATGACTACCAACAGCATCTCCCCCCACCCTCCAGTCACCCGGCAGTCGCTAGCTACTCTCTGGGGCACATGGCAAAGACTCACGGAGTTAATCGCAGTAGTGACAGGCTGAATCCTCCAGGCAGTTATTTATTGCCACCTAAGGACCTTAACTGATTGTAAGTGAGGAAGATTGACATGGGCCTTCTTATCCAGAACTTATCTCCAATAGAGGTGGGAAAGCAATGTCGATTCCCACATCAAAGCTCATCACAGCCAGGGGCAGAAGATTCTAGCTGGTATCTTTTGGAGGAAATATTAAAACAAGGTCCTGTTTGCCCTCTAAGGTGGACATAAAAGGCTTTATTTGGAAGACATGCAGCAGAATTGTACCTGGTGTCTTGCTAAATATTATCCCACATAAACATTATCTGGTCACTAACATGCTGCCATTTATGGAATCTTGCTTTGTGCAAATTGTTTGCCACATTTCCTACTTTACAACAACGAAGCACTTTACAATTCACCGTCTTCAAAGTGCTTTGAAATGGTAAGAGGTTGTGAAAGGTGCGATATAAATGCATGTCTTTTATTTTCTTTTAGTGCAAAATGTCCCAGTGGTACTTAACTGACATACTGCATCTTCCTGGCATGCCACAAATCACACTATCATCAAGTCACATTGTTGATCAATACCACTGGGGAGCTGTGCCAATCATTTTCGAATAGCAATGTTGTCACTTCAAAAAATTGTTGTGGTCTTGCGGTCCACTGTAATGTCCGATCTCACTGTTCAAAATCAGGTATTTCTGCCTTTGTTTCCAGAAATTCTTAATATCAAAGATCCTTTTAGTACTTCAGACAAAAATGTCTTTCTATGCAGGCAGTGTAAGCAAATCATGGCACCGAAAGTAAATTTGCAGTACAGAATAAATGTAGTTCAGCTGTAACAGTAATAGACACTTTACTTAAGATAATGCCATTTTTGATAAATTTGAAGTAAAATATGACAACTGATAAGACTTCTCCATCACAAATGAAGACGAAACAGCGATGTTTAATGGGAGTGATATTAACAAAAGCAGCTGAGAAAGACTATTTGTGATTCGTCATTGTAGAACATTCAGTGGCTCTGCAAGAATTCTAAAATGGAAAAAGTGTTTTACGACTGCTTACCTTTGAATAAAGACACCATTCCAGGGAAGATGATTATTAAAATGGCAGCAAGTTTGCAGAATGTCAAAAAGATCTGTAGCCGTGCAGTCCAGCTGACGCTCATGCTGTTAATATACATTACCGCAGCTGGATAAATAAACAGGACAAAACAAATACTGTTATCCCAGGTAACAACATACTGCAACAAGGGTACCACTGACTGGCAACTTGATGGAAACCAATGCTGCACAATTTCCTTCATATTATTGTCAAACTATAGAACATAAAGGTAACAAAAGACCTGATAAATAATAAAGGGTCAAAATATTGACAACATGAGCAAAAGAAAATCTATTTCCCAATATCCATGCTTACAAATGTTCCAGTTGGAACTTACATGGAATCAATGTGGAATGTGCCTATTGCGTTTGCAATTTATCACACACCAGGTTTCCTAATTTCAGAAGATATTGCTAGCATGGTTTGAGAATGAGGCACAGCCTATATACTGTCTTGCAGAGAGGGACAGCATTATTAGAGACTGAGTTATCCAGAGCTGTGCTGATAACCCTCCTGGTAGCTATTGACAGATCTGTCTTAGCACAGTTGCTGGTGGTAAACCTGTCAATCCACAGTGATGTGAAGTAAAGAAGTAGAGAAAATGGCTTGCATGGATAACATGGAAAAGGCCATTGTCTAACAAAGAGAATGATTAGATTAAAAAGTTATTTGTTAAAGGTACAAAGTTCCTCATTCGTGTTCCCACAAGAATTGTAGCATGGCGTTTTATTCTGCACGTTAGCGAGATAGCTATCCTTGTAACCTGGCAGTTTGTGATCTGTAATAGTTACACCTTACCAAAGAGTGAATGCTGTATGACTCTGGAGATATCTGCAAATTCTTTCATTTGCACTGTTATAGATAATACTGTTCACTGTAAGTACTTCTCCAGACTATTCCATCCTTTTTTCGTGATCCCTTTCACTTGACTGCCAATAATTACTGTTACATTGTGATATATATATAATGTCTCATCATATCCATTTTCATTCCACAACATTATACTGAATGTAGAATCTCTTAAGACATGTCCTACGGTACATTTTAAACTAAACTGAGAGCTTTGGATCAGGATTCCTGTAGAAAAAAGAATCAAACATTTTATACCCAAGTTCTAGTGTTCCTCACTCTCTCACCCCAGGAGCATTTAATTCTCAGGCAGGAAATTGGCAGGAAGTAGAAGCCCAAAGAACAATTATATTGGATCTCTATCTCTCTCTCTCTCTCTCTCTTGCATGCGCATCTTACATTTACTCAGGAGCTCTGGGACTTCCTCAAAAAGGCAATCTCTGCTTACAATTGCATTAATATACAGGAAAAGGTTAGCCATCTGCAGTTCTCTCATCTCAGTTTACTCTGTAAGCAACAGAAGGGTGTCCCTCTTAAAGCATATCTGAAGAAATTGTTGTTAGGCTTATTGCACCTAGAACCTCAGCCAGCCAGACAGCAAAGAGTTTCCTTCTTTGACTTTCCAAAAGCAACTCAATTGCCTGAGGCTTATAACTAAGGCTACATTTTCAAGTCATGTAAACAGTACAACACATCATGCCCCAATGCCAAGACAAAATTGGGTCGAGGAGGAAAAGAATTTTGGGGCCAAGGTGTACAACACATTATTTCATCTTTGGTTCTTGGTATCAATACTGCCAATGATCTTTAGCTCTCTGCGATCGAAATGGATTTAAGTACTCAGGCATCCACATTGAAAAGAAGTAGGAGGTGCAAATATATCCAAGGCACAGCTGTGGGGAGCAAGGTATAAACAGTGCACAAGACCCGTCAAGGACTCAAAGATCTTAGCTTGGTTGTGTTTCCATATTGAGATTGGAGCAGCGCTTAAGCTGCACAGGGTCTGTCCGGACGGAAAGTTGAATGGGCAGTCCCAATTCAAAATCTTTTGCCACAAGGCTGGTGATTCTATTCACTATCTTGCCCATCACTCTCTTTCCAACCAAAATGTTCTAGCAGTGCCCAGCAGGCAGCTGGCATCCCCCTTGGTAAACCAGTGATATTTGCAATTCCAGCCCTGCCTCTCCATTCTCTGTAGAATGATGTCAAATATTACAAATCTACAATCTTATAATGGTGGTAGTTCAGGTGAGGCTCTGCTACATAGGCACCTGAAACACTTTAGCTGTGTTGTGGCTGGTGGTTAAAGAATGGAATAAAGAATAAAATGTAACACTGGAAAGAATCTGGTGATTATTTTGTTTTGACTAGGGCGCTGCTGTGTGGTAAAGCTTGATTCTTTTTAACTTGTGATCCAGTACAGAAATCATCCTCAGGATAGCAAATGTAAACTTAATAAAAACCGAAAGAATGCTGCTTCCAGCAGATGCTGTAAATCGGGAACAAAAGCAAAGTTGCTGGAAGAGCTCAGCAGGTCTGGCAGTATCTGTGAAGGAAAAAACAGAGTTAATGTTTCGGGTCTGGAGACCGTTCCTCCGAACACCTGAGGAAGGGTCACCGGACCCGAAACATTAACAAATGTAAACTTAAGATTGAAAGACCTGTAAATAGCTACAAATCTAACAGTGGATGTTTTTTAGAGCACAGCATCTAAATCTGGGGGCTTTACTTTGTTTAAGAATTTTATCTGGAATGAATTGTGCAATGGATACAGACACAGTCCTGCCCCTGCTTGCTTCTTTCTAAAACAACTTAAGTAGAAGGCTTTAAGCCCAAGTTTTTAATTTGTCTCATTTTTGTAGAGTCTGTTCAGGAAAACTGTTGATATGTTCAGATGTCATCTATGATTGTGTTTTAGTAATAAAATGTAATATTATGTACAGCAAAAATGTTGCACAAATCAGTTGCTGTAGGGGTGGCGGAATTTAGAATCACGTTGAAAAAATTGGCCATTGTGGCAAAATAGGCCTTACAGTCATTTTCATTTTTCTTAATACTAGACTTTGTAGCATTGAATTGTGAAGGTTTTGAGCTGATTTAAAGACAGAGCCCTGTCTCTCCCACTGTGAAGCTTGAGTCCAGCTGATACTGAAGAAAGAAAATGCCCACTCCCTCTTAACTGCAAGAATCTAATATGAAATGAACATGGCCTGTTCCAGAGATAATAGGTACTGCAGATGCTGGAGAATCTGAGATAACAAGGTGTGGAGCTGGATGAACACAGCAGGCCAAGCAGCATCTTAGGAGCAGGAAAGCTTGACGTTTCGGGCCTAGACCCTTCATCAGAAATGGGGGAGGGGGAGAGGGTTCTGAAATAAATAGGGAGAGAGGGGGAGGCGGATAGAAGATGGATAGAGGAGTGGATAGGTGGAGAGGAGGCAGACAAGTCAAAGAGGCAGGGATGGAGCCAGTAAAGGTGAGTGTAGGTAGGGGGGTAGGGAGGAGATAGGTCAGTCCAGGGAGGACGGACAGGTCAAGGGGACGGGATGAGGTTAGTAGATAGGAGATGGGGGTGGGGCTTGAGGTGGGAGGAGGGGATAGGTGAGAGGGAGAACAGGTTAGGGAGGCGGGGACGAGCTGGGCTGGTTTTGGGATGCGGTTGGGGCAGGGGAGATTTTGAAGCTTGTGAAATCCACATTGATACCATTGGGCTGCAGGGTTCCCAGGCTGAATATGATTTGCTGTTCTTGCAGCCTTCGGGTGGCACCACTGTGGCATTGCAGGAGGGCCAGGATGGACATGTCGTCTGAGGAATGGGAGGGTGAGTTGAAATGGTCCGTGACTGGGAGATGCAGTTGTTTGTTGCGAACTGAGTGTAGGTGTTCTGCAAAGCGGTCCCCAAGCCTCCACTTGGTTTCCCCGATGTAGAGGAGGCCACAACGGGTACAGCGGATGCAGTATACCACATTGGCAGATGTGCAGGTGAACATCTGCTTGATGTGGAAAGTCTTCTTGGGGCCTGGGATTGGGGTGAGGGAGGAGGTATGGGGGCAGGTGTAGCACTTCCTGCGGTTGCAGGGAAAAGTGCTGGGTGTGGTGGGGCTGGAGGGGAGTGTGGAGCGGACAAGGGAGTCACAGAGAGAGTGGTCCCTCCGGAAAGCAGACAAGGGGAGGGAAAAATGTCTTTGGTGGTGGGGTCGGATTGCAGATGGCGGATGATGCGTTGGATCCGGAGGTTGTGGGGTGGTACGTGAGGACGAGGGGGATTTTTTTTGGTTGTTATTGCAGGGACGGGGTGTGAGGGATGAGTTGCGGGAAATGCGGGAGACACGGTCGAGGGCATTCTCGACTACTGCGGGGGGGGAGTTGCGGTCCTTGAAGAATGAGGACATCCGAGATGTACGGGAGTGGAATGCCTCATCCTGGGAGCAGATGCGGCGGAGGCGAAGGAATTGGGAATAGGGGATGGCACATTTGCAGGAAGGTGGGTGGGAGGAGGTGTATTCTAGGTAGCTGTGGGAGTCGGTGGGCTTGAAATAGATATCAGTTTCTAGGTGGTTACCCGAGATGGAGACAGAGAGGTCCAGGAAGGAAAGAGAGGTGTTCGAGATGGTCCGGATGAACTTCAGGTTGGGGTGGAAGGTGTTGGTGAAGTGGATGAACTGTTCGAGCTCCTCGTGGGAGCACGAGGCAGCGCCGATACAGTCATCAATGTAACGGAGGAAGAGGTGGGGTTTAGGGCCAGTGTTCCAACCTAGTTCTGAGAAGGCTGAAGTGTGCAAAGCAGAATGATAATTCAGCGCAAATCGGTAAACAATGAACACTTAAAATGCCACAGAAAACTTCCTTGAGATATTACACTAATGTGGGAGTTTTTATCTGGGGTACAGTTAAGGCAAGTTACATGTGTTTAGTAGATTTAGCCTCATCCTGCATCTAGCTGCTGTATTGCTATGAATGTTTAATTACTGACAATAAGGTGGTAATGTCTGATCCCTAGCAGAGACTTTCCTCACTTTATTGGGCACCAAGTAATGTGCTGAACAATTGAAGAAAAAATGAAGTAATAGAAAAAAGTTACATCTTATCCGTTGGCCACCTCAATTCAAACAATGCGAATAGTAGCGTAATAAAGAACATCACAATTAAATACCAGATGTGGTTATTTCCACTCATGTAAAAAAGAGCCATAATTCATTCTCTGAGCGTAATAACTCATTTAGGTTTGTGAAAGAACTCCCACATTTGATGCCTGGTGTTGAGCTGTCCTCTAGACACCCCATGTAAATCAGTGGAGGAAAACATGACACATATTGCTTTAGGGCACAACTTTCATGCCAGATTCTTAGCTAAAATTTTGTTTCCTTGCTAGAAAAGCCATTCATCGGGATTTCTGTAAAGGCATAGACACGACAAATTTGTCCCAGGTAATTAATGTTAATTTTCTTGTACCTATCTTCTTTTTTATCGATATAAACATAGACCTGAATGTTACAGTGTGTGAAAATCTTGCACTGATGCATAACACATTGGCCTGAAAGATCTTCATTTCACCCAATAAATGTAGGGAACAGTATCTTTGGGTAAGTATTTAAGCCTTTGCATGATGTCATCCTGGTGATAGTTTTTTTAAGATTTTTAATCCTAGTTAATCTTGAAATCATTTCAAAAATACTTCAGTTTAAGTGAAGAATTTGGGAATATTTAGGCCCTGAAATTGTACAGTGGTTTTGTTTAGTGTTGTGTCATAACTCTACAGGAGACTGGTAGATTCCCCAGGGAAACAGACCAAATGGCTGGAAATGGCAGATTAGACTCACCATGATGTTTGCCTTGGTCTCCTGCCAGACTTACAGTGGGACACGGAGGAACCTGACAGTATTTCAACAGCAAATTTACACGTTGTAAGAGAGTATGAAAAATCTTCTAAAGTTCTGGCCTTGTGACCCATCAGCCCAGCTACAACTCCACCCCACCTCATGAACACTGAACCTTACTGAAATGAGTCAGATCAACAGGATCCATATCGGAGCTTGGGACACAGTGTCAGTAGAGAAGTCAACTGATTTTCATATAATACCCAACTGTTGTTCATGCATATGTACTTTCAGAAACGCTTTGTAGTGAAGGCTAGGAACTGTGGTGAGTTTCTCCCCTCCCACGAGGCTGAAATGTAAAATATACTTCTTTTTAACAGACAAGATCAATCCACTTTTGAATATTTTTTCAAATATTCAGCAAAACACAGGTAGAGAGAAAGGGCTGTTTTGTGAATTAGAATGGGAAATGGTAATCAGGACTATCGTCATCACATAGGCAGCAGTGATTAAAAACTTATGAAAAGATTTTATTGTCATGTATACTCAAGTACAAGGAATGTAGGAGTACAGTGAAAAGTGTATAAAGTTGTCATTCTCTGGCACCATCTTGGTTACAAAAATAGAACTTTAAAAAACAGGGAAAAAAATGTGCTTAATGTCAGAGGCCCATGTAAATAGCACACTGTCCACTCATATCCAGAAAAAGACTTGCTGAATACCACCTCCTACTCTTCAGAAATAGTCGATGTACATAATGTTATGATGAAAACATATCTGGCTCACTTATGTACCTAACCAAGGAGTATATAATCAAGAATTATGTTATGCATGGAAGACTTTATAAAATAGATACTTTAAACAGTCTCTTTTAACTTAAGGTAATACAGAATGTCCTGGATTGGGGGATAGTGAGATCATGCTAAACTTCTCTAGACACAGGCCTATGTAATTTGGTTGTCATGGCAAAGAAGGCCTAGATTGAAACCGAGAGAAAACCAAGTGCTAGTTTTCATAACTTGACACAAAAGGGGGTCAGACTGAGCTTTTGGGACATTATTCTCAGACACAGATCTGGAGAGAGACAGAGAGAGTTGCTGCTGGGTAAGAAGCAGTAAAGCTGCAGCTCTGAGAGCAGGAAACTTCGGCAAATTGTTTTTCTGCTTCGAAGGAAGAAGTTCGAACAGGTAGAGCTTTTGGAGAGTAAAGAAACAATGGGGTGAATTTTACATCCCCCCAGCAGAGGATTTGAAAGTGGAGGGCAGATAAAATCTACATAGTGGCCTCCCTATGACTTATCTGAAATATATGGGCATGAAAAGTGTAGGTCGCTGACTCACCTTTGGGCCACTCCAGTGCCCAATTGATGGCCAGCTAGGGGCCTCATCGTATCCCTGCCATTATTTTATCTATAGCGGGGGAGGGCCATATAATGCTGGGCTAGGGAGGGCTGATATTGGACAAAGGAAGGGAATGAGTTTCCTTTAAGTGTTCCCTGGGCTCGACAATAGCAGTGTTTCATTAACCCATTCTCCAGCCTTTTGAAACTCACTGCCCAAACCCTCATCAAGACAGCTGACCCCAAATTTAGCTGGTTCTTGGCACTGGGGACCATCTGTAATCCCAGCAGTGGCCAATCCTTCGAGCTATCAGTGCTGGGATTACAGAACTGCTGGCCATCTGAATAGCCAGGCTGGTAGCTCTATAAACCAGGACTTTCCACTCTTACAGGGGGCGAAGTCTCACATGATCAAGACCGCTCCCAAAGCCCAATTATTATTGGTGAACTTCTCATTAATCCATTCATCAATATTATTGATCACTTGACGAAATGACAGGGGTCTCAGGAAATGACTCAAATGATTGTTTATTTTCATGCATTCACAAGAAGAGCTAGTCTTAACACCATGAAGAGTAAAGCCAACTCTGCTGGGTTCCAGACACCTTCCAGCTTTATACAAAATATTACAACATCACACATTGCAATTAACATGTTTCTACTATTCTCCTACACAGTCATTGTCTGTATCTCACCTAAAACTGGCGCTGCCTCGATGATTGAGCCAGCTTCTGTACTCCTAGTTTGCCTTTGGACATTTCTGGTTCCTGTTTGCATTTGCGTTAAATTGTAACCCCTAGCTAACTGAAACTGATTCAAGCCCTTCAGTCGGGGTAGAAGGACCATGAATCCTGTAAAATCCTGCTCAATGAGCTATGAGATGATCTTTTCTGCGGGTAATCAATTCAGGATGACTCAGGAGGATAGTATAGAAGACTTGCCATAGCATAACAAGGTGAAGGATGCCTGCTGAAAGGCCAGGGGTGGTTTAGGACTTGATCTCCAGACTACGTACCTGTAAAAAGCAGGCATGGTGTATTTTCAGGGGACTAAATTATTTAAAGGGGCAGTTCCTTTTCTGTAGCTTGATATATTAGTTACCTGCTCAGAAATGTTTAGATTCTGTTGATTTCAGGTTTTTTGCTGCAGTGAAAGTAATAAAACATGAAATCTTGTGTGATTCTTTCCATCATTCATAAGGAAATCTACGTCTCGTTTCAAATGTTATTGGTCTCTACAAGGATTTTATGTGACAGGAGATAAAGAAATGTGTGGAGAGGTTTGCAATGAGAACACTTGTGCATGACTTTGCATCTAACTCTGCTCATGAAGCCTGCAACATCATGAATTTAATTTGAGGGGGAAAGAAAACATGTAAGACTATTGTTTTCAAGCTTGATTAATAAACAATTGTTCCCAAGGTTACTACAACATCTGACATATTTTCTTATTGGGACTAATCCTGATGTGAAACATAATATTAACAGTGAACACCCAACATTTAACATGCTGCAGTATCAACAGAATGTTCCCTGTGTTTGACTAAACCTTTTCCCTGGTAACCTACATGTACTGTATCATTGATAAAAAGATATCAGGCAATTGATTTGTGTTATTTGACTGACACTTTGCTCCCAGTGACAGGTACGTATCATAATCTCAATAATGATTTCTCCAGTAACAGATACGCAGCTACTAGCATAGCTGCTGTCATGTACTGTGTCTGTCATACAATTTCTGTCATCTCAACAGTCTCAGGGTCAATTATTTACTGCTGCTGCCCTCAACTATAATGAACATTTATAAACCATACATACAACATTCAGTATTATGTTGGCCACTAGCCCAGTCGAATTGATTGAAGTTTTGGCTTGCACATGTCTAGGTGTTTCAACGATCTTATCAGTCATCTGATGCAATTTAATATGAGGATTATTGTTAATCAATCTTATCTGAACATTTCCAGTGTTACAAATTGAAAGCAAGTTAGGACAGACACTATGCTATAAATGTATCCTCCTTTCCTACTTCAGGAGTGAATGCAGTCTCATCTATTTGGTCTAATACTGGACAGTTTTCATGGGCTGTGGCAGTCCTTTTATGCATGATTCCTAATTTTCAATTCACTGAAAGAATATACAGTAAAAAAAGGCCTGACGTGTACAAGTACAATCAAAACAAAACATAAACCAGTTCCTAGCTCACAAGACGTCTTTGTAGATATAGATCATTATCCTCTCAAAAGTATTTTAATGGTGCACCCACTTAACTTGTGGCAATTTCTTAATCACAACAGCCTATCCGACATCTGAAGGAATTATCTTTCATTAAGGAAAGGTAATTATGCCTTTCAGCTTCCGCATATTCTTTTCCGACACAAATAAGTCATGATCAATGGGTATCTACAATCGTTCTAACCTGAACAATTTTTTGATGTCATTATATTGACCCTGCCTCTTACAGGTATGTGTAAGGTTCTTTCCAATTCTCTGGAAGGCATGTGGAGCACACCAACCTGTATGAGATGTTATTGAGTTTGCAGCTGTCTAAAAGCTAGCAATAATCCAATGAAAGCTGCATCAAAAATGTGGCCAGTATAACAAATCCTTAGTTGACTCTGCCTTTTAATCTCAGTTAAATCACTTTCATAATTTTGCTTGTGCAACTTCAGCCTGGTTAGCTGTCCTTTGGTAAACTTACATAGAAGCATATAAACATAGAAGAGAAGAGCAGGAGTATGCCTTTCAATTCCTTGAGCTTACTCCACCATTCAATATGATCATGGCTGATCATCAAACTCACTACCCTAATCCCACCCTCCTCCCAAATCCCTTGATCCTTTTAGACACAAGAGCTGTATCTACCTCCTTCTTGAAAATCTAATATTTTGGCCTAAAGCACGTTCTATGGTAGCAAATTCCATTGGCTCACTACTCTGTGAGTGATGAAATGTTTCCTCATCTCAGGCCTACAAGGCTCACTCCTTATCCTTAAACTCTGACTCCCTGGTTCTGGGCTCCCTCATGAGTGGGAACATACTTCCTGCATCCCATCTGTCCAATCCTCCTGGAATTTGTATGAGATACGCCTCAGTCTTGTAAACTCCAGGGAATGCAAGCCTAACCAACTCAATCTCTTCTCATATGTCAGCCCTGCCATCCCAAGAACCAATTTGGTAAACCTTCACTGCATCCCATCTTTAGCAAGAATGTCTTTCCTCAGAGAACAAAGAACAACAAAGAACAAAGAAAATTACAGCACAGGAAAAGGCCCTTTGGCCCTCCAAGCCTGCACCGGCATGCTGACTGTAACAACTAAAACCCCTTACCATTCCGGAGACCGTATCTCTCCATTCCCATCCTCTTCATGTATTTGTCAAGATGCCCTTTAAAAGTCACTATTATATCTGCTTCCACTATCGCTCCTGGCAGCAAGTTCCGGGTACCTACTACCCTCTTTGTAAAAAACGTACCTCATACATCACCTTTAAACCTTACCCCTCACACCGTAAACCTACCCCCCCAGTAACTAAATCTTCCACCCTGGGAAAAAGCTTCTGACTGTCCACTCTGCTCATGCCCTTCATAATCTTGTAGACCTCTATGAGGTCAGCCCTCAACCTCTGTCGTTCCAGTCAGAACAACTCAAGTTTCTTCAACATTTCCTCATAGCTAATGCCCTCCGTGCCAGGCAACATCCTGGTAAATCTTTTCTGTACCCTTTCCAAAGCCACCACATCCTTCTGGTAGTGTGGCGACCAGAATAGAACACAATATTCCAAATGTGGCCTAATTAAGGTTCTGTAAAGCTACAGCATTATCTGCCAATTTTTAAACTCAATGCCCCGACCGATGAAGGCAAGCATGTCATATGCCTTGTTGACTACCTTTTCCACCTGCGTTGCCACTTTCAGTGACCTGTGTCCCTGTACACCCAGATCCCTCTGCCTATTAGTACTCTTAAGGGTTCTGCCATTTACTGTATATTTTCCATCTGGATTAGACCTTCCAAAATGCATTGCTTCACATTTTTCCGGATTAAACTCCATCTGCCATCTCTCTGCTCAAGTCACCAACTTTGGACAAGGAGACCAAAGAAGGAGACCAACACAGCACAATATATTTCACGTGTGACCTCACTAATGTCCTGCACAATTACAGCAAGATAACCTGTATCTGTACTTAAATCCTATATTGCTATAAAGACCAACATACAATTTGCATTTTTTATTGCCTGCTGCACCTCATCAAATCCTGGAAACAGGCCCTTTGGGTTAACAAGTCCGCACTGATCCTCCGAAGAGCATCCCAGCCAGAGTCATCCCCTGACCCTTTCGCTGTAACCCTGCAATTCCCTAACACACTTAATCTACATATCCTTGAATACTGTGGGCAATTTAGCACAGCCAATCCACCTAGCCCGCACATCTTTGAACTTTGGGAGGAAACTTGAGCACCTGGCAGAAACCCGCGTGGACACGGGAAGAACGTGCAAACTCCGCACAGGCAGTCACCCAAGGATGGAATCGAACCCAGGTCCCTGGCACTGTGAGGCAGCAGTGCTAACCACTGAGCCAACATGCTGCCCACCTGCATGCTTACTTTCAGCAATTGATGCTTGAGGACATCCAGTTCTTGTTGAACATTCCCCTCTCTCAATTTACAGCCATTCAAACAGTAATCTACCTTCCTATTATTGCGACTAAAGTGGAAAACCACACATTTATCTACATTACACTGCATTAGCCATGCATTTGCCCACTCACTCGGCCTGCCCAAATCATTCTGCAACATCTCTGCATCATCCTTGCAGCTCATCCTTCCACCCAGCTTTGTGACATCTGCAAATTTTGACATACTACATTTAGTTGCCTCATCTAAATTATTAACATATATTGTGAATACCTTGGGGCCCTTGTACTGATTCCTGCAGTATCTTATTAGTCACTGCCTGCTGTTCAAAAAAAACCCATCTATTCCTACTCTTTGTTTTCTGTTTGATAACCAATTTTCTGCATATCTCTATACACTACCCTCAATCTCATGCCCTTTAATGAATTTCTTATGTGAGACTTTGTCCAAAGCCTTTTGATGGTCCAAATTAACCCACATGAACTGGGTCCCCAGTCAACTCTACTTGTTGCATGCTTGCAGCCTTCAATTCCATTGATTCCTCCAATGCGATTTCTCTACTCATACAGATTTGCTTCAGTTCCTCTCTCTCAACGAACCCTGTGTTCCCCATTATTTCTGGTACATTATTCATGTCCTCCTCTGTTAAGACAGAAGTGAAGTTTGAATTTAGCTTGTCAGCCATTTCTTTGTTCTCATTATAAGGGACCTACATCAGTCTTCAACAATCATTTTCTCTTTACTTACCTTTAGAAACATTTACAGCCAGTTCTTATGTTCCCCACAAGCTTACTCTCATATTCCATTTTACACTTAATCAATTCTTTGCTGCTCCTTTACTGGCTTCTAAACTCTTCCCAATCCTCAGGTTTTTTTTTACCAGTTTGTACGTCTGTTTTTTTGCATCTAATACTAATTCCAACTTTCATCGTAAGCCATGTTCTCTCTGCACTCTTGTGCCAGATAGGAGTAAACAACTTTTTTGGTCATCTCTTCACTCATTGAATGTTTGCCACTGTCTTTCATTTCAGCAACATTTCCCATTTCATCATAGCCAACTCGCACCTCATACCATTGGAGCTTCTTTTATTTAGATTCAGGACACTAGTTTTAGAAAAAACCACCTCACTCTCTGAGTAGTGAAGAGACAAATTAGAAACAGAGAAAGTACCACATGTTTGTATAAAGAAGAAGAGATGATTCCCTTGTGATCTGATAATACTTAGTTGTACTGTGCTTTATTTCTCTGAAAGTGTCAGAGAAGGAGGACTAGATTGTTAACATCGCTGTTCAGAAATCATGATTCTGTAATAATGATTAGGATAGCAGGGTTATCATTTAACAGAACAATAAGATATGATTTTTGCGCACCAAGGCAGATGGGACTGAATGACGTTGGGACCATAAAATACCAGTACTAGTTGGGATGTCAGTTGTCTGACCCTTTTCTGGCCATTGACCATTTTGCTGAGGAGGATTCAAAGCCAGTAAGGCCATCCACCTCAAGATGGATATCTAATTAAACACATGAAGAGAAATGTTAGCAGCAATCAGAGAAGGCCAACTGCGTATCCAGTTTCTGATCTAGCAGGGAATTGACTTTAAATGTAAAGCTAGGCCAAGGGGACAGTGTTCCCAGACAACCTCTCTGTCTAACCTTTTCTATTCACCATGTGGGCATCACTGGCTGGGCTACCATTGATTGCCTGTCTCTGATTTCCCTTGAGAAGATGGTGATGAGCTGCCTTTTTGTGCCGCTGCAGTCCATGTGCTATAGATGTGTTCTTCAAACATCACAGCTAATGATATACTTTTGAAGTGTAGGCCGAACCCGGCAGTGAGAACAGCTACAGGCAGTCCTGAAGATGGATCCATAACATAGTGGTGGTCTGGCTGTAGAGAACTTTTTTTTTAAGCTGTCAAGAAATTGGTGGGAGAATGCCTCAGTGTGGCTGCCCTCTCTCTCCATTATCGGCTGCTGCAGTTGTCAATTTGGAAGGCCTCTGCTTTTAACCCTTCAGATGCCTGCCACTAATAAAGGTGAGTTAGTGTGCATGCCAATTGTGGGAATAGCTTCTGAGAAAATCCCAATGAACAACAAGCCCCACCAACTCCAGGATGAGTTCAAGACCTGAAAACAGTTGTGTTTCCCGTTCCCAGAGGGAAAATTCAGTTCTATGTCTCTGAATCATTGTGACACCAAGTAGAAATGAGCAACAAGGTTAGTCATTACTAAATGATTGAAAGTCTTTGCTACACACAGTAAAATAATGCAGCTATTCTTCAGACAATTATTGGCAGAAGCTTGTTCAACATGTCCTTTCTTATACTACCTTCCAAAACATTGTTTTATTTTGTTAACTCTGGAGGATCAAATTTGTTTGGTATAAATGACGTTATTTCAGTTTCTGAAAAGTAAACCTGATCTTCACTAGTAGTGAAGTCCATAAGGAAATATGTGTAGAAACTCTAATCATAAAATATGATCTGGTAAACTTCATTTGCAGCCTCAGTTTTGTATGCAACAGATTGTCTAGTTTGCACTATAATTGGGAACTTGGGTTTTTTGGAAATAATGTGTATCCTAATTTGCACTAAATGCTGTTCTGCTCTCACCCCTGTGATTGTTAACCTATCTTAATTAGGAAAGCCTCAGACTTAAAATTCTTATCCCACACTAACTCATTTGTGGACAGTCAATGTGGTGTTTTATAAATTCCCACTTTAGAGTCTGACTTCAAGTCTGAAACACAAACAGATTATAACCAGGCCTCATACCTAACACACATTGTCTGACCTGAGATGTCACCTCTTGTTTGGTAAAACCTTTACTTATCTCTGAGCAGAAATTCAAGGATTTGCATATTAACAAACTGAAACCTGCAGCCCCTTTCTAACTGATTAAAGATTTCACGGCATCTTAGGTCTGTTTAATCCACATTAGTGTATGTCCCTTTGATCTTTTACTTATAAATTCTGGGTCTTTTTGCTTCCTCTCTCATGAGCACCTCAAGAAAGAGAGAGACTCCGAAAGCTTGTGTTTTCAAATAAATCCGTTGCACTATAACCTGGTTTCCTGTGGGTTTTGACCTTGTATCTCATGAAAGCATCCTTTCCTACTTGTGTAACCTCTTCTAGCCCTGACAATCTTCCATTTCTGGGCTCTTATTTATCTTTGATTTCCATCACCTCACCATTGGTAACTGCACCTTCAGATACTTGGAACTTAAGCACTAAATTCTCTTTGCTAAAATCTCTCTCTTCTAAAGTTTTCATTTAAGACACATCTTAATATCTATTACTAGATAACAAGGTGTAGAGCTGGATGAACACAGCAGGCCAAGCAGCATCAGAGGAGCAGGAAAGTTGATGTTTCGAGTCTGGACCCTTCTTCAGAAAATATCTATTGCTGAGGCCAAGCTTTTGGTCACTTTTTTTTATGTAACTCTCCGTATCAAATATTATCTAATAATGATACTGTACTGTGCCTTGTCATGCATTACAATGTTAAAGGTTACTTTAGTTTTGTAGATGGGATGTAAGGCAATTAAGATATATCTTTTCTGGGTACTAGTGCCCATGGATGAACATGATGGTCATTGAGGTGACATTTCTAATTCTGCTTTCACCAATACAATGAGAGTGTGCACAGAAGCTGCTTGGCATATTGTGCTTAAGCGTCTGTTTCTGTTATCACCTGAAAAATGAGTGTAGCATCAACCAATTTGTAGGTCATAGTTTACAAAGGTACAAGTCTCTGAAATGTGGCCTTTAAATCTCTTTATTTTATTTCTTTAAAACATTCAGCCTGCAGCATACATGGGAAATGTTTCCCTAAGCACATTTATCATTAAAGCTGTTGGGACAAAACTGAATGTTACAAGGGCAGAAGATTGATGGGGTGCATCATTCAGGGAACTGCAAATGTGTTATTTAACACTTCTCAAATATGTATAATGTAAATGGACTTGATTATTGCTTTTAGTGGGAGAAAGTGCAGTAACACTATGCTGCTCAAGGTTTCACATGAATGTTCTGAAGGAAACTGAAGAAAAATTAAGTTATCCATTCAAAAATGACTTACTTTTCAAGACCCCAGGACATATCAAAATTCCCGACAGCCAATAAAATAACTTTGCTGAGCAGTGACTGCTGTAATAAGAGGAATCCAACAGCCAATTTGCACACAGCAAGACCCCATAATTAGGTATGGGATAATCATAAGGTAGCCTGACTTTGAGGTGTTTTAAGATGAAATATTGGTCAGAACATTGGGTTGAACTCCCTGCTCTTCTCCAACGTGATCCATGAGACTTTATTTCTTACATGAAAAGGTAAACTCACTCACTACTGTGCTGAAGTGACCTGTCATCCCTGCTTTCTTTAAATGACATTGGCTCCCTATAAAACAAATGCCTCACATTTGGTTTCAAATTCCATCATGACCTCATCCCTCTTATCTAAATGATCTCTTCCAGATCGACAACGTTCTGAGATATCTGCATATGGGTTCAGAAGCATCTCCGATTTTAATTGTTGTATTATTGGTGGCCTCATCTTCAGCTGTCAAGGCCCCAAGCTCTACAACTTCTTTCCAAAGTCTCCCCAGTTCTCTTTCATCTTTAAGGCACTTTTTGGACCTTACTTGTGAGACCAAGTTTTAGATCATTTACCCTCTTTCTTTCCTTCTGTGTCACAGTCTTATGTTTTGCTTCATAACTTTCTCATGAAGCACCTTGTTTTATTGGGTAAAAGGGTGCTATATAAATGTAAGTTGTCATTGTTCTGCCAGATAGACTTTAATGGTGGTAGAAGATTATTTGAAGTGGCAGGGACATTTTCACTGTCTAGCTGTAAGAATACAGTTTCAGACTATATAAAACCTTTCTAATGTTTTGCTGATATTGATTGCCTTGTGTTGTTGTAATAACAGTAATCTTTAGGTCTTGCCAGGTTAGTGAGGAAGCATAAACATGGGACTCATCTACAGTGAAGGAACACAATATTATTCCAGTCAGGATGGTTAGAGGGGAACTTGCAGATAATGGTATTTGTATTCATCTGTCCCTCTAATGGTCATGGTCATGGGTTTGGAAGGTGCTGTTCAAGGATCCTGGATAAGTCATTACTCTCACTGTGCATTGGTGATGAAAGGAGAGAAGCGCGAAGGTGGTGGATAGAGTGCCAATCAAAGCAATTGCTTTAGCCTAGATGACATTGAATTTCTTGAGATTTGGGGGGTCAACGATGGCAAAGCCATTGAATGTCAAGGACCAATGGTCAGATTCTCTTTTATTGGAAATGGTCATTGACTGGCACTTATGTGGCACAAATGTTACTTGCCAGTTTTCAGTCTGATCAGGATTTTTTAAAAAAATCCATTCACAGGATGTGGATGTTGCTGGCTAGGCCAGCATTTATTGCCCAACACTAATTGCCTAGAGGGCAGCTAAGAATCAACAACATTACTGTGAGACTGGAGTAACATGTAGATCAGACTGGGTAAGGGTGGCAGTTTCCTTCCCTCAAGGACATCCTGACAATCATCAATGGTGTCATGCTTATCAATCGACTTTTAATTCCACATTTTTATTGAACTCAAATTCCACCATCTTCAATGGCAGGATTCAAACCTGGGTCTCCAGAACATTACCCAGGTCTCTGGGCTAACAGTCCAGCGATAATACTGTTAGGCCATCACCTCCCACCATGCCATTGACTGAGGAAGTTCTGAGGAAGGGTCACTGAACCCAAAATGTTAACCCTGTTTTTTCCTTCACAGATGCTGCCAGACCTGCTGAGCTTCTCAAGCAACTTTGGTTTTGTTCCTGATTTACAGCATCCGCAGTTCTTTCGGTTTTATTTAAAAAGAAATCTGTTTTGCAGTCTATTTTGGGGTGTTAGTTTAAGGCCTCAATTTTCATCTCTGTAATTGCAAACTGGGGAAAAGTGCCCCATGCGGATGAATTTTCATTCTGAGGTACCAAGGTTTCTCAGGAGGTAGACTGGCTGACCCTGAATCAAGGGTAGATGCTGCTGGCTGTGGATGTGGGCCGGGTACAAGATCTGGCCCCATGCACCAGCGCTGTACAGCAGAATAATAAAGAATGGAACTAAAAAAATTGCTCCAGCCCTCAGCCATGACACCCCTGAAATCCCATGCCCTACCCGTGACAGAATTATGTTAATGCATACCCTCCATGTCACCATATGTCTATCTCCCCACCTCTACGGGCCTTAATATTCCTGCACGATCCTATGCCCCTCCATACATCTTGAAATCATCTCAAACCCCCAAGTCATGCCTTTTGCCCCATCCCTACCCCCTCGATCTTTTGCAAGCCCTAAGCTAACCTGTTGCCCTGTACTCATTACCCTGGTATTTTACAGCTCTTATGTCAACTTGGAGCTAACCCCTGTCAACACACATCCTTCAGCCATCATGTTTTCCACTATGCCAACTCAGCTATCATCCAGCATGGATAAATCTCAGCAGCCAAGCTGACATATGGTACATTTTTATGTGTATTGGCGATGCCCCTATTTTATGTGTCAAAGTAATACATTGGACTTTCATCAACGAACATTTTATGAAAGCAGACACAAGTATTCTCAGTTGTTTGACAGCTTTGACAGTTCTTCAACAGTTCTATCACAGTTCAACTGTGCCTCTGGGTTTGAGCCCATTTCAGACAGTCTTGTCTACCTTTTGCAATCCTGAAAGGTACTTGCCCCTACCCCATGAACTTTACCTGACTGCACCTCTCCAACGGTATGTAACTTCCCCGAAGGCAGCTGGCCACCCCATCTCAAGGTTTCCTGGGACCAGAATCATAGGGGCATCTCACATCTCCAAATAGATACCATGGTTTTCTAAAATAAATTCACTGATGCTGACGTAGTCTGCTTTGTGCATTCAAGATAGTGGGAATATTAACATTTAAAATTGAAGTGAAGACAGTTGACTGCTTAAATGACCACCCATCGACACAGACTAGGCATGTTTGAAGGCTGGACCATTCCAAAACATACCCTTGTGAAAATTAGAAATGACTTTTCTGGGGGGAAGAATTCTGATGTTTATGGATTTCCAGTTTACGCACAACAAAGAGCCTCTCCATTGTGATGTAAATCTGGGCCCAATTCGCTATATAAATAATTGACTACAAATGTTGCACATGAAGTCAGTATCTGAGGGATGGATGGAGACATTGGCTTCACACCACACTGGCTAGTCCAGAAGGTACTTGGCGCTATTCTCTTCTGATGTTGAAATTGCTTAATGACAGGGACCTCTCTTCTCCTTCATTTATTGGGATCCAGCTTGGAACTTGGCTTTCAGATTGTCTTTCTAAGTTTGGGACATGCTGTAATGCAGGTTCCCCTGTTCAGCTGGCTGTAGAGCACAGCTTTTCAGAGCCAAGAATCCTCCATTAGCACCACATGACCCACCCAGCACAGCTGAACTCTGATGAGCATGCTATTGAAGAGGATATTCCCAAGATAGGAAAATTTCTGCACTGAAAATGGTATGTGGGATCTTGGAGTGGTCAGTGGTGTACTGATTCAGATCTCTTCTTCTTCAGACTTATTGTCAGGCCAAAGTAATAGTAATAAAAGTAATAGAGATGTACAGCATGGACATAGACCCTTCGGTCCAGCTCATCTATACTAACTAGATATCCTGGATCAATCTAGTCCCATTTGCCAGCATTTGGCCCATATCCCTCTAAACAGTCCTATTTTATGTACCCATCCAGATGTCTTTTAAATGTTGTAATTGTACCAGCCTCCACCACTTCCTCTGGCAGCTCATTCCATAATGTTCTGAAAGAGTTGTGTAGTGGGGGAGAATAGCATTGAAACAAGGAATGTTCCATATAACTCATGAAATGACAGGAATACCCAGGGTCCATAAAGGTACTTGGAGGACGTGAGACAAGTTTCAGGAAAATGTTGCTCAATGAGAAGAGGCTGAACAAGGGAGAAATAATGGAGTGAAGGTCATTAAAACATAAGTTCAGTTGGACAGCAATTGGCTGAAACAATGAGTCTGCCAGGGCAGTTCTGTTTGTCGCATTTGGGGAGATGGTAAATATAGGATCTACAAAGTTCGGAGACTGTGAGGTGGTAGCTATGGATCGAAGATCTCCACAGGAGATGAGGTCAGTGATAGCGTGGGGAACAATGGTTCCTATTCAGTGAGGGGGTGCTGGCTCGGGAGGATGGGAAGACATGTCCAAGAATTGGCACTCAACCTCCGTAGATAGATGTTGGTATGCAAGATGCCAACAACACCACCTTTATTGGCAGATTTGATAACAAATTTAAAGCTGGCCTTAAGAGAACAGAGTGCTGTAAGCTCAAAGGAAGATGGGTTAGAGTGGGTGAAGAAAGCAAAGAAATTGAGGCAGTCATCATACCACCAACAGTTCATAACAAAAAGATCAAGAGTGGATAAGTGGCCAGAGGAAGGGATTCACATGGTGAGAGAGTATTGGAGATGGTTGAAAGGGTCCATGAAGCAGACCATATCGATGTCATTATTCTGTTTATGGGACCTTCCTTCAATTTTACGTACTTCAAAGATCACATCTACATTTCCTTGAACTACACAGAAACCACAGTGTGATTCTAAGTACATTGGGTCAATGAGCAAAATGACAATTAGATGAAGAATAACTGTTCAATAATTTTCCTTGTTGTTGAAAGAAATAATATTCTGTGATGATTATCGGAGATAGGTTTGCTCTCTGAATGTTTGTTAAAATAAATTTTGGAGACATCATTATACTCTTGGGGCATAGTACCCTACTTCTAGATCAGGGAGAAAGGATTAATGAGTTTCTTAACCATGTGAATCCCTCCATATTTGAATACCTCAGGTTGAATACCATCAGCCCCTGGTGACTTTCCACTGGAGAGCCACTTTATTGCCTCATAACTTCTGCTTGAAAAGCATTGAGGGCAAGCTCTTCCAGTGTGTGGTGCTGAGTCATTAACTTAAGGGTACCATTGCTAGTTTAGGAGATTGCAGAATTGAAATGAGAGAGTCTCAAGTGTACTTGTTAGGAACTGATTGTCATCTGCTGAGACGATGTGCTTTGTTGGGGGATGGGGGAAAACATGTACCAATCACATACCTTTGTACAGAGCCTTCAGCCTGTTTTTATCAACAGCTGCTTGAAACTCACTAGTCTTGCTTTCTCACCACCAGATATTCAACTGTATCAGTTTGGCCTGTGTTTTGTGCAATGGTGTCAAACACTCTTTGCTGATGGCTTCTTGTCAGATATTTAAGATCTATGAGCATCTTGCACTTCATTGAGACATTTGTCAACATGTGCTGTCAAACCCCTCTTGGTGCTCCCATTTCTGTAATCTGACTAAGATATATTTAATTGTTCAGCATTAAGTACAGTTTGCAGCTCTGCATAGCGGCAACTTCTAGGTAACTTCAAGTAAACTCATTTCCTTTTGAAATGTCATGTTGTTTCTTTTGCAGAACCTAACTGTCGAGTCTAGAACAGACAAAAGTGTCACCTGACAACTGATTTCTAAGCAAGTGTGAAAAATTCATGATAATTAGTTGGATCAGGGAGAATGCCCCTTGCGAACCATTGAATAAACTGGTCCATTTGACTGTAAATGCCTGAAAAGCTTTTTAGAAAGGAAATTCTCTTGACTGTGGACCTCCTGTAGCAACAGAAGTGCAAATTATTCAAATCAGCAGGTTAGCTGGAAAGCAGCTTTTTCAACAGATACAAAGGAAAATGTCAAACATGATTACTTCTTTGCCGATGGGTATTTTCGTCACTGATTAGTTTGTGGATTGGAAATGGAGTTATGATACTCTTCTTTTTGATAGGAGTGGTGCTAGTCATTAATATGGAACTGTAACCCAGTTTAATGTATGCCAGCACTTACAGCTTAATTAGGCTCTTTAAATATCGGTCTTGTGTCCCAGGTTTCCCCTAGTCACAGATTCTAAAGCATATCACCACAGGTAGCAAATCAGCTGTACGGACACTACCTAGGGAACTCAAGGAAGAGTGGCAACATCTGAGCAGTTCTTAGTGATGCATTATATTTAGACAATAGCCAACATGACTGTTGAAATTGTTCTGTGCCAGCCATGCACAATGGACAATGGACATTTTCCGTGTCAATAAAAAGTAAAAACTCAGTGGAAAAGCAGATCAATTCCACTTTTACATATTCAGTTATCACTCTCTTCATCCATGCCAACAGCACAGGTAAACAAAAGTATGTTATACATTGACAATAGTTGGTCACCATGTATGTGCAGAATACACATCAATTTCAGAGGGAAGTTAAAGGTCAATAAGTTGCAAGTCTTGAATCAGATAGAAGTCAGACTGAGTATGCACACTAATTCCCTTCCCTAAGTGACATAAGATAACCACATGAGTTCTTACAACAATTCAGTTGGGACTTACAGAGCAGTGACAGTGTCCCTGCCTTTAGACTGGGCTGTCCAGATTAAAGATCCACCTGCTATGGGTGTTAATCAACTTAATCAAGTTGATTAAAAGCACTATCTCAACAACAATCAACCCAACAGTTTCCTGGTCACCATTTAGTGGGAACTCAATTTTCACTTCTGAGTCAGGAGCCCCAGAGATTAGAAAATTCCCGACACAGCAAACCTGACTCAGGGGAAAGTGGCCTGATCTTCAGATTTTCATTCTGGGCGCTGACAGGTATTGAAAGGAATTACTTCTGCCACTCCCACAGAAAGTTCAAAAGTCCCTTCAAGGGCTGCTGGGTGCTGAGGCAAACCACTTTAAAGGCCCACCTTAGTACTGTGTGTCCCAATTACGGTAAAAGCAAGAAAACAATCTACATTACACAAACCCTCAGGCCTCACATCCTTCTCCCTACACACTCTCCATGGCACCTCATCCACCCCATAGACCCCTGTGGCCCCCGCTTCCATTCATGTCAACCTACGCTGATCCGTTCATTTCCCACAGTCCTTTATAGCCCCCATACAAACTAATTCCAAACAGTTATATCCCTCCCTCCAAGTATACCCAGTATACACCAGGAGCCAAGGTGAGTTGAAATAAAATACCCTCAATGTTTATAGGAGCATTCAATATATTAAATAAAACAATCTAATTTATAAAAAATAACCCCATTTCAATACATTTAAAGTTCTTCAAGTGCTTACTTGCTTGTATAAACAAATAATTCCTTCAAGCACTTAATGCTATTTGAAAACAAACATTCATATTCATGGCCTACAGCAAAGACTTTTTCCTTGGGCTGTCTATCGAACTGCACTTACAGGTCTCTCAGAGTGATAATGAAAGGTTGTGGAATCAGATGAACAGTGCCAGTCCTATAATTATATTGCTCAGGCTTATGTCAACAGAAAGTTAGTGAACTTACAAGTGACCAGAGCAAGTGTTTTCTTTCCAAAATGATTAAAGAACTTGTGATTTTAAGTGATTTGACAGCTTGATGGTTCCATTGAGCGTATCCACCATTTGCAGATACACGTCTACTTCTAGCAAGCCCAAACTATCTAATCTCTATAAAAGAGTCTTTCACTTTTTGCAAAGGGGCATGTGACCTCTCGTATAGGGCACTGTAAACCTTTCTCAAAGGACCCCTTATAACTTCTCCCTCTCTCTCTCAAAGGGGTGTCCTGCCTGCCTCTCCAAAGTTGTGGCCTACCTCTCTACTTCAGTGGCTTCAGATCTTTCCTTTAAATGTTTAAAACTTACAAGTCATGCCTTGGACATACCAGTTAAGAAAATTGCATTTGTTTAAAAGCAGTTGCCTTTTACATATGCAGCTACCTTTGTGAACTAGGGCTATACAAAATATGACTCCCTGACAATTCACCCCCAACCCCCCAGCCCTTTGCGTGGGTGCCAGGTTCAGGAGTGGAACTTCTGGAATCAGGGGGCAACTGTACCATTTTGACTAAGCTGCGGAGCCCTTATACCTTTGTTAAAAAAAGGCCATAGTTTTCAGTTCTAGATTTAATTGTTCTTGTGTTCCAAAGCTGACGTGGCTGATTTTAAGCTGAAGCCTTACAACTGGAAAGACAAAGTGGGAAGAGGAAATTAAGTCAGATGCCCAAAATGCTTCACTGCCATTTGTGGGGGAGGCTAGAACCGGAGGCCATAAAGATCAGATAGAAGCCAATAAATTCAAAGGAAAAATCAGAAGGAATTTTCTCTTTTACTGAGAATGGAGTTAAAATGTACAATACACCATTGTAACAGTCATCGAGGCAACTAGAGCAGATGCTCTTGAGTGGAAGCTAAATAAGCAAAGTCAGGAATCAAAGAATATATTGTACTTGCCTATGTATTTCAACAATCTCCCAATAAGTTACAAGAAAAGATTGGGAAAAAAGTATGCAAAAATTATTTACAACTTCTTGATTCCAGATCTAAGTTATCAACCAAAGATCTGGGGGTGAAATTGGTCTCAGATGGTTGTGAAAATGGATTCTTTACAACTTGGTAGCTTGAGTTTCACAGTTTCCTCAATTTACTTTTCCATTGGCTGCTCATAAAGACATGACTCCAAAGTCTTAGCATCAGGGCCATAATATTTCTGAGTGAACTTGTTTAAATCATGAATATTGACAGGTGGCACAGTGGCTCAGTGGTTAACATTGCTGTTTCACAGTCCCAGGGATCTGGGTTTGATTCCAGCCTTGGGTGACTGTGTGGAGTTTGCAGATTTTCCCCATGTCTGCATGGTTTTCCTTCGGGTGGTCCGGTTTCCTTGCACAGTCCAAAGGTGGATTGGCCACACTAAATTGCCCATGGTGTCCAGGGATGTGCAGACTAGGTGTATTAGCCATGAGAGATGCACAATTACGGAGGTGGGGTTGTGGTGGGGGTCTAGGTGGGATGCTCCTCAGGGACTTGGTGTGGACCTCATGGGCCAAGTGGTCTGCTTTCATACTGTTGGGATTCTATGATTCTATTGTCAGCAATGGTGAGAATAATACTCCAGTTAAGTGGGTAGTGTTGAGAGATGCCTACATTTGCAAGATGGACAGTTATAATGACTGAAAATCCTCACTTGGTTAGTTGAATCAGCCATGATCAAACTGAATGGTGGAGCAGATGATTCGAAGAGCTGGGTGGCTGGTTTCAGGTGCTAGTTTCTATAACTGAGGATGTTAACTCTGATCCTTTGGTATATTTCCTGCATCAATTTCCCTGCTCTCGTTAGTGTTCAAAATGTTGACATTAAAATAATATTCAAAATTCAATGAAGAAAAGTGTCAGGTCTAGTTTGTAAAAAGTAATCATATTTCTTCACAATTATTAGCCTTCGATGGTGAAGCATTTCTTGAAGAAGAGAAAGGAAAGCATACAGTACATTTTAGTTTCTCACCTGCTGATTTTATCACTGAGCATTTCCCAAAGCGAATGAGAAAGAAAATCAAATGTCTATTGAGAGCTCCATTCTGGAAAATCTGCCAAATTCATTTGCCTGATCTGTCCTCCAAAGCAGGAAAGGATGAAATGTACAGAAGGGGATGTACTTGTTAAAGCCCAGTCAATGACTGAGATCATATGCAAATTAAAATTATTTGTAAATTAGTGCCACTTCACTTTATACTGTGTTTGAATACTGAATAAAATACAACTGACCTTGAATGCACATCAGGTTCACAGGAAATTTTCATTTGGATATTTGTTGCATTCATATAGCCTCTTTGGCCGCTGTCTCCAAATCACGAATGGGCATCATACAGCTCAGAACCATGAATGTTTGGGAATTTGTCCAAATTCTGCAGGATCCTTTATTCCTTGAGCCCATGTCAACCAGAGTTGAGATGATGTATTCAAGGCTGCAGGATCCATGTCATGTTCAGGGTTTGAGTGAAGATTTGTAGTTCGGCTGCTGGTTGTAGATGTTGGTGTGTTCGCTGAGCTGGGAGGTTTGATTGTAGATGTTTCATCCCCTTATTAGGTGGCATGCACAGTGCTGTGGACCCTCCTGTGATGTTCTGTTGTCCTGTGCCAGTTTGAATTTATATGATCTGGTTTTTGCTGCTTCCGGTAGGTGACGTCTCCGGCTGTGCGTTGTAATGGTCAGTATATCAGACCTAATTCAATGTGTTTGTTAATGGAGTCCGCACATGAATGCCAAGCCTCCAAGAATTCCCTGGCTATCCTCTGTTTGGCTTCTTCTATGATAGTAGTATTGTCCAAGTTGAAAATGTGGTTTTTCTCGTCTGTGTGCATTGAAACCAAGGACATCTGGTCATGCGTTTAGTTGCTAGTTGGTGTTCATTGATACGAGTTGCTAGTTGTCTGCCTGTTTGTCCCATGTAGTGTTCTGTGCAGTCTCTGCATGGTATCTTATAAACCAAGTTCGTCCTGTTCATGGTATCTATTGGGTCTTTAACCCTGGGCAGTTGCTGTCTTAGTGTGGCTGCCGGTTTGTGTGCTGCCATGATTCATAGCAGCCTGAGTCGGCTGGCTGTCAGCTCTAAGGTGTTTTTTATATATGGTAAGGTGGTTGTTGTTTCAGGTTTTGGTTTGTCCTGGTTGTGGTGCCTGTTGGCTAGGCATCTGTAGGTGAAGCTGCGGGAGTATCCATTCCTGGTAGGAGTTAGTGCGTTTGACTCCCACAACTACCTCGACCACACCTCCTCTCACACATCCTCCTGCAAAATCCTATCCCATATTCACAATTCCTCTGCCTCCACCACACCTGCTCCCAGGATGAGGCGCTCTACTCTAGGACTTCCCATACATCCTCCTACTTTAGGGGCTGTAGTTTCCCTTCCTCTGTTATTAAGGATGCCCTCAACCACATCTCCCCCATTTCTTGCACTTCTGCCCTCAAACCGTTTCCCCCCAAGAACAAGGACAGAGTCCCCTTAGTTCTCATATACCACCCCATCATCCTCCGAATACAACGCATCATCCTCTGACATTTCCGCTACCTACAATCAGACCCAACCACCAAAAAGATACTTCCCTCCCCACCCCTGTCTGCTTTACGAAGGGACCATTCACTCCGCGACTCCCTCGTCAGCTCCACACTCCTCACCAACCCCTCCACCACACCCAGTATCTTTCCCTGCAACCACAGGAGGTGCTATACTTGCTCCTACACCTCCTTTCTCATCTCTATCCAAAGGCCCAAACAATCCTTCCAGGCAGAGATTCACCTGCACTTCACCTAACCTCATCTACTGTGTCCATTGCTCCTGATGTGGTCTCTATATTGGGGAGACCAAACGCAGACTCGGGGACCAGTTCACAGAGCACCTGCAGTCTGCATGCACCAACCAAACCGATCTTCTGGTTGCCATTCCACTTTAACTGCCCCTCCCATGCCCCTGGTGACATGTCCATCCTTGGCCTCCTCCACTATCAGAGTGAGGCCAAATGTAAACTGGAGGAACAGCACCTGATATTTCGCTTTGGGAGCTTACAACCCAATGGCCTGAATATTGACTTCAACAGTATCTAAATTTCTCGTCCCCCAACCTGTCCATCTTCTGACTCACCTATCTGCTCCACTGTTTCCACTGACCAACACCCTACCTGCATCCATCTATCTCCATTCCACCTACCCTACCCACATCCCCCTCACCCCACCCCCTCCCTCGATTTATTTCTGAGCTTCCCACACCTTCCCCAATCCTGATGAAGGGTTTCAGCCTGAAACATTGACTTTCCTGCTCCTCAGATACTGCCTGACCTGCTGTGTTTTTCCAGCTCCACTTTATTGACCCTTCTGGCCATTTTATGTTCATATATTCGTGAACTGTGGGTGTCGCTGGCAAAGCTATCATTTGTTGAGCATCCCTAATTGCCCTTGAGGAGGTGGCAGTGAGTTAACTTCTTGGCCTACTAGAGTTCATCTGCCACAGGGGCACCTGCAGTTCTGTTATGATAGGAAGTTTAAACTGCTTGCTGCTGCAAACCACGGATTGCTCCCTTCCTGATCTCATTCTCCCCTAAGGAGCTTACCGCAGATCCAATTCTGGCATTTGTGCTGACATTCTTTCCTGCTCTTAGCAACATCCTCCCTTGGTGCGTGACTAATTACAAGGTATCTTCCTGTCGCAAGGTTACCAGATATTGTTTTCCACATTTTTCAAGTTATATCTTACAATATTTACATTAGCTAGCAGCAAAGAACCAAGTTGACTGTATTACTTAAAGACTAAGAGATGTGTTGAAGTGCAAAAAATCTGAGGCATAATCCTTGGGTTCATTTAGCATGATTAGGCAAGACAGTGAGGTTATTGTGGAACTTAATGTGGGATTGCAATCTTACGTTCACTTGCAAATACCTGCAATTTAATACATAGTACTCACCTTCCAAGTAAACGTTGTGAGCTCAAGTCACGTTCTAAAGAGTTGAGCATATGATCCAGATGGCATTATTTTTTATTGACATCATTGGGGTGGCCAGTATTTATTGCCTGTCCCTATTTTTCCTCGAGAAGTAGTGGTGAGCTGCCTTCTTGAACCCCTGCAATCCATGTGCAGTAAGTAGACCCACAATTCCATTGGGAAGGGAATTCTAGGATTTTGCATTAACAGCAGTGAAGGAATGGTGTTATATTTCCAACTTGGGATGGTGAGTGGCTTGGAAGGGAACTCGCAGATGTTGGTGATACCATGTATCTGCTGCCCTTGTCCTTCTTGATGATGGTGGTCATGGGTTTGGAAGGTACTGTAAAAAGATGTGTGCCTTGTAGATGGTGGACAGGTTTTAGAGAGTTAGCATGTGAGTTACTTGCTGCAGTATTCCTCGCCTCCAATCTGTTCTTGCAGCAATTGTATTTATATGGCGAGTTCAATTGAGTTTCTGGATGTTGATGGTAACGATAATGTCATTGAATGTAAAAGACAGTTGTTAGATTGTCTTCTCTTGGTGATGGTCATTGTTTGGCATTTGTGTGACATAGAAGTTATTTGCCACTTTTCAGCCCAATGCTGGATATTGTCCACATCTTGTTGCATTTGAACCTGAACTGTTTCAGTATCTGAGGAGTTGTGAATGGTGCTGAATATGGTGCAATCATTAGTGAACATCACAAATTCTGTGCTTACAGTGGAAGTAAGATCATTACTGAAGCAGCTGAAGATGGGCCTAGAACACTGCCCTGGGGAACTCCGGCAGAGATATCCTGGATCTAAGAAACCTGACCTCCAACAAACACAACCATCTTCCTTTGTGTTATGTATGATTCCAACCATTGGAAATTTTTCCCTCCTAATTCCTATTGGCTACAGTTTTGCTAGGGCTTCTTGATGGTGCACTCAGTCAAATGTAGCCTTGATCTCAAGGGCTGTCAGTTTCTTCTCACCTTCCTATGTAACACTAAGGGAATGCTATGTTGTCAGAGATGCTGCCTTCGGATGGGCCTTCAAACCGACCAGCCTACCCCTTCAGCAGGTATAAAATATCCTACCATTCTATTCAAAGAAAAGCATGGGAGTTGTCCTGACCATAACTAACCTTCAGCCATCATCTTCTATAGATGACCCATTCATTTATTTCATTATTGCTTATTGTAGTGCAAATTTTCTTCTGTGGTTCATACATTACAGTCATATCCATATTTCAACAGGGATTGGTTAATTCAGTTGATTGGACACTGGTTTGCAATGTAGTGTGATGTCAAAAGTGCAGATTAAGTTCTGCAATGGCTGAGGTTACCATGAAGGACTCTCTTTCTCAACCCTTCCACTTGCCTGAAATGTGGTCACTCTCAGGTTAAGACACCATTACTCTTCTCTGTCACCCTAATGAGAGCAGCCTATTGACCAATATGACTGGCAACTTTATCTTTGCACTTAAAGTACACCTTTGGCGTAATGTTCACAGATGTTTGGAAGATGCGAGAGATGCAATATCAAAGAATCCCTACATTGTGGAAACAGGCCATTTGGCCCATCTGGTCCACACTGTCCCTCCGAAAGATCCCCCCCTGCCACCCTGCCTTACCCTACCCTTGTAACTCTGAATTTCCCATGGCTAATGCACCTGTCTTGCACACCCCTGGACACTATGGGCAATTTAGCATGGCTAATCCCCATAACCTGCACATCTTTGAAGCTGGGCAGCTGGAGGAAACCCACATAGACATGGGGTCATTGTGCAAACTTCACACAGTCACTCGATGCAGGAATCAAACCTAGGGTCCTTGGCACTGTGAGGCAGTGATGCTAACTACTGAGCCACCATCTGCCCTTATACTTATATGTATATATGGTTAAGATTTTCTTTTTCCTCCAGATATTCTTTTCTGTGTAAACATACTACCAGGTTTTTCACTCATACTGATTCGTGGGTAAAATCACTTCTCTCTCAGCTATGAATGTAGGTGATGATGAAAAACCCTACTGAAAGAGGTTGAAATTACCAGCACATTTTTGACTTTCATTTGAAGGTGGAAAAGACATTCATCAGTCAGATGGAAGGCATATCCTTTATGATATCCTATGAACACCACCTCCGAAAACATTACGCAGACAGGTACTGGTTTGCTTTGTGAGCCTTGTTCCAAATTGTCCTGTTTTGACAGGAAGTGTTGATGAGAAAGCAGTCTAATAAAGAGAACAATTATGTCAGATCTTCATCTTCAGACAATCTTAAGTTGCTTTGTGCTGTTTTGAGACTGCATTGAATCTCAAGTGCAAACAACACTTAATTTCCCCGTAACCACATTTGAGTAATTATGTCCAGGTGCAAATTCACATCTTGGGATGACACCACTGGTAGGAGAGCAACAATATTCAGAAGTGAAATTGAAACGATGAGCTCAGTTAAAGAGGAGTGTCTCAAGGAGGGGACCAAAATATTAAACACAGAAACATACAAATTAAGAGCATGTGTAGGCTATTAATTCCTTTGAGCCTGCTCTGCTATTTGATATGGTCATGGCTGATCATCCTATTCAATATCCTCTTCTTTCTTTCACCCATACCCTTTGATCCCTTTAATCCTAAGAAGTATATCTAACTTCCTCTTGAAAACATTCAATGTTATGGCCTCAACTGTTTTCAGTAGCTGAGAATTTCACAGGCTTACCATCCTCTGGGTGAAGAAATTTCCCCTCATCCCAGTCCTAAATGGTCTACTCTGTATCCCGAGACTGTGACTCCTGGTTCTAGACTCCACACTGGGAACATCCTTCCCAGGTTTACCCTGTCAGGTCACTTTAGAGTTTTATAGGTTTCTACGAGACGCCCCCTCATTTTTCTAAACTCCATTGAATATAGGAGCAACTGGCAAGTGCCAAAGAGTGTGCAATCCTTCAGCAGTGCTCACCAAGTCTGAAGTTATGTGGAATTAAGAACAGGCAAGCAATGAAAATGGAAATGGAAAAGGTAAAAGCTCCCCAAGCACAAGCATGACCCCATGGGTGAGTGACAGTGGATGTTAGCACTTGACATGGCTCTGCGTTGACTGATGAAGTTGAAGTGGTACTGTACATGACGCTACCCTCTGCAACATTCCACCAGCTGGTAGAACACCACACTCATGAGAAGGTACAACCAAGTTGCAGGCTGTGACTGGGACTGTCTGTGCATGGCTAGCCCTTCATTGTGTAGCATCCACAGATTTCCTTGCAGCCAATGGCACTGCCCAGAATTTGCTGCCTTGGCTGGCCCAGGACCCAGGCCTGCAGAATGATGGCTGATATCGTGGTAGATGTGACCAAACAGACAATACTGGCTCCCGGCGACAATACCAGTGCTAACAATCTGCTGAAGTAATCAATATTGGGAAAATAATCTCATTTATACCTCATTGAATCATATAAGATCCTGAAAGGGTTTGGCATTGCCAGCCAAGAGATTGTTTCTTCAGCTTGGAATGTCTAAGGCAAGGAACGCAGTCTCAGGATAAAATGTTGTCCATTTAGGACACTGATGAGGGGAAATCTTTCACATAGAGCACTGTGGAATTTTTGGAATTCTACCGCAAAAAGTACTTGGACGCACAGTAATTGAATATCAAAGCTGAGATTGATACATTTTTAGATTCTTAATAGAATCAAGTGACATGGAATTCAAGCATAAAAGTAGAATTGAGGTCAAATATCAAGCATTATGTTATTGAATTGCAGAGTAGGCTCTTGGGGCCACTTATCCTACTGCTGATCCTTACATTCTTATCTAGCATAACCTGAGCCTACGTGAGGCGTAGACCCTCTGTAGATATAAAGAGGTGGTGCTGGTAGGGGGACCAGAATACCTTTTGGTGTCTGGCATCCTTCCATAGCCTTCCATTGCCTGTAAGTCACAATGTATATTGCCAAACTATTAATGCAATTAACCAGAATTCCGGGCAACAACAAAAACTGTGTAGCAACCACAAAAAAAAGCACAAAGAACTTTGAAAGCCTACCTGAAAACCAGCAAAATACAAAATTAAAATGTAAGGAAGATCTTTAAAGAAATGAAAGATATGTTCTCAATACCTACCAGCCTGTTAAATGCTCTACCTGATTTAACCTGAGGTTGCCTTACTGCTCAGTTACGTTGGGTTATCTCAATCAAATTTGACCTAATCTAGCAAAAGCAAGAAAGCTAATTTAGTTCTAGGCAAAAAGGAAATAGAAAGTGCTGCAAAATGAGGCAGGTCTGGCAACATTTGTCGAAAAAGAAATCCAGTTAATACATTAAGTTCCATTTGAATCTTTTTCGGAACTTAAGAGATCCAGAATTGTAATTGAACTGGTTGCTACTGGGTTCGAAACATTACCACTGTTTCTCTGTCCAAAGATGCAGTCAGACCTGCTGAGCCTTTCCAACAATATTTCTCCAGCAATTGTTTTCATTTTGGCCACATTCTTGTTTTACAGACCTCTCTATATTAATCTTCGTTGATTCCAATAGAAAAGTTTTGAGATGGTTGGCTGACATCCATTGACTATCCTACAGATCAAGTTGGGTGAACATTACTCCTTCATAATGTCAACAGCAGAGTCTTTCCTTGCTTCTATTATATTGGTTAATGAAATCTCCAGCTGTTTCAGAAAAAAGTTATCACAATCCAGATCAACAGCTCTGGATAGACCCTTGAAGTGACCATGGCAGGATCCTGGAAGAAATTTTCAAGATGTAGGCCAGGGTCTGCTGCTCAGAAAGCTAGTGGATGCACCTAATTCTCTGGGCACATGGCAATCTCTCTGGAAGAGGTAGACACTGTCTCTTTAGGCAGCTGGTGTCTCAAGAGGAAGGTATCCTCTATAGGCTTATGAACAGATCAAAAAATACTGTGGCACAGCAGTCAGAGATTACTGTAGATGGGCAAATGCTCTACAGGATGACCTGTGGCCATGGTCATCTTCTACCTAGCTCTAAATATCCATGTTAGGATGCTTTTTAATATGGCACAGACACCTAACCATCCTTATAGATGGCTGCCACTATCTGTCCAAAGTCCTCTCTGTTAATACTTCAAAGGGCCTAATTTGATAACCATTTCTGAGAGAACTAAAATTCACCCATTACTGTTGATGTTGAGTCACTATACCAGAAGCAACCAGCCCAGAAATAGAGAAGAGACAGGAACATGCTGGCAGATTAGCACATGGACAGGTAGCAATAAACGGCCAGCATGGACATACCTAAACCCACTTCTCCCATGTAATGAAATTTCATTACAATGTTTCAGAACTAATCTAATTGGCCAGTTAGTACTACACATTGGGACAAAAAAACTGCAGATGTTGGAATCCAGTGTAGACAAACAGGAGGCTGGAAGAACACAGCAGGCCAGGCAGCATCTGGAGGAAAGGAGCAGTCAATGTTTTCGTTATTACCCTTCTTCAGGACTCCTGTGGTACTACAGATAAGCTGTTACGGAGGTGGTGATTTAAACATTTTAAATGTTTTGAGACATTGTATAATAATTTTCCATGCATTCTTAGCCCATAGCACAGTAAAATTCCCATTTTGGTATGTATGTTAAAGTTAGGTAATGAAATATAGGAAAAAAATTATGTCAACAATGAACACAATATGAGGAAACTTACTGATGCCAATAGTGGTGACCATTTTGATCGCAATTTCTGGAATTCCACAGGGCATAAAAAATGGCTCCAGTATGTACTGGCCAAAGGCTAATGATATCACAGCAGTGGCTGCAGGTCTGCACAAAGAGAAATACAATAGCGTTAGCTGTGGTGTAATCAGATGATGTGCAATCACAAAAATGCCAAAATATCCTTCTCGCCATTGACTTTTCCCAGAGAAAGGCTGCACTAAAGGTTGATTGTAAACTAAGTATCTTAGCAATTTCAAAGTAACCCAAAGGATGGAATATTGGAAGGCAAGGGACAAGAAATACCACTTAGCCCCTTAGACATGCTCTTTATAGAGAATTTCCACACTTTATATTATCATGGAATGTTTCAAAGCCATCAGTAATCCTGAGGAAACGTTTTGATTTTGCCTGTATTCTTCTAGTATGTTAGATCAATTAATACCTGTAACTCCTGGATGGCAGGGTTTTTGACTAGGAATGTGCACACAGTAAATTGGACCTAAAAGTTTAACTATGCTGTGCTTGATTTAAAGTCGCAAATCTACTGCCTTACGATTCAACGCGATAGTTCCACGCATGTGCAATTCATCCCATGTTGGAATATACTCCCCAACTTATTAAGCACCAATTGCGCTAAATTACTAAAATATTGTAATCAAAGTTCTTTGCTTGTAATAATGAAAGCCAAATGTTGGAAGTGGCTGGTGCAGACAACTGCAGTTTTCATACAAGGTGTGACATCAAAAGGCATAAAGAAGCCCTATGTCACATCCCCTCCAACATCGTCGCTCACTACAACCTCTGTTCGTGATGCCCAGCATGTTTGTTTCTCGATGGCAGGATATGTATTGCCCCTACCTCTTCCAATTGCCGCAAGACGTACATGAACATACTATCTATATTGTGACACTGCCTTTGTTAACAAATATGTATGTAATGTATAAAGTATGAGACAGAGGAATGCAAGGATTGCAATAGCCGTGAGAGTAGAGAATGAGAGTAAGTGAGAAGTTGATTAAGATGGTTTAATGATACGTAATGATTCTAGGTGAGTGATGGGAAGAGGACAGAGAGAGATTTGTCGGCATTGAGGACATGGGTTTTGCAGTTGAGGAAAGAATAAGGGAGTAAGATTCATACTGGACAACTCCAGTGGAGTCATTGAATTATTTTCTATATTACAGCCATACTCGAGGAACTAAGCTCCCAAAGTTATCCTTCTCAGTCAAATCTTTCCACCAGCAATGGTGATGTTACCTGGAAGGAATTGCACCCCTAGCGGCAATCTCATTCCTTCTGTCTGTTCTATAAGGCAGATAGTAGCTGACAGGGTTAGCCGATATCACAAGGTAAGCTTTGCTCATCAGGATATAAAGGATTGTTCCTGGGAGGACCGAACAGATTAAGTGTCTAAGTTTAAGTGTACCATCCTACTGCTAAGTTGATAAAGCTAACAGTCATGTAAACTTACATATAGATATCTTGAGGTCTTAAGGGCTTTCATGTAATTCTGATGTAATGTAACTAGTCATTAAGTGCTGTGTAATAAACATATACCCGAGCCTACAAAAACAGAGGACTGCTGGAAAAGCTCAGAACTGAGGAAGGGTCACTGGGCTGGAAATGTTAACTTTGATTTCTCTCCATAGATGCTGCCAGACCTGTTGAGGTCTTCCAGCAATTTCTGTTTTCATTTCTAACTTCCAGTATCCGCAGTTCTTTTGGCTTTTATATAATTGAGGCTCATTTCTGTCAGGGACTTCATGTAGGCATCCCTTTCTACTTGATATTAATTTCTTAGACTAAAACCAAAAAGAAGGATTGATGCAATTAATCAATCCAAAACATCTCAGATGATTCTGATCTACATGACAACAGCAGATCAAGCTGGCAGAGTTGTACCATTATGCTTTGAAACTAGATTCTAATATTGATACCCCACCTCAGGGAAGGAAATTTTTTTTTAAGTTCAGTCTGCTGGATATCTGCATGTTCTGATTAAATAAAAAGAATCACTTGAATGACCTGTCACATTGCAGCCAAATACCATTATCCCAAGCAAGAGTTGGCATCATCGCAGCTCTCAATGCCTATCTCAATGCAACAATATTATTGAAAGCAAACACTATAGTTAATCTTTTATGAATGAAGCTGTAACATTCGAATAACAATGACAACATAGTGCAAATGGTACTGAAAGTATGCCACTGTTCCACTGTCTGGACCAGGGCTTCCAATATTACCTATCGCTCAATTGATATTATTCTTTCCCCAGTTAGAAGGTCGTGGGTTCAATCACAATCCACTCTAGAACATGACCACAAACATTAAAGCTGATATTTCAGTGTAATATTGAGGATGTCATTTCTTTCAGATGCGATGTTAACCCAATGCCCATCTGCCCAAACTGGAGGTGAAAGATTCACCTGATGAAGGAGCAGCGCTTCAAAAGCTTGTGATTTCAAATAAACCTGTTGGTCTATAACCTGGTGTCATGTGACTCCTGACTCATTCCATGCCATGACTTCGAAAAAAATCGGGGAATTGATTCCTAATACCCGTTTATCTATCAACATCATAAAAGCAAATTACTTAGTCATTGCCATATGTTTGTGGGAACATGCTGTGCAGATAACTGACTGACATGTTTCCAACATTACAACAGTAACTATCCCAAGGAAGTACTTATTTGGCTGTAAAGTTATTTCTGTCATCCTGCAGTCACAAATGCTGCTGTATATTTTTTTTCTTTCCAATACTGCATCAGAGATCTTAGACGGTCTCAGGATCACTTGTAGACATTATTTCATTTGTGAAGTTTCTCTAAAGTCTGTAGCCAAGATGCATTTCTCCTTCAAGTGGTGCTGCATGCCTTCATTCAGTGTCAGCTTTTCTCGATCAGTTTCCTTCCCTTGCCCCCCCATCAGATAGGGAGGGAATTAATGAGTAATGCTGGCTCCATGCCGGAGTAGTACAAATAATCAAGTTTGCAAACATCAATACTGTTGTAATGTTGGAAACATGTCAGTCAGTTATCTGCACAGCATGCCCCCTTTGACTCTGACAACAGATGCTTGCAATGTGTTTCTTTCCCACCAGATGCATATTTTTGGATGTGATCGAATCTCAAAGCCTTTGTCTTTTCAGCAATCATTTTAGCTTGAGCATGCTTCAGTTACACCATCATTTCCTACCACTGCTCCTGTTTTACGTGGAATTTGTGAAAAACTGAACATCCAAAAACCATTGGATAGAGCTGACACAAATGAAATCAGCACTCTAACATATCAACAGATACCAATGCCAGCTCTATTTCAGTATCATTGGAACTTTTGAGAACAGGTCTTTATCATGTTGATTCTAGAATTTATGTGGAATGGTTGCCACAGTGGACTAAACCTGTTGCTGCAGTCTCTCATCCCATCCTTTTCCGAGCAGATTCCCCTGAAAACCAACATTCGCTAAACAGCTTGTTTCATGGGTCTTAGAGTCTGGTACTTGAGGAGCATGTTCACTTTTTAAAAAATGTAATCCATGTCTCTGCCCTCTTCTTGTGCAGGTCTACCTGTTGATCTGTAATTGATTGGGTTGTACAATGGTGTAGAGTTCTGTGATACAAAACCAGTTCATGTAACATTATTGCAAGTTTGATGACATTCAATGAGTTTTTGTACCATTATGCTTTGAAACTAGATTCTAATATTGATACCCCACCTCAGGGAAGGAAATTTTTTTTTAAGTTCAGTCTGCTGGATATCTGCATGTTCTGATTAAATAAAAAGAATCACTTGAATGACCTGTCACATTGCAGCCAAATACCATTATCCCAAGCAAGAGTTGGCATCATCGCAGCTCTCAATGCCTATCTCAATGCAACAATATTATTGAAAGCAAACACTTTTATGAATGAAGCTGTAACATTCGAATAACAATGACAACATAGTGCAAATTCTTGAACTCCCTAGTGGATCCCTTGTATTCAGCCTAGAATTTCACAGGTACTCTGCGTGTGTCATGGAGCACTTTACATCAAATAACTGTGAGCCCTGACAACTATTGTCCTGGTGCTGGTGTCTAATGAAATGACCATGTTTTTTAAGTACCAGGCTCTAAAAGTCATGAAGCAAGTTATTTAGGAAATGTTGGTTTTCAGGGGAATCTGCCAGGGTGCGTTGAGAGATTGCAGCATCAGGCCTGGTCCACAGTGGCAGCCATTCCTAGCATTTAGGATGCCTAGAATCTAAATTCCAGAATCAAAATGATAAAAACCTGTTCTAAAAAATCCAAATGACACTGAACTCATAAATTAGAGCTGGCATATGCATCCGTGTCATCTCATTTGTTTCAACTCTATCCAATAGACTTAGGGTTTTCTGATTTTCGCAAATTCCATGTTAGACAGGAGCAGTGCTAGGAAATGATGGTGTAACAAGGAAAATTCCAGTTAAAGCAGAAAGCTGATGGAGCAGCAGCTAAGGAGTACACTCAGTGAGTTGACCATCAACCAATTGGACCGGATGTTCGTGTATCATTTTGGGCCACTTTGTAAGAATGCCTTCTTAAGATGAAGAAGAGGGGCTGAAAGCAAAGAAAGGACTCTAGACAGAACAAAACCCTGAATGAGCCGTCAATGAGTGATGGAATTTGATGTTGATGAGTTTCAGCAATGGAGGGATTATGAGAGAAAGTTGGACTCCCACCACAAAGGCTCAAAAAGTATACTTCAAGGGTCACAAGTCTGGAGAGGCAATCAGAGTCATCTCCTTCATCCCCAGAATGGCAGGCCAATTTTACAATGATGGACAGAACGCCAATCAAACAACTGCTGACACCATCTTTCCTTGGTTAAAAGATTGATTGGATCTTACATAAATCACAGGACCATGATTATCATGTATTGATCTTAGTTATCTGAGTCAGGAGGGCTGGGTTCAAGTCCCACCTGCCCCAGAGGTATGAAATACCATCTCTCATCATGTTGATTTGAACATACCTTTAGTCAAGCTGCACTTTGTGTACTATATACTTTTTTGGTCCTCTTACTTGAGGATAGATATAAATATATTGGAGGCTGTTCACTGGAGGTTCGCTAGATTGTTTACAGAGATGACGGGTTTAGCTTATGAAGAGACATTAAAAAGTTTAGGGCTATACACTCTTGGGTTTGCAAAAATCAGAGGATATCTAATTGGGTTATGTAAGATGCTAAAGGGGATAGTCAATTTAGATGTAGAAAGACATTTGCTCATGTGGAGCAATCTAGAACAAGAGGTCACAGTTTTAGGATAAAGGCAGCAGATTTGAAACAGAGATGAAAAGAAATTACCTCCCTGAAAGGATCATGAATCTGTGGAATTCACTACCCCAGAGTGGGGTGCATGCTAGGACATTGATTAAATTTAAGGAGGAGATAGACAGATTTTTAATTAGTAACGGGCTGCAGGGTTGTGGTAAGCAAGCAGAACAGTGGAGTTGCAGCCGCGATGAGATCAGATATGATTGTTTCAAATAATGGAGTTGGCTTGCTCATAGTTCTTATGTTCTTTGAGCTGTTCAACAGATTAGTTATTATTTGGAGATAGTGCAGAGTTACAGCAATCCTGCTTACACCACATATATGAGATTACTTTGTCAATTCAAGTTCAATCTCAGACTGTAGATTTCATCGCCATTCAAAATTGAATTGACTTCTGAAAGTTGTCCTTCTACTCTCAGGATTTGTCTGGGAGTCTTTCAAGAATTTTATTCATTTTCGGATTTCAGCAATATTCAAAAGTGCTTGGAACCTCTTCAAAGGTATTCGTGCCTTCTTTTATATGTTGGCAAATTGCAGCATCATCTGCAGTAAGATCTATTGAGTATTTTAGTGGATTAATCTGCTTGTTCAGCTTGAGATTGTGTTTAATTTTGAAACAATTCTGTAACTTCAAAACTGATTTCTCCTGTGTTCTTCTTGACCCAACTGTGACATTTTGTTTTTGGTAGTAATATTTCTCCTTCCATTCCTTGTAAATGTGGTTCTTTATGCTTATCTCTTTAGAGTTGTTTTAGTTCTGTCACATCTTAATGCTGTTCTGTTCTTTTCACTTCAGAGATTTAATGATTGTACAGTATTTCAATGTTGCAGGCTTTAAAGCTTTTAATCCTGTCCTAAAGCGATGCTGCTTTAATTTTCTGGCCTTAAAGTCTGTTCAAACTTGTAAACTGTTAACTACAATGTAGCAATATTTGCTTTGTCTGCAGTTTGTTGAATTGTGCGTTGCAGTGATTCTTAAAGATATTCTTCCAAAAAAGTTTCAAATTCTGTTTCATGGCAATTCTGTGTCTCTCTATGACTTACTGTGAATTGTCCTTTACTGTTTATGGAGATTACCCATCTGCTGTAGCCAAACTGGAGGTCTCTTGCCTTTTGTAGTATAAAACATAATGCGCATCTCCGTGTATAATGTTTTAAATAAATCTCTAAGGCTGTGGCTTAATACTCTGGCTGCACTGTGGCAGTGTCCTTTAAACAAAAGCAGGACAAATCCAACCCAGCCAATTAGCGCTCCATCAATCTACTTTTCATCATCAGTAAAGAGATGGAAGATGTTATCAACAATGCTATCAAGCAGCACCTGCTCAGCAATAACCTGCTCTGTGACGCCCAGTTTGGGTTCCACCAGGTCCACTCAGCTCTTGACCTCATTACAGCCTTGGTTCAATATTGGGCAAAACAGCTGAATTCCAGAGGTGACGTAAGAGTGACAGCCTTTGGCATCAAGGCTGCATTCAACTAAGTGTGCCATTAAGGAGCCCAAACAAAACTGGAGTCAATGGGATCAGGGGAAAACTCTAAGTTGTCTGGAGTCATAACCAGCACCGAGGAATATGGTTGTAGTAGTCGCAGTTTGATCATCTCAACTCAGGGCAGCTCTGCAGGACTTCCTTGGGCTAGCATCTTCAACTGGTTTAACAATGACCTTCCATCAACTACGTGGTCAGAAGTAGGGATATTCGCTAATGACTGCCCAGTGGTCAGCACCATTCATGTCTTCTCAGACACTGAAGCAGTCCACATCCAAACATATCAAGACCTGAACAACATCTGGGTTTGGGCTCCTAAGGGACAAGTAACATGTGCACCACATAAGTGCCAGACATAGATCATCTCCAACTATACAGAGCCCAACCATCACTGCTTTACATTCAATATCATTACCAGTGCTGAATCACCCCGCTATCAATAGCTTGGGAATTACCGTTGACCAGAATCTGAACTGGACTAACCATATCAATAGTGTGATTACAAAAGCATGTCAGAGGCCAGGGATCCAGCAGCGTGTAATTGATCTCCTGACTCGCCAAAGCCTCTCCACCATTTATAAGGTATAAGTCAGGAATGTGATGAAATGCTCTTCACTTGCCTGGATGAGTGCAGCTCCAACAGTATTCAAGAAGCTAGACACTATCCAGGACAAAATAATCCATTTGATTAGTACCACATCCACAAGCACTCATTCCATCCACCACCAAAAATCAGTAGCAGCAGCATGAACCATCTACAAGATGCATAGCAGAAATTCACTGAGGCTGTTATGACGGCATCTTCCAAATCCACCACCATCTGGAATGACAAGAGTGGCAGGTATCTGAATCACCTGCAACTTACACTCCAAGCCACTCACCATCAAAATGGCGGCAGCAGGGTAGGAAGCATTTAAGCTCCTGGCCTGTCTGCTTCTTATCACCAGGCTTGCACATCCTTCATTTTTCCTCTTTTTTAATCTTTCTTTCTAACATCAGGTTCATGTTACTTTCTCTTGGCAGCTTGGGTGAGAATGGAGGTTCTGAGAAACTACTGCTGTGGAGAATGTGGTGTCGATCCGGCCACTTCTCTTGGCTGTATCCCGGTGGGTCCTTTGACTGGGCGGCTGAAGACAAGGTGGGCCCAGGCCCAAGATTCCAAGGGCTCAGGTTTTACTTGAGGCTTCTGCAGCATCTTCGTCATGGCATGGGTGGTCCAGGCCAGCTTGGAACTCCTTTCAGCAGCTTCGGTTTCTGTTTCCATCAGCATTGGTCTGATTTCAGTCAGTCTGCGACTCCATGCGATGTTTTCTTTGATATTGTGGTGGGTCCAGCCTGGGATTCCAAGAGGAGTTAGTTGGGTCCTTGAGCCCAGAGCCATGAAGTGGACTAAGTGAACTTTGCTTAAATTCTTTTTTTTCTTTTTTCTAATTTACTGTATCATTGTGGAAGGACTGTTATTCCGAACTTTATATTTCTTTTTGTTAATTTATTACAATTATTTTGTACTTTTGAAGGTATGTAATGCTGGACTTCTTATTACTTTTCAAATTTTTTTCTGGGAACTTGTACTCAAAAATCTGAATCTTGGTACCTTTGGACCTAAGATGGCACTGCAGGTGGCGATTGTAAATTCTTCACTGTGAGTACATGTGACAATAAAGCTAATTCAATTCAATTCAATTCGTTCTGACTTGGAAATATATCACTCTTCCTCAGCGTCGCTGGGTTAAAATCTCGGAATTCTCTCTCCAATGTTGTGGCTCTACTTGCACCAAATGTACTGCAGCTCACCACCATCTTCTTAGGAGCAACTCAGGGTGGGCAATAAATGCTGGCTCACCAATTGATGCCCACATCCCATGAATGAAAATAAATTAAACTGTGAGATTATCCACTTTGGTCCTAAATCGACCTACCTTTTTTTCAAAAGGATATACCAGGGAATTTTCCAAATGATGAAAAATCTGAAGCAGTGGAAGCCAAATAAACCTGGATACATTTGTATATCTCAATAACATGTAACAACATAGGAATAGGAGGAGGCCATTCAGCGCTTTAAGCCTGTTCTTCCTATCTTGGATAGTAAAAGGAAGAGGCTAACAGAACACTGGCTTTGGTACCTTAGTCCTAGAATTCAATTTCATGAACTGAATACATGATATACACAGCATTACAGACCGCATCCTAAGTACTGTGCTCAGTCCTAGGCATTATAGTTTAGAAAGAATGATTAGCTTTGGACAGAGTACAGCACAGAGGTGTCAGGGTAATGCTTGAGATCTAAAGGTTAATTTATGAGACAGATCACACAATCCAGAATTATATTCCTTGGAATTTAGAAATTTAGATTAGAGTGACTTGACAGATGTTTCGAAGCTATTAAGGAGAACATGTAGAGTAGGCAGAAAAGAAAACTATACTTGTGTCATCTTCTACCAAAGGACCAATCAGGAACCAGTTATTGCTTTCTTCTCAATGGAAACACAGAATGCAACAATAGTGACAGTAGGGTTCACATAAAGCAGTATCTTATGTACAGGCTTCCTGACTCTGAGAATGGGATGAGACAAAAAAAAGCTGCAGATGCTGGAATCCAAGGTAGACAAACAGGAAGCTGGAAGAACACAGCAAGCCAGGCAGCATCTGGAGGAAAGCAGCGGTCAACGTTTTGGGTATAACCCTTCTTCAGGACTGGATGTGGGGGTAGGGGGAGCTGCAGATAAAGAGAAGAGATTCGAGGGTGGTAGTGGAATGGTGGTGAGAGGTGGGCACTGGTAGTAGGTATGATCTGGTTGGTCAATGGGAGGGATGAATCTGGTTGGTGGCTGGAAGGGAGGGTCAGAAGGTGGAACGGAAGGAAAGAGGTGGAACTGGAAAGGCAGCTGGGGAATGGGTGAAAGAGGAATATAGGATGCTGTTTTAAATTGTTTTTAGGGTCTAATAGCGGCCAACCTGTACTGGGGAGACTTTTTTTTTTATTCATTCAGGAAGTGTTGGCATGGCTGGCTGAGCCAGCAAATTTTACCTATCCCTGATTGTCCTTGAGAAAGTGGTGTTGAGTTGCTGCCTTGAGCTGCTGCAGTTCCTGGGGTGCATGTACTCCAATGGTCTGTTAGGGAGGAAGTTCCATGATTTTAAACCCAGCAACAGAATAGGAACGGTGATAGAATTCTCAAGTCAGAATGGCTTGGAAGAGATTTGCAGTTGACAATATTCCCATGTATCTGCTGCCCTTGTCCTTCTAGCTGATAGAGGTCACAGGTTTAGAAGGTGCTGTTGGAGGTGGCTTAGTGAGATACTGCAGTGCAGCCTATTGATGACCTACACTGCTTCGTTTGTGCACCAAAGCTGAGGAAGTTAATGCTGAAGATAGTAGATAAGATTACCTGCGAAGTGGGCTGCTTTTTCCTTGATGGTATTGAGCTTCTTGAGTATTGTTGGAGCTGCGTGATCCAGGCAATCACACCATTTTCTATCACACTCCTGATTTGTGCCTTGTTGATGGTGAATAGGCATTAGGGAGGTAGGAAAGTTACTTGCTGCTGAATTCCCAGCTTCTGACCTGTTCTTAAAATATATATGGCTGGCCAGATCAGATTTTAGCCACGGCCGACAGTGGTGACAGATTCAGGAGTAAATATGCCATGGACATCAAAGGGAGATGGCTAGCTTCTCGTTCTGTATATGACCATGACCTGTTTCAATGTTTGAGGCATTGTCAATGGTTCTGAATGTTGTGTAATTATCAGCAAACATCCTCACGTCCGATCTTAAGATGGAGGGAAGGCCATTGATGAGGCTGCTGAGGGTGGTTGAGCCGAAGACAAGTATCAGAGCCTGTACTGTCTTGAAAGAGACTATCTGTCTCTACTTTTTCTCACATATGTTGCATATTCAATTATCACTGTTAGAGTTTCACAAGGATTTCAAAAGATGTAAGATAAGCTGTCTCAGCACAAGCCCCAGAGATGCAAACAGCAGAAGCAGAAGCGTGTTCAGAAATGAACTGCTTCTTTCCTTGACAACCAGTTCTGAAAAGTATAATTTTTGCTCATTTGTTGAGTACTTAAATAATTAACAACAACTGCATTACCTAAACAAGGCGGGTGGAAGCAAAAGCTTTAATGCAGCAGTGTTTTGCACAATATTTTACAAAGCAATGAACAAACCACAAAAGCGGGACAATTTGGATCTGTAATAATATATGATACCTAGAACGCTTACTACAATACAAGCAGGGTATCAGATTGCTTAATTGCTCACGTATGCTTTAAATCACTAATTATCTATCTGAAAGATTTTTCAATTTGCAGAAAAATATCCAGAATCCCTCCTTAGACGTGTGAGCTTTAATTGACTAAGGAGCTGATCATTCTTAACATGGGGAACAGGAGTTTACAGAGTTTTCTGTTCAAGGTCAATAAGGTAAGAGATCAGATTGAAGGAAGGATGGTCTTCAATGCTTGCTAATTGACAAATGCAAATTTCTTCAAATCAGAGTGTCTTTTTAGAGGCTCATTTTTCAGCACCCACAGAATCATATATTCACAGTATCTTAGAATGCAGAAAAAAGTCTTTAGGCCTCTTCTTGATTGTTCTAACTCAGTAAAAGAGCTGTTCCATTGAGTCTCAGACTTCACCTTCTTTATTTTACTGCAGCAAATGAAAATCTTCTTCAAATGCATCTCCTTTTAAAATATCTATGGAACTTAATTCTTACTGATTTTTCTGGTCATTACAACTTTCTGTGTTGATGCATTTCTCCTCATTTTTTCCCTTTTGACAGAATATTAAACAGAACATTTTTTAAAAATAGCGAAGAATGACTAGAAGGTTAATAAGGTTGGCACAATTAAGAATATGAAAGAAAGCTCACTAGGACTATAAAAACAGATGGTAAGAGCTTCTACAAATCAGGTAAAATGGAGTAAGCATTCATAATGCCAAATAGTCATCATTCATTTGCGAATATGGGATCAGCTTTGACAAGATCGGACGAGCAAATGTGCATGTGTGCCAATGATGTCACAGCATTCCGTATGTGGTGACATCTTCAGCGAGTGCATCACTGACAAAGGGGTACAAGGTGGTGAGGTGGGAGCTGGGGTCCTGCCAGTGGCACAGACCAAGGCTGGCACCATGAGTGGGACAGGGATGAGGCCTGCACCTGGAACAGAGGAAGACCCATATCAGAACCAGGAGCAGGGGAAATGTCTGTACTGTAGGAGTGGAGGAGCCAACATCCAATTGTCTTCTATGTGCATTAGTTTTAGTTTAAAACAAAACTTTAAAATGTGAGTAATTTCTTTAAGTACAGACTTGATGTAGTACCATCTAGAAAATTGATCTTTGTTTCTGTTTGCTTACCAGTGACCTCGGCTTTCTCTTTGTGCATGAAAGCTCTTGAATCACAGCCAATTTAGAAAAAAAAAGTTATCATAATGACACCGATCCTATAGAAAGTGAATGAAGGACTAACAAAGAAAAATAAGGAGATAGCATTAAACTGAATAGGTATTTTTCGTTGGTTTTCAGTAAAGGTTGGTAGAACAATCCCAGCCATACATCAGAAAATGGAAGGGAGATAATTATTGTCATCAGAAAGTTGGAGATAGCAAGAACTGCAGAAGCTAGAGTCAGAGACAACACTGTGTGGAGCTGCACGAACACAGCAGATCAGGCAGCATCAGTTCTGAAGGGTCCTGACCCAAAATATTGACTTTCCTGCTCCGCTGATGCTGCCTGACCTGCTGTGTTCCTCCGGCTCCAAACTGTGAGATCATCAGCAGAGTGGTTTTGAGGGATATTTTGAGCCCTAAACTGACATGTTTTCCAGTCCTGATGGACTTCATCTCTGGCTCTTAAAAGAAGTGGATAGTGAGATAATTGATGCATTAATTTTAATTTTTCAAAATCCCAACTCCCTCCCTACCCCGCACCCCATCCACAGTGAGAAGGTTCAATTTGATTGAAAATGAATAGTAAATTTAACTCAGGAATCAAAACAGAAATTGCTGGAAAAGCTCAGCAGGTCTGGCAGCATCTGTGAAGGAAAAAACAGAGTTAACATTTCAGGTCCAGTGACCCTTCTTCCAAACATTCGGAGGAAGGGTCACCGGACCTGAAATGTTAACTCTGTTTATTCTTTCGCAGATGCTGCCAGACCTGCTGAGCTTTTCCAGTAATTTCTGTTTTGTTTCCTGATTTACAGCATCCGCAGTTCTTTCGTTTTTTATTATAGTAAATTTAACTCCTTGGTCATAGGAAAGAGATCAGAAACTATTATTATAAACATTATAGAAATTTTTAAAAATTCATTAACGGGATGAGGGCGTCACTGACCCGGCAGCATTTATTGCCCATCTAAGAGTCAACCACATTACTGCAGGTCTGGAATCACATGTAGGCCAGACCAGGTAAGGATGGTGGTTTCCTTCCCTGAAGCACATCAGTGAACCAGATGAGTTTTTCCAACAATTGACAATGAATTCATGGTCATCATTAGATTCTTAATCCCAGATATTTTTTAATTGAATTCAAATTCCACCATCTGCCATGGCGGGATTCAAACCCTGGTCCCCAGAACATTATCTAGATCTCTGGATTAACAGTCCAGTGATACTACCATTAGGCCATCGCCTCCCCTAATACACTTAGTTAAAGATAACCAGGCAGAGTCAACATGGCTTTGTGAAAGAGAAATCATGCATGACCAAATTATTGTATGAAAAAATGACATGTACTATGGATAAAGGGAACCAATGGGTATACTGCAATTAGATTTCCAGAGAGCAGTTAATACGGTGCCACATCAAAGGTTATTGTGGTAAATAAAAGCTCATGGTGTTCCACGTACCACATTGGCATGGATAGATAACTGGTCAGCTAAAAGAAAACAGAGAATGGACATAAGTAGGTATTTTTACCCCCACAGGATGTAATGAGTGGTGAGCCACAGGAATCAGTTCTGGCTTGGGAGTTTTGTAATTTATATAATTTATTTGATATGTATGGATGCTAAGTTTGATGATTACAAAGAGATACTTAGAAATGTAAGTTGTGAAGAGTACATAAAGAGGCTGCAAAGGGACATTTGTTAGATTACATGAATGGGCATAGATTTGACAAATGGAGAAAATGTGGCAAGTTGGTCAAATTGACCATTTTGGCAGGAAGAATAATAAAGAAATATATTATCTAAATGTTTAGAAGTTGCAGATCCCTCGTTCTGAGATGCAGAGGGATCTAGATAACTGGTGCATGATTTGCAGGTACAGCAAGTAATTAGGAAACAGACATAATTTGGAACTAAAGATGATAAGTCATATCGGACTCAAAATGTTAACTCTGTTTATCTCTCCGCAGATGCTGCTAGACATATTGAGTTTCGCTAGTACCTTCTCCTCTTATCCGAACTCTTCCAATCTCTCCACATAACTGAAGTCCCTCATCACTGGTATCATCCATGCCTCTATGACTCTGTAGCTCTGCAATTGTTCTGTTACATCGGTCGTTCAACTACACCTACATTGAGCTAAGTCCAGCTCATTTGTATTTAGGAAGAAAAGCAATGATCCAAATACCGATGTCCTGAAGGACCCTTTTGAATACTCATTTTCAGTCCAGAAAATGTATTTGTTTACCATTATTTTCTGCCTTCTATACAGTACAGGTAAAGTAGCCTTGGTCCTACTGGACAGCTCTCTCATTGGAGGGAGATGATTGTTGGTGGTTTAACCTGAGGGTTATGACCAATCATCACACAGATGAGAAGAGAGGTTGAGAGGGAGATTCCTTCATGGTAACTTCAGCCAATGTGGCATCTCTCTGTATCATAAACCAGCCGTCCAGCCAACTGATCTAACTGACCTCCCCTCCAATGCATTAGCCAATTACATACTCATGTTACCACAGTCGCTCTAATGCTAGTTGCCTTTTCGTTCATATACACATTTACTGCACCATCTTCCTCAAATCTCTCAGCTACTTCATTAAACAACTTAATCAATTTAGTCATTAAACAACTTAATTAATTTACCTTTAACAGATTGTTGTTGTCTGTTCCTTATCACACAATTCTTTTCCAATGGCTAAACTAAAATAATTTTGCCTGGGGCTTCCAATGGTTTGTATTGCTTTTCCAGTGCCATTCGCCCAATATCAATGCAATCAACATAAAGGTTTGGGGAATTTTAACCCCAAATTGTGTTCAGCATTACTGGAATTTTCATTAGTTTCAAACACATTATGGCAAGAGCAGATTCCAACTACAAAACTGACCACAAACCCTGAATTAGTCATCTTGGGAATTTCTCCTAATTGCATTCATTTTCAAAGCAGGCTTCAAAAATTAGGCCGGAACTTGTGAGATCAAGGGCTATAAACATTTGGAAGATTTTTGATTTTTTTGTCATTTACTAATGTACTAATTGCTGCATCCCAAACTAACCAGAGAATAGCTTATAAATCTTTCACAAGCCATTTTCAGTGCTTTAAAATTGGGTTACACATGGGTGGAGGATTGATATTGTGCATTAATTCACGTCTTTTTCTGATAAACACATTGTCAGTTGAATAAATGAAACTCCACCAAGTTATCATTTTTAGTTCCTATTAAGATTCAAGTTAATTTGTTATGGTTTGATACAAAAGTAAAACATGCTGGGAATACACAGTAGGCGCTTTAATATCTACTGAGAGAAATGACAGGTTGTGATGATTCATATTTATTTTTATTTATACCTGGTTTCTGCTATATGGTAATGAGGTTGTATTTTGTCAATTGCCAGCAACTCCTGAGATTAGAGCTAAAAGCAGGTGGCAATGTAGTCAGCTGCAGTGCCCAGCATCCACAGCATGACATATTGTTGGCAGCCAACTAACAAACCACCAGCAAATGCCCAATCGGCAGTGCCGTTGTTAAGACTGACCACTATTGGCAGCAACTTCAGGGTAGAGAGGTTCTGGCCTCTTAATGGGAAGAGGACCAGGCAGCCAAGCACTGGTTATCACTCAGTTGTTGAGAAGCAGTGGTGGTGTCATTTCCACAAGTGTGACCATTACCAGCAGGAAGCCTTCGGTGTGTCATGATGCTATGGAGTACCGATAAAGAATAGCCTATCACTGTAGTCCACTCAAAGGCCAAGAGGCAGCCATTTATTGGCTATCTGTGTGGTTCAACTGGTCTCCCAGTGTGTGTCCAAACTGCGTCTCTCTTGCCACTGGCAATATAATATGGTTATGGGCTCATGTAAAATGTTGGACTTCCCTTCTCTCCTTATTTTGTCAGCCTTTTTACAACTGAGCCCTTCCCCACTGTGCCCCGAAAATTACACTCAACTGGTCTCAACCATATTTGCCATATGGTCTTGGTGTTGCAGTTACAAATCTTGTTGAACTATAATTTTTGATTGAAACATGTTTTAAAATTGCATTGTTACCATTCCAATGCTGTAATGTGGTGTTCTGAACAAAATTCCTTGAGGCTTCAGAGCATTATTGTCATTAAAGGAGGGTGACATAGTTTAATGCTGCACACTTAGTGTTGATGTTAGCTTGCTGGATGCCAAGTGCAGTGCAATTTATATTCAAAGTTGCTAGGAGATTTGTAGTTGCTAGGAGTTCCAACTGTACACTGGAAAAAATCACTTAAGACTTAGAAATTAAATTTAATTAACTAAATTTTTTGATGCTCCCCTTTTACTTTTAACTTTGCCTTTCTCCCTGCCACTGCTGTTAACTATGGCTCTTAGAAGCGAGTGTTAATCATTCTGCTGCTTTATTTATGCCCAGTTTCATTAGTGAGACCAAAAGATTGTTGGAGAGAGAAAAAAGGGATGCAAGGGATCAGCCAATGCAGAGGTTGTTGTGTCTACATAACAGTCTTGTTACATCTGAATTGAATGACAGAGTCACATGTCAGCAGGTTATAGTCCAAAGGTTTATTTGAAGACGCAAGCTTTTGGACCCTCACTCCTTCTTCAGGAGTGAGACTCCAAAAGCTTGCGCCTTCAAATAAACCTGTTGGACTATAACCTGGCGCTGTGTGATTTTTGACTTTGTCCACCCCAGTCCAACACCGGCACCTCCACATCTTGAACGACAGAGGTACACATACTTCATAAAGGCAAAAGACTACTTCATGCAATATCAGGATTCTGCCCTTTGAGTGGTAAGCAGTTGGAACACTTCTGAAAGTAGATGGACATTGTGTTAAATAACATTAAATAAAAAGTACAGGCCCTGAAATTCCAGTGTAGTTCAATTAGTCCCTTCCCATGGGAACCTAGGGCCAAACTTTTTAACATTGGCAAAATTTACAGTACTGGTTCCTGCTGTCATAATCAGAATTGTACAATGAGCAGTTTATACATTGCATGAATCCTGAAGAAAGTGCAAAATATTCCATTCTTTATGCTGCCACTCATGTTTCTCAAAGGTTAAGATCTCCTGAAATATATTTCACACCAGCTTAGATTTTGAAACAGGTACAGATGTTTTATAACAAAACCACACAGGCTGGAACAGAGGGTTGTGATGCATGGCTCCCCTGTTTGCTAATAGATAAATTTTGGACATCGACTCACCGTATGACAATGAGTTCTACCCAGACTCGAATGAAAGCTGGTAGTGGACCGAAGGCTTCCAGGATGTATGTGTAATGAGCACCTGATTTCTTTATACTTGTTCCAAGTTCAGCATAGCAGAGCGCTCCTATCAATAAAAGAGAACAATGTAGGAGAAATAAATAACCTCTCAAAAAATTCTTCTGTACACATCAGTAAATAAACCAACTGTCATGTCTGCCATGCACTGACCTCACATCAGTGTTTTATTACAGATGCAAAATGATCATGAAAAGAAATCTAGTTGGTTTCCCTCCCCACTGTTTGAACCAGCCATTTCCAACTGGCCTTCCTGACCTTGTAATTGGGGCAGGGAAAGAGGTAAGATTGTATTGAAACAGTGGGCGGAGATGGCTCATAATTTATTTACTGCCAAACTAGAAAAAAGACTCAAGTCTGCCACAAACAATCAAGATGTGCCAGAAAATAGCCGTGCCACTCTCGGATGTGTCAATACAGTATGGAGTTGGAGGAACACAGCAGGTCAGGCAGCATCAGAGGAGAAGGAAAGTTGACATTTTGGGTTTACACCCTTCATCAGGATTGACTCTGACTCCAGCACCTGCAGTTCTTGCTATCTCTGAGTGACTGAGAACACATTGGATGTGTGCCTACTCAAAGCAACAGAATTGTTTGCTTTAAAATGACAACGCTGGTTACACCTAATATTAAGTTGGTAACAAAACAACACATCCTGTGTTACCTGGTCTAATGGCCCTATGTTTTTAAAGCATTGTGGTCCAGACATTGAACAGTTTCTCGCTTTAACTCCAATGGGAGATGAGTGGAACCCTCTGGGAAGTAATGACAAATCTTAATTGCATGTAGAACATCTCCGAAAAAATTGTCAGGCATTGTATCATCGGTCTTAGAATAAGCAATGGCATGGGATATCTACGTGAATGCGTACAAGAAAGTTATTCAAATTTCTCCGTTGGGCTTTCTCTATAAGGCAAAGCTTGTTGATTTCTTCTGACTTCTTATTGTGCCATACCTGACATCCGAACTGGCCTGTGTGTGGCAATATGACTTTGCAACAGAAGGGAACATGCTAGACTGCAAAAAACAAATTACACATGGGCCTATATGATGAGCTGATTCTTCCCATTTTTCCACAAAGTGCTATTTTCAGTAAGATTCATGTTGGGTGCCCCAGCATGGTCCATTTTAACTTCTCTCAAACAATTGTTTGCTCTTCAGCTCATGAACTATATAGCTGGCCTCTGCAACAAGTAAGACAAAAGTGCTCACCTCTGCTGGGAATTTGTAACGTTTATGTCATTGGTGCTACTTTTAAAACACAGCTCCGCACCACTTCGTGCACTTGAAAGAAGAAACTGGCCTTTTCACACACCACTGCTCCACTGTTGCAATTAATACCTGTCGTCCAGAAAGGAAACCTGGTATCCTGTTTCTCGAATAGCAACACCGAGGTCAGCAGAAAGGTCTCCAGACTGCCAAAGGAGGTGATGCCACCAGACACAGCCAGCCTGGGTAGATTTAACAAATGGTCTCCAAGGTGAAAAGAAACACCCAGCAGTGCCAGAAGAAGAGTAAAAACCTTCTCCAGTTTACCAGGGTAAGTGCTACCATCTTATGTCTGCTACCTTATGCTCACCGGCGTGCCACTACTCTAACCCTGCCACTTCACACACCCCATCACTCAGGATCACTGGCTACAATGTTTGCTATTGCAAGCAGCATGTCCACTCAACACATCTCAACCACCTCCTCTTGCAAATTATTAACCCTCTGCATTTCCTACTCACTTACTGAGCCCACCTCACCACCCTTCCTGCTCCCCATCAACACTAACCACTCTTCCTTCTACTCAACCCCTTCCCTTTGTCTTAGTGCAGGAAAACATCTCTAAATATCAGTTGCAGGGTGGCACACAGGAGGCTCCTAACCCCATATGAGGAAGAGATGCTGGAATTGACTAGGGCATGGGGTAGGGGGTTGGGTGCCAAGACCTCTGTCCAGCCAACTTTGTTTTGTTGTGTTGGACTGCATAGCTCTCCCATTAACGGCAGTGAAAACACATCTTGCTGGAGCAATTGTTTATCCCTTTTCCACAACTAATTCCCTCTCTTCTTTTATGCAGGTTCTAGTGGGTCCCAGTGCCCTCAAATGACAAGGAAGGCAGTGCTGGAGACACTGAGTATAACCTTAATCTCTGTGACTTCCAGTCACATTTGTGCACCAAGGATTGACAGAAGTCACACAGGTTCCCTGCTGCTCCTTGGAATAAGCCACTAGCATAAAAAATTCAGTGCATCCGTGGTCTCACTGGGTACTGAGATGGGATGGCCACCAATTCCGTTGAAGCACGGAGTCCTGCTCCAACAGATGATATGGTTTGGTTATGATGCTCCCAGCCACCCTAGTCTGCATTGTAATTCCAACAGCTGTAGAAAATGGCACTGAGGCTAGTGGACTCAGAAACCGGTCATTTTCATTTGCCTACTTGACATCTTCAGCTGCTGCTTCTCTGTCTGGAGGTTGCACGGCAACTACAATAGCTTCCTGTTGTACCTGGGTTGGTGATAGCCTTCCAATTACTGTCTTCACTGATGACCCCATGAGTGACCCTCTGGACAGCACCCCAACCTTTGTATCTGTGACCCCATACTGGCAGCTTTACACCTGCAAAACTGTCTGTGGCCCAAACTCCAGACAGCAAGACTTTCATGTTTGAACTGTGCCTGGACCAAGTAACTGACTAACCCCTACACTAAGATTGAATGATTCCCTTAAATGAGTATGGTGGCACCCCCTAAATCAGCACAGTCTCCCTTCACTACACCCAGGAATGACCCCATTTAGCTTTCAGAAATGGCCATTAGCTTCAAGTGTGTTTGCCTGCAAACAGCTGGCACATGCTGTAGGTGTGAGATTGATACAGCTCCGTGCTGTACAGCAACATGTTTACCCCTTGGCTGTAAATCTCTTCATCTGTGCTAAGCACCAACACAATCCAAAGAGGCCAGTCAGCACAATGTGAGTGAGAGTTAAAGAAACAAGCTAAGAAGCAGAAGAGACGTAGATGCACGACATATGTGTGTGTCTCTGTGAACAAAGCACTCTGGCAGAAGCGTGCTGGTTGTAGCTGTTCCTGAGTTCCAAAGTGAAGTTCCGAAGTGGTAAGTGAGTGGGTCTGAAAGCAGCCGTGGTGATGTGGTGAGGCTGATGGTTGCCCAGCTGCAGAGAGGAAGTATGGAAGAGGACAATGTCCAAGAAGCATGCATGGAAATGGTGGTGATGCTGGAGGCCAGATGTATGCCCAGAAAAGCAAAGGATGAGCTATGGAACCACATAATTGCTTTGCCTTAATGTTGGGAATTGGCATCATCTAGTTTTTCAGGAAAGGAGGGGAGTTTGGGGAGGTGCATTGAAATGAATCAAGACTACCTAATAATAAGATGCAAATGCATGGAATAAGGTGATGCTGTTCAATAGCGAGATTCAGAACTCACCACTAAAAACTTAAGGGGAAAATCTGAATTTTTTTGATCTTGGGACTCTGATTTTTTTAATTCTCCATATATTTTCCCAACTGTCTTGGCATTGCCCACACAACTCAGGGTCTGGCCAAAGTTTTTCATATTCTCAAGATTACCCAAAGTGTCTCAACACCAACGTATTACTTTCTATATTTAGTTACTGTTATTTGTACACAGCTAGGGCAATAGCAGCGAGATGTACAAACTTTTCATCTATTTCAGGGGTAAAAGCCAGCTAAATGTTCGGAGAAGTCTCTGCTCTTCTTTTTAAAGGCGGCTTGGAAGCCATGAGGCGCACCTAAACAGGCTGTTTGAAGCTCCAAGCAGGTCAGAGGCTAGAAATCCTACAGCGAGCAACTCTCCTCCTGACTCCCCAAAGCCTGTCCACCATCTACAAGGCACAAGTCAGGAGTGTGATGGAATACTCTCCATTTGCCTGGATGTGCGCAGCTCCAACAACACTCAAGAAGCTTGACACCATCCAGAACAAAGCAGCCTGCTTGATTGGCACTGCATCCACTCCCTCCACCACCGACACTCGGTAGCAACAGTGCATACAATGTACAAGACATACTGCAGAAATTCAGCAACAAACCTTTGACAGCACATTCTAACTAAAAGAACAAAGGCAGCAGACACATGGGATGACCATTACCTGCAAGTTCTCCTCCAAGTCACTCACCATCCTGATTTAGAAACATACTTCCGTTCCTTCAGAGTCGGATCATAATTCTGGAATTCCCTCCTCCGGGGCATTGTGTGTCTACTTGCAACATGTGGATTGCGGTGGTTCAAGAAGGCAGCCCATCACTACCTTCACAAAGGCAACTAGGGATGGATAATAAACGCTGACGCAGCCAGCTATGCCCATATCCAACAAGTGAATTCTAAACAAAAGGTTTCTAATCCATCATCCAGTCAATATTGCACTGAAGTTTCAGCATAGATTCTGAGCTTATATTCTAAGTAGGGCTTAGACTCACAAACTATGGAGTCAGCTGAAAGAATACTACCAGTGTATCAGTCTAGTCCTAATTAAACTGTTCAGCAAGGGATGGCGTAAGGTTTGTGGCACTAAGCATACTAAGCTAAGAAGCTTCCAAGTTTAATATTCTGTCCACAATGATTTCTCTGATATCAACTTAAGTGTTGGTGGCAATGGGTTGACAATTATCTTCTGTGTCCTGATTGAGATAGTGGGCAAAAATCAACAAGGTTTTGCTGTCTTCATTATTAACTAGTGACTGCTACTGAAAACAAAACAGATGCACATGGTCTTTGCTGAAAACAAGACTGACGATGAGTTGTATTCCTCCCGCTCCAAGCAAAATCAAAGGGTCTGTGGATATTTACAAATAACCAGTTGAGATTCCTGAATCTGTACTTAGCAAGAGATGCAAAGTCAAGGAAGGGAGATAAAGGGAAGAAAAATAATTTCATCAACCTTGTATGAACACATCTGATAGCTTGAAAGGTAATTCTTAAAAGTTTACACTTAGATTTTGTTTGTTCCTCTTATATTGTTATATTATTCTGAAAGAATTAGGAACAAATTGTTATGTGAGTATACATCCAGATGCCACAGTTATTGCTGCACTGTAATCAGGCATCAAGCAACAATGTATCAGTCCATTAGCTACACGGAGAGCGTAAAGAAAGACACTTACTGATGCTTCAGAATTTGAGTCTAAAATGAGATCAATTCAGCCTTATGGTAACCAGGAGATACAACACTTCCTTTAATAAGTTAAACCTTTAGTGGAAATTAAAAATAAGTAGAAGAGGCAGTGGTTAGCCATGAGTTTTATGAATAAACTGGAAAAAGAAATGAATGATGTTGAAAAACAAGGCTTCCCTTTCACACTTCCTTTTGCTGTCTGTATTTCTGGAACTCCACTCCATCAACATTAATGAATTGGGGTCAAGTAAAGATTTGGAAGGTCAAAGTGTAATGTTTTTGTTCCACAAGTATACCCATGGGCCATGTTTCAGGTTAAAATGCAGGTTGCCTCAATGTTTATGTGAAGTTTGGAAAGTTGTGGATCTTTCCCCAGTAAATCTATCATTGACAGCTACGGTTATTTTGTTTTGGCTTGAGAAGAAGGAAGAAGGTAAAGAGAGAGAAGGGACAATGAAAGATTTGAATTGTAAAACAGAGATGCACAGTCAAGAAAGTTAGCAATCACCAGTTAAATTGACAGAAAAGGCAAAAGAATCAGAAGGATTACTCATTGAACTGAGCAGTATTGGGTTTATTGGAAAATTTCAGCAGAGAATGGACCCAAAATAACACGGTGGTAGTTCAACAGTCTATTGTGTTATTGTTATTTTTGCAAACTGTTGGATTCACCCTGTTTGGCTTATCTGTTCAGTTGGCAAGTTTTATCTTCAGTGACACATAAATTCTCAATTCAAAATGGAATACTTTATTTTCCAAATAGTCACATCTACAAATTGCAAAACTCAAACAAAACTGCAGCAGAAATTTGTTTCATACATGTCTTTCAATTTTATGAAAGTTTAATCAGATAATAGGATCATTCAGATATGTGTCACATTGGAACTGTTTGGATGAATGAATGGTCTGATTCCACAAAATTTGGTGCTCACATAACCTCAAAGTGCATTAAATAATCTCAGAATTCTAGCAATAGCTCTGACCTCCTTAATTTCATTCTTGCATTTGGAACTATCCGTCCATTTTCTAAAATGCTTCTGAGGACCAACTCCTGATGCATAACTCCCTTTCATGGCTAAAAACCTGAACAAAGCCTGGGAGTAACGCCTAAAACATTCATTAAGAAAAAATGTTGGCTAGGAGGTATGGAGCCAGAAATTCAACAACACAACTTGTGTCAAAATGAGGGAAGGCCAATTATCCATCACATTTAAATAACTCCATACACCTTCCAGAGGTTTTGGTGTTGGAAAAAAAGATAAGCACTCCACAATTGTGACAAGAATAGCACTGTCCTACACATGATTCCCTCCACAGACAGCTAATCTGGAAAACAGTTTTGGACCACAGGAGTTTGTGCAATGGTAGAAGATTCACTTTAGGCATGTTTCCCACCTTCTGTGGGTGACTGTGTACTGTCACAAGCCCAACAAAGAAAATTCAGCCCCTCCAAGCTTTGTAGTGTCAACTGAAAATATGAACTTGCTAATGTAGATGGGGGAGTGTTTTATGCAATGTAGTCTCACCTATGAACATTAGTTTTTCCATGTACAGGATCTCATCACATTTGTCTATCGAAAGATCAGATTTTTCGGGTATTTAGAGTCTCATTTTATTTTCCCACAGTGGAGTCTGCTGTTATGTAAATATATCTAATCCACGCTTGGATGTGTCACTTTCAGTAAGCTCTTGGACTCCAAAAACCTGCGTTGCACTGCTGTGGTCCAGATGCAACATAACATTTATTATCCTAAAGACCCAGGGCTGGATTTTGTGAGGAGTGGCAGTCTCGTACAGATTGCCATTCCACCTCTGATTATTTTCTTAATGCAATGAAAGAGCTCCACTTTTCTGACAGGAGATTCCAACTAGGCGACCTTCAGAAATGTGGAGTTGGACTTCTATTCTGACAGGAACCTCATAATGTCAAACAGTCAGGAGAAGGCAAATCATGACCCCTTCTTCACAGCAGTGTCCTGCCATTTTCTGACATTTTCAAGGTCCAGCATCATAGACAGCCATTTTGTCAGCTACTGGCAAGTGTGAACGTGTGAAATTCCAGTGCCAGAGGCACAAAATACCATTTTGGTAAGGAGTATTGCCGGGTGGGTGCAGTGCCAAGAGGCGATGGGTAGGATGCTAGGGAGTTTTATTTTATTCATTCACAGGATGTGGGTGCTGCTGGTTAGCCTAGCAATTACTGCCCTTCCCTAATTGCCCAGAGGGCAATTAAGTGTCAACCACCTTGCTGTGGGTCACATGTGGGCCAGACCAGGTAGGGATGGCAGTTTCCTTCCCCAATGGACATCAGTGAACCAGATGGGGTTTTCCCTGACAATCGACAACGGTTTCTTGATCACTATGGGTCTCCAAATTCCAGATATTCTTTGAATTCAACTTCGACTATCTGCCATGGCAGGATTTGAACCCAGGTCCTCAGAACATTACTGGGGTCTCTGGGTTAACAGTCCAGTGATAATACCACTAGGCCATTGCCTCCCCTCTGCAATGTAATTACAGTGTCAGATAAGGAAGGTGCCAGGCACAAGGTGGTAGGGAGACCAGGTACACAATGAATTGTCTCAGGTTTGTGGCTGATATGGTGTTTGGAGGGGAGAGAACTTTTGGGTCCCGAGGTGGGGACACAGAAGGTGTTGAGTCCCAGTGTCTGACAGAAAGCCAGGAGTTTCAGGCCCACAGTGAGACGGAAGGGGCATCCATCATTTATATAGTCCCCTTGCTTAGCACGCTTCTTACCTGGCTCTGTTCCTACCGCATATCCTGCATGCTGCCTCTACGTACTTGGTGGTTGGTTCAGAGTGCAGGGTTTAGAACTTTGGCAGGAGATTGTGTGGGCAGCGTCGGGGGGTGGTAGGAGGTGGAGGCGGTTGAGTTTGATGTTGGGGGAATGTGAGCTTGACCCTGGAGTTGGATGAGAGTGGGCAGGAGAGTTCAGGGACAGCAGCAGGACAGGGGTATTATTTTCAGAGTGGTGGAAAAGGCGTTTACCTCTAGACTTGGGAAAGGGGGTTCATCGCTTGTGTAGGGGAGGCATGAGGTCCCAGGGATTGAGGGGCTGTGCTGGGTCTGGTGCTAAGGTGTGGCAAGTCTGGGGGAAGAGGTTGTCTGGTCAAGGTCTAGGGGTATAAGACGTCCGAGGGAGGTGTGGGAGTGTGTGTTTATTAGTTTAATAGCCTAACTCCTGAGTAACTAGATATTTAATTGTCTAAATTTTCCTGAGTAACTATTTATTAATTTCAGCAGAACTCTCCAAATTCTCTGATTTAAAGAGTTCTAAGCATAAGGGAATTCCCAAAGGAATCTGTAATTTCCTAGGCAATTCCTTCAGAGTCTGCTACAATGAGGAGTCTGCTGGGTCCCTCACAAAACTTTTATCTATGCTTCGGAGATGATTTTGTGGCCATCAGAAAATCGGGCCCAAAATTTGACCTAAGTGCAAGCATGAGACTTGTATTAGATGTTTAAACTCAATTCTGAAATACGCAATAGGATGGTTCTAATAATTTAAGTTGGGCCAGCAGTAGAAAATCCAGTGACTGGCTAAAGATTACAATGGGAGACAGCTACTAGATATTTGCTGGTATTGAAAATGAATTTTGTAAATGGTGTACAGCAGATTAAAGGAACAACATGTACTTTAGGCAACATGCCAACATTTAAACAAAACACATAAACCACAGACAGGGATAGCACCCAGTGCCACAAGTAAAGATTTGCATAATATTTGCTGCTAGACAAACTGAAGATTGGTAGAGGCAGATCCCTCCTTTAATTCTCGTTGAGTCACTCACTTTAGTTGTTTTCAAGGAATCAATCCTGAAAAGTCAAAGAGATAGAGGAACTGATATCTGCAGTTTTCCAAACCACCTCCCCCTCAACTCCACAAACCAGATGTTAAGATTTGCCCCAAATTGTCATACTATTAATCTCATTTCTGTATTCAGAACCTGGCTGCCAATCACATTCCTTTATATTGCAACAGTGAGTACAATTAATTCATTGATGGGAGAGCAACATGAATTCAAGTTTCTTTTTTTTATCAGCACATTTTGCTTATATTTTAAAACAGCTGTTGACTTTCTCAATGGTTCATAGCAGTCAAACGTGCTAACAAACTGCTACTTTGTAACATTGTTGTAGAGGCCAGTTAGCTTAGATGACTCGGATCTTCATTGCTCGGCCTCTCTCTGAGGGTGGAAGGCAATAGTAAACCATCACTAACAAAAACTGCCACGAAGCAGCTCAGGATGAAACATCAACAATGCGCTGAGAACTTGCCTCCAGGCACAACACACGTAAATTAACATCTTTTGTAACAGATGTAATACCAGAGCCCATGAGCATACAATTTTGAGGTTGATTTTCCACTTGAGTATTGAGTTTAAACACATTCTGTTTGGCTTTTTCTAGTTATGAGCAATCTATAGCTTATACAGCATCCAATGATGATTTGTTTTCTATAAATCTCAGATAAGGATCTGACACCTGAAGGAAACACTCCTATATAGTTCAACAGAATTAAGAGTTTCTTGAAATTAACTAAATCTTCTCAAAGATCTCTTTTAATAAGAGCCTTCTGAAGTGATACAACGTCAAGTCATGTTATTTGTGGAGTCAGCTGAAATCGTTCATAATAACTGTTTAACATTGTTTCAAAGCTGTGTACACAGATTGCAATTTGGTCAAAACACAGTTATTAGGGGAAAATTACAGCAAATCTCTTCATTCACAATAGCCGCACTATTGAAGTCACACCTTGTCAAATATGTAACACAGGCTTCAGAGCTTTTGAAGTTATTGATTAAAGATAAAACAAAATATACATCATTTAATCCATTTGTTTCTTTCACACATCACGTAAAAGTGACCACTGTGAATATTTTAGCCCAAATTCGGGTTATTTGCATGGTGAAATCCACTATAATTCATATTATGGAACTTAATATCATATTAATCTGCCAAATCCTTTGTTAAAAGTTAATAACTTTGTAGGTTTCACGTCATCTCCCGAGCAATTTCAAACCTCATAACCTCATTAATTAGCACATTATATGTTAAAAAAAGTAGTCGTATATACATAGTACCAGTAGAGTTCACCTCTGCCTGCTGAATATTTTTGTACAAATGCACACAGAGCAAACATTTAAATTTTTAAATAATATGTTTTGCATGAACGATCTTTAAATCTAGTAGAGAATTCCAAATACTTCCTTTCAACATTTTATTTGGCAGACTTTCTAATAAGCTTTCCAATTAATACAAAACCATGAGTCTGCCAATTCATCATAAGTAATACCATAATTAGGTGTCTTGTGGTCCAGAATGTAATGTCACTGCCTCTGAGCTAGAAGCTCTGAGATCCAATCTCAATCAGGACTTCATGGCTATAGAAGGTGCATTAATAACATGGTCAAACAGAATGATTACCAAGATGTGAAGCCTTCCAATATGCCTTTAGCAGGTGGTTGGAATGGGAGAATCCCCTGGTTAGTTATGCTTGCTGCAGCCTCTGGTGACCTGTTCTAGGAAAAAACTAGCTATGGCGACGGACATAAGCATGTACTTTGTTTGACTCAAGTGCCATTCAACATGTGAGAAAAGCAAGAAACAGCACAAATCTGCTGGCTGCAGTTTAAAAACAATACTGTCGGGGAAACAGGCAATGGTTCAAATCTGGGATTGAAATGCTACCAAACTGCAAGGTTGTTACTTTTCTCATTCAGGAGTGCAGCTAAAGCTGAATTCCAGCCTTCTAATCCAAAGGCATTGAGTGAACATTCTCCATATTTAATGAAATACATTATGATGCTTCAGGATAGTTATTAGTGAGAAACAAAACAGAATACCTGCCATCTTGCAAGCATTACATGGGAGCTGCGGCATGCATTTTTAATAGGTAAGACGTAATATTCATCAGAGCTGAATGGTGATTGTCTGTAGTACAAATGGTGAAATATCATCATTCTCCCTTAGTTGAGATGGCAGCGGGATAGGAAGCTTTTGGGCTCTGTGCCCGCATGCCCACTCCCACTTACCCGGCTGGGTACATTCTCCTTTGCTCTTTTTTTTGTTTTGTTTCTTCATTTCTCTTTGGTATCAAAGTTCACTTTCTTTTCTGTGGCTGAGGTGTGACAGCCTGCTGCATTGTTGGCTGTTTGATGGATCCGGTCCAGATCTCCTCACATAGCCATTCCAGAAATCCAGGAGCCATGGAGGGAACAAAAGATGAACTTTGCCCTAACTTTTCCTCAGTTATTTCTCTTTAACATTTCTGTAATTAAAATGGCACCGAATTGCAGTGACTTATATACGTCCCACTGTATTTTCATAAATACAAGTGACAAAAAATTGCTATTCTCTTGTGTTCCCATTGAAGAGTCAAGGATAAGGACACACGATTTTAATGGAAAAGGCAGGAGGTTTATAGGGAAGTTGAGAAGTTTTTTCACCCAGGAGGTGATAGGCATCTGGAATGTACTACCTTGGAGACTAGTAGGGGTGGGTAACTTCACTACCTTTAAAAAATACTCAGAATAGCACTTGAGATGTCATAACATTCAAAGCTATGGGCCTAGCGTGGGAAAGTGGGACTAGAGTAGATTCAATATATTTTTAGCAGTACGGACTCAAGAGGCTACAGGGCCTCTTCTGTATTTTATGATGCTATGGCTCTCCCTTCTCATTTCTCTGCATCAAAACAAAACAGAAGTAACGATCTTCCATCCACTTACCCACAGGACTAAGAATTACACATGTAATGAATAATTTATGACTTCAACGAGAACTGTTAACTGACACTGTACAGTTACTTAGCCATCTTGCTCAACTTAGACTTCCCTAAAATGCCTGAGGTAAGCCTGTCACCCACATCCTCCTGTCCCTTTATGTGCAGAATAGTAGAGCTCAGAAAATACTCAGCGGACTCAGCGTACCTATGCTGGATCACCACCACTTGGACCATTCATCTGCCTTTTCCCAACAGCTCAGCAGCAAGTTTGCGATCAGTTTGAATAAATTATATGTACCGACTGTAAATATGAATGTCCTCGTGGGTTAACTCCGTTATGTATCTGGAGGAACTGAACTTGGAGAGCATGACAGGAGCCAAACACTCCAGAGAATGAAGTTAGGGAATAAAGCTTAGGAGAATAGGAAGTGAAGTAAGCCATTCAATCTATTTGAGCCTATCCATCATTCATATGGGATAATGGCCAACTTAACTCCATAAACCCACCTTTGTCTCATGCCCTTCAGGTCCTTTTATTAATAAAGATCAAAATTAAAATGAATAATTGGCTTGGCATATTGTTTATTATTGATTGATGGGATGTAGGTGTTGCTGACTGGGCCAGCATTTTTTGCCCATAACATTTGTTAAGCTTTTTCAGCAGGATTTAAAAGTCAACCACATTATTGTGGGTCAGGAGTCACATGTAGGCCACACCAGATGAGGATGGCAGATTTCCTTCCCTGAAGGACATTAGTAAGCCAGTATACATAAAACAAGCAATAACAGTTATGTTGTCACAATTAAGCTAGCTTTTAACTCGACATGTTCTTTTAAATTTCCCCATTGGCTATGGTGGGGATTTGAACCCACATTCCTATAATATTAGGGACTCGGGATTATTAGTTTTATGACACAGCCACTACACCACAGTCTCCCTCCAACAGCATTAATTGGTATCTATTGGTAACTTCAACTTCGTCCAGAAGTGTTTCTTAACGTAATTCTTGAAAAGATTTAGCTCTAACATTTAGACTAACATCCAAGTCCTAGATCACCAGCCAGTGGAAATTGTTCCCCTAAACTGACCCTATCTGTCCCCCTTGGTATCTTGAAAGCTTTAATCACCTTCTAAATTCCAGGGATTACCACCCCAAATGTAAACTTCCCTCATAACTTAGGTTCCTTATCTCAGGAAAGGTATTATTGGCATGGGGGGAGTGCAATGAAGGTTCACTGGACTTGTTCCCTGTATGGCAGGACTGTCCTACAGAAAGACATTGGGCAAATCGGGCCTATATTCTCTGGAATTTCAAAGAATGGGAGGTGATCTCATTGAAATTGACAAAATACCTAAAAACATAGATAGGGTAGATGCAGGTAATATGTTTCCTCTGGTTGAGGTGTTTATCCCCATGGGGTGTACGATTTAAAAATAACTAGGTTGTCACTTTAGGTCTGAGATGTGAGAAATATTTTTACTCAAAGAGTTGTGAACCTTTGGAATTCTCCACCACAGAGACTTTGGAGCCTCAGTGTTTCAGTGTGCTTGAGGTAGAGGTTGATAGGGTTTTAATTACCAGTGGCATACAAGGTTATTAAGGTGTCGTGAATACAAGGCACTGAAGTGTTCAATCAGCCATGAACTTATTGAATGGCTTGAATAGCTTACTTCTCTTCTCAGATCTTGGAATCCAGGTATCATTCTGGTAAACCTACGCAGCACTTCCTGCAAGGCCAATAAACCAGTGTTCCCAAACTTTTTTTCACCGTGATCCCATTCTGATGCTTGAAAAAGCCACGATTTCAGACTGAAATAACTCCACAGAGGCCAGTATACCGTCACCAAGTCACCCTTTATTTGCACATGGAGAGTCCTTGACACTGATCCAGCTCCCTCAGAGCCAACTCTCAGAGTGAGCAGGACGCCTGACACTCCTGTTGTTATCTGTCAGCCAGGGGTCCCTGACTGGACCAGATTAATAGCCCCAATCAGGGAACTCATACTCAGTGAGATAAAAACCAAAAGAACTGCAGATGCTATAAACAAGGAACAAAACAAAGCTGCTGGAAAAGCTCAGCAGGTCTGGCAGCATCTATGAAGGAAAAAAACAGAGTTAACGACCTGCTGAGCTTTTCCAGCAACTTTGTTTTTGTTCATACTCTATGGTGTCCACCTGGCTGACTTCGCTACAATCACTACACAGAGTTGTGTGAGCTAGGTGATGGATGTGGGCTAGGATGGTGGAGCTGTAAGAGTGGCCTAGAAGTTGGGAGAAGTAGAAGAGCTGTGAGAGCAGGAGCTGTTTAAATGATTGGCTTTTAAAGTAAAAATCACCTAGTTTGCCTTTGGATGTTTTGGAGCAAGAATCAGGCCTGAAAATTCAATCAAATAGGCTGCACCAACCATGCGAAAAAGAAATGCAAGGATCGATGGGGTCTCACAGCTGTTAACACATGGTCAGAGCTCCATAGCAACAATTGCCGCCTTGGAAACTATGACCCTAAAATTTTGCCTCTCTGACTCCACCGGGAGTGGACGATCACAGTTTGAGAAGCTTTGCAATCTATCCTGTGCTCTGGTGCCCAGAACTGCTGTGGGCTACCAAGGAACTGGACTTTTTTTTCAGGGAGCAGGAAGCAGGAATTGGGACCCAAATCCAACCCCAAAGGGCAACTCTCTGGATTTTCAAGGAGGCACTGATTTAATTGACATGGCATGGGTTCTTTGTTTATGTCAGGGCATCAGGTAAGATCTTGACATTGCAGTGTTTATCTGAGGTCTTCCGGTTTGAGAAGAAGTGCTGCAATTAACAGGAAGGAACTGAGAGCACATTTCAACATGGAGACACGCTTTAAACTTCCCAAAATGTAAATAATAAACAGAAAAATCAAGACAGTGACCACATTTGAGTTGCTTTACAGAATGCCCTATTGATGCGCTAACAATCAAACAGTGAAACTGCTCTTCCAGCACTGTGTCAGGAAACCGAAACACTAGAAAATTCCATTCAACCTCTTGACCAGACTCTCAAAGAACCTATTTGTTTGCCCATCTCATGAGGGCGGGTAGCTCTACAGGCTCAGAACTTACCTCAGCCGAAATGGTTACTGCCAGGAATGCCAGCTGGCCCTGAAATTTTCAAGTTCTACCTGCCTCCATTCCTGCTCTTCGCCACGCTGCAGAAGTTCAGCCCCGGGACATTACACAATTGCAGCATACTGCCACATTGCATTTTAGTCCTCTAGGTCAGCATTCTATTAACTTTCTTTGTTATTTTCTGGAACTTTCCATAATAATTTAGGCACCTGGACTTCCACATCTCTTTAAATCACTACAGCTTTTCACGCATCTGTAATGTGTCCTATTTTTAATTCTTTGATATAATCTTACTATTCCTATTTCAAAATCACATTTTTGTGGTATTTTTGCCTATTTCTCAGTCTATTAATAATTTTGTAATTTTGTGCTTCTATACACACTGCTAACAATGCCAGATTGTCTTTGTGCCAGGATGTTGATAGTGTGGTTTATCAGTGATGGTAACACCATTGAATATCAAGGGGCAGTTGTTAGATTGTCTCTTATTGGTAATGGACATAGCCTGGCATTTGTGTGGTGCAAATGTGATGTGCCATTTGGCAGTTTGAACCTGCATATTATCCAGATCTTGAAGCACTTGAACATGGACTGCTTCGGTATCTGAGGAATCGCAAATGGCGCTGAATATTGTGCAATCATCGGCGAACATCTCTACTTCTGACCTTATGATGGAGGGAAGGTCATTGATGAAGCAGCTGAAGATGGTTGGGCCTAGGACACTACCCTGAGGAACTCCTGCAGAGATGTCCTGGAGCTGAGATGACTGACCTCCAACATCATCATGTATGTCATGTATGACTCTAAACAGTGGAGAGTTTGCCCACGATACCTGTTGATTCCAGTTTTGCTCGGGGTCCTTAATGACTCACTTGGTCAAAAGCAGCCTTGATCTCAAAGGGCTGTCACTCTCGCCTTACATCTGGAATTCAGCTCTTTTCTCCATGGATGAATCAAGGCTGTAATGAGGTCAGGAGCTCAGTGGCCCTGGTGATAACCAAACTGGGCATCACTGAGCAGAATATTGCTGAGCAGATGTTTCTTGATAGCACCATTGATGACACCTTCCATCAGCTTACTCATGATCAAGAATAGACTATTGGGACGGTAACTGGCTGGGTTGGATTTGTCCTGCTTTTTATGTACAGGACATACAAAATAAAAATTGTTCCTGTCACTTTTTTTTCTAATGCACTTTTCCTCAGAATTTGAAATACTTCCACATTTCTTTTCATGTCTTCTGTTTGCAGCTTTTGCTGGGTTGGCACAGCTGGTTCTTTTTATCTCTCTCAGGAGACTGGTTTTGTGGCAGCTTTTGCATTTTTGGCATGCATCGTTCCTTTTAGTTACATCTTGTTCTATACTCCTATAGTTGTCATAAATTTTTTTGTGATAAGTTGAGCACTTACCCCTTGGGATTATAAATTGATTCTGTATCACAATAATTTGTTTTGGAACACTTTCCACTGATCTTCCATTTTGAAACTCTTTTTTATGGAATGTGAGCACCACTGGCAATGCCAGCACTTGTTGTCCAATATTGTTCTTGAAGAAGTGACTTGCTATATGATTCCGAGGACAATTAACAGTCATCTACTTTGGTCTGGAGTCACATGCAGGCTAGATAGGGTAAGAGAGTGAACTTCCACCCATGAGGGGAATTAGTGAACCACGTGCATTTTACTACAGTTGCCATGGTCACCATTACCGAGATAAGCCTTATACTTCAGATTTACCACATGAATTCAAATGTCACCAGCTACCATGGTGGAATTTGACTTCTGCTGCCAGAGCATTCGCCTGGACCTCTCTAATTTTTATCTTTACATGCATATACAGCATTGTATATTTCTGTACAATCTTTGCACATGAATAACAAAACAAATACTGGAATTTGGCATTCCTTGCAGTTGCAAAGAAAACCCCAAGGCATCTTTTATTTGTATTAAACTGTATTTGCATACATTGGAATAGCTTGATAATTGAACAGACCCTCGTTATTCTTTCCCTGGGAGACCTTAGACGGTGGTCTTTCCCCCCTGTAATTTGGTGACAGCTGCCCCAACCTTCAGTGTGGCCTTCAGCATGTAGTCCTGGACCTTGGAATGTACCGGCCTGCAACACTCGGTCGAGGTCAACTCTTTACACTGCAAGACCAACAAGGTTCGGGCAGACCAAAAAGTGTCTTTCACCAATTTAATGGTGTTCTGAATGCAGTTGATGTTTGCTTTGGTGTGTGTCCGGGAAACAGAATATTGAGCACAAGAGTCATTTGTCATGGAACTGCTCTGGACGAACCTTGACACAAACCACTGCATCTCTCTCCACACCTTCTTTGCAAAGGCACATTCCAGAAGGAGATGTCTGATAGTCTCTTCTCCACACAGCAATTACCAGTAAAGTGACATTATGACTAAACCACTATCTCCCCTAGCATATTTGTCAGATTTACTGTGGATGGCTTCTGTCTTATCATGTTTAAGTCAGCCTGAACAAAATCTTGATTCTTCATAACTGTTTCGCATTGCTATCTTTACAATCTCAATTTTGAAATCAAATCTCTCATGATTGCTATCAGATAAATTTTCACACACTGTTAAGCTGCTAACCAAATCTGGCTTATTACTTACTATGAAATAGAATATAAGTTGCCTCTTTTAGGCATGAAGGGTATATTATGCAGAAAGTCAGCCACAACACAGTAAATAAATTCATTATCTTTCCGACAATCAAATCTATTTATCAAAATCTATCTGAAAGTTGAATTCCCTAGTTAAATTCACTCTGTCTTTGTTGCATACTGGTATAATGTCTCCACTGAAATATTTCCTGATACACAACAGCTATCTGGGAGCCTGTATACAACTCACTCTACGGTTTCAAATCCCTTTCTAAATGTCTCCACAATGATATCACTATCAAAGTCAGTGATAGTACAAAGTAGGCTGATTATGTAATGATGGAGGTAAGTCTCTTGGTATCTTATCTCTACAATGTAGTGGGTTAACTATTGTTACTCCTTTATATTTGTATACCTTCAATATAGCAAAAGATTCAAAATAAAAAGAAAATTGGGGATGTATTAAAATTCGCAGCAATGTTCTGAAGGAGGGTCACTGGACTTAATGGCAACTCTTTCTTCCTCCACGGCTGCTGCCAGACCTGCTGAGTTTCTCCAGCACTTTCTGTTTTTGTTTCAGACTTCCAGCATCCACATTTGCTTTGTTATTTATTAAAATTCCCAGCAAGTTGGGATACTTACCAACGGAAGTATATGTTGAACTGACAGATGATTTGTTGAGTCATGCAACTTTCTCACTATTTGGAACTAGTGGTGTTAAACAGCAGTGAAATGTTCTGAAACTGCTGTAAGTTCTTTGCTCAAATTAGTTGCATGTGTACACAACACAGTTAAAGCCAAATTTAATTTTCCATGTTAAGAAAAATGTGCAATGCAATTTGATACATTCCACACGATTGGTTTGAAATTGCACTGAATTATGTTAGTAACAAATACATTGAAGTATTCATGTGAAATCTGAAGATGTTAAATTATTTATCAAATGAATTAAAAAGTCTGTAGGTAATATTGTACAGCAAAATTTGAATCTATATGTTTTATATCAGACACAGCCATTCCATTAATTTCAATCAATTCGATTTCTCATGTTGTGACAAATGTGGTCAGCTCACTTACTGAGATGAATGGCAAAAAAAAAGACTTCCATGTATATAAATGCTTCCATGACCTCAGGATATCCCAATGAACTTTGAAAAAATGTAACCACTTTCTGAAGTGTAGTTAACGTCACAATATAGGAAATTCAGGCAGCCAATTCACGTACAGCAAAGTTCCACATGCTACAATTAAATAATTAATAATTCTGTATTTGTTTTGACATTGGTTGAGAAATAAATATTGGAGAAGCCATTTGGGCTATCTCCCTTGGTTTTCATAGTTAAATAACCTAATAATATTCAAAATAAAATGTAATAATCTTGCTTTACACTTACCTGCCAGGAATTTTCACCTAGAATTCAGGTGTAAGGTGTGCATTGTTATATAAAAATTGCTGATATAGTTACATTTTCAATATCTACTCCATGCTCAGAGTGCAAACTTGAAATTGAAAACTCCTTTGATGTTTAAGTTCTGCCATAAATAATGTCAATTTGAGATATGTATTTAAAAGGTTACCAGCATCATTTAGAAAGTTATCATTTTGCTTTTTGTGCAGTTTTAAAGTTGCATTTATAATAGCATGGCAAAAGGCTCTTCAGTCTATCATGTCTATGTTGGCAGTCAAGCATCCATCTATTCTAATCCATTTTCCACCACTTGACATTTAGCCTCAGACGTTACGGTATTTCAAATTCTCATCTACATAGCTCATAAATGTTTTTCAGGATCCTATCCTGACCATCATTTCTGGTGGCTAGTTTCAGATATTCACAACATGCTGGGTGACTTTTTTATCCTCAAAACCCCTCCAAACCTCAACAATGTGCCCCATGGTTATTGACCCTTCTACTAAGGGGAAATTTCTTCCTATTTATTCTGTCTATGCTCTCCGAACTTTGCACACCTGATTCAGATCCCTCCCTCTCTGCTCCAAGACCAGTATTAGCCTCTCTGGTCTCTCTTCATAGCTGAATTATGGGTGACCAAAACTGCACGTAGTATTCCAGCTGTGGCGTAACTTATGTTATACACTGCTCCGTCATAAACTCCTTGCTCTTGTATTCAAAGACTTGATTATTAAAGGCAAGCATCTCATATGCCTTCTTACCTGCCTTATCAACCTGTCCTGCTGCCTTTAAGGACCTATGGACATACACACCAAGATCCATCTGAACCTCTGTACTGCATAGGGTCCACCCATTCAGTGTGCATTCTCTTGCCTTGTTAATTCTCCCAAAATGCATCACCTTACATCTTTTAGGATTAATTTCCAACTGCCACTGTGCAGCCCATCTGAGCAGCTTGTCTCTATTAGAATCTAAGGCTTTCCTCCTCACTATTTACCACACCACAAATTATTGTGTCACCTGAAAGCTGACTGATTATCCTTCTTACACACACGTCTGGATCATTGATGTACACAACAAACACCAAAAGACCCAGCACCACAGACTAATACAGGCTTCCAGCCAAAAACACATTTCAAATATTACCCTCGACTGCTTACTCCAAGCAATTTTGGATCCAATTTGCTAAATTGCTCAAAGAACTCATGGGCTCTTAGGTTCTTATTCTAGTTTGTCATGCAAGACCTTTCCAAAAGCCTTACTGAAGTCCATGTAGGTGACGTCTCCTAAACTACCCATGTCTAAATTCCTAGTCTCCTCCTTGAAAAATTCAATCTAATTTGTTAGACATTATCTCCCCTTTACAAAGCTATGCTGTCTATTCTAGATTATCTATTGCATCTCCAAGTGAACATTAACTCTGTTCCTCAGAATTTTTTTGCAATAATTTCCCTACCACAGATGTTAGACTTATGGACCTGTAGTTTCATGGTTTATCCCCTCCAACCTTTGTGAATAATGATTCCACATTATCAGTTCTCAAGGCCTCTGGCACCCTTTCTATGACCAGAGACCTTGCCTCCCTAAGCAGCCTTGAATACATTATGCCTGGGCCTGGGTATTTATTTACTTTCAAGTCTCCTAAAGTCATTAATAGGACCTCACACTCAATGTTAATTTATAAAAGTATATCGCAATGCACCTTCCCTGATTTCCAGACTTACATTATCCTTCTCTAATGGGAATACTGTTGCAAGGTATCATTTAAAACTTTAGTTCTGCCTTCTAGCTCCACATAGTTAGCCTCCTTAGTCCCTAATGAGTCCTATTCTTTCCCTGGTTATGCTCTTGCCCCTAGCACACTGGTAAAATGTTTTTGGATTTCCCTTAATGTTACCTGCTGGTGTTTTCTCATGTCCCCACTTGGCTCTTATTTTTAAGCAACCGCCTGCCCTTTCCATATTCGGTTTGAGCATCTACTGGTTTGAGCCTTCAGTATCTATGATAAGCTCCCTTTATGCATCTTATCCAATCCTATACATCCCTTGAGGTGCAGCATTCTCTAGACTGGCCCCACCCTTCGCATCATATTGGTCCCTCACTATCACTTTACTCTTTTGAACATCTCCCACTGCTTTGATGTGGATTTTCCTGCAATTAGCTGTTCCAAGTCCACTTTTGTCAGATCCTGTCTTATTTTATTAAAATCAACCATCAACCCCCACCCCCTCCATTTCAGGACATTTATTTTACAGTCTTTCTTTGTCCTTATCCATAATTATCTTCAATCTGACTATACTATGGTCACTATCACTGAAATGTTCCACCTCTGCCACATTTATCACTTGTCTGGCTTCATTCCTTAAAAATAGTCAAAAGTCACACAACACCAGGTTATAGTCTGAGAATAACAAGGTGTAGAGCTGGATGAACACAGCATCATCTTCCCCTCCCCCGTTTCTGATGAAGGGTCTAGGCCCAAAACGTCAAGCTTTCCTGCTCCTATGATGCTGCTTGGCCTGCTGTGTTCATCCAGCTCTACACCTTGTGATCTCGGATTCTCCAGCATCTGCAGTTCCTATTATCTCACCAGGTTATAGTCCAACAGGTTTATTTGGAATCACACAAGCTTTTAGAGCAGAGCGCCTTTGCAGGTGCCATGTGATTTCTGACTTTGTCCAGTCCAACGCTAGCAGCTCCACATCTTCCCTAAAATTAGATTAAGCACCCATATCTCCTTTTTAGAAGTTTCTATGCGCTGGCTTAAAATAGTCTCTCGGACACATTTTACACCTGCTCTAAGCCTTTCACACCTTGTCCATCCCTTTGTTTCCCTTTACATAAATTGATGGTAACATTTCTGACATTACACTACAACACCGACCACAATTAATTGCCCCTAAAATGTTTAAGTGATATTTATGGCATATGCAATATAGAGCCAAGTTCCCTGAGCTCTTCTTTATGGGCTCTTAAGGTGCAGTGGTTAATTTGGGTTCAAGTCCCACCTGCTCCAAAGGTGTATCATATCATGTGTAAACAGGTTGATTTTAAAAATATGTCCTTAAGCTCTTCTTTCAAAGTTCCATTGAACTTTACCCCCCTCCTCTCTTAAAGCACACTGCAGTGAACATGCTTCTGTTGAAGCAACAAATTTACTGGAGCAATTGGGAAGACGTTAATAAATTAGTCACCCGCATGACTGATCTGTCAAAATCCATACTGTTTGTCTTGATCTTGCCATTGCCTGTCCAAGGATGAAATGTTGGAGAACAGTGGAAAAATCCACAAACATAACTATTCATTTACATCGAGCCCCGCATCTAGATAAAATTCTCATGGTTGTAACAGGCTTGTCATAGTCTGGAAAATATATCTTAATAACTGTTTATGATTGTAGCCCATTATTACTTGCTCAAAAAACATGCAAAAACAGTCAGACTACAAATCCATAGAGCTTCTCTGCCACTGTAATTAGGATAATAGTAGACAATGAATCCTAAGAAACGGCATGAAATGAATTAAAAGACTGCAATTGGAACCCAGCACGAAAGTGATTTTCAACACCCCAAACTTCAGTTGCACATTGTATTTCTATCACAGAAAATAGAGGTTGGTTCTGCTCAGGGGAGAGTAGTGTGACTTCAGGAAAATGGCAGAGTCCTGGTGGTACTAGGTGGTTTTTCAATGAGAGAATCGTGCAACTTTTAGAAGGCACATTTAGGATATGAATTCCTACTCCTGTGACTCAGTTTATACTTCCCATTGTAGGGAAGATCAGGATGTCAAATGAGTGGGTACATACCAGTTCTGAGAGGGCACATATTGACCCCATTGCGGAAAAAAAACAATGGCTACAACTGATGTTGTGTTGAGTAATGCTGAACTTGGATTCTGAAACTCAATGAAAATTAACAAGGGGTTGGGTATTTTGTCTCAACTTGCTCACCTCTTGAACTCTATAACTCTGAAAGTCTCTTCACATTCAACAGGCCTCAGGTTAGAAGAATTAAGGAATTATGCACTATTTGGCTAACTTGGTATAGTGCACAAACTCAAGAGTCTCAAGATTATCGAAGACAATGCTTTTCACTTGAATGATTTCCTTCCCACTGGAATCAATTACCAGAGTTTTGAGGATTGGGGTGCTGTACTGTAGATCATACAGGATACACTGCAGCTAATTGCCAAGACTATTCACAAAGCATCTCCCAACTTGTAAGTTATGAATAGGCACAGACTGTTAATGAAAGCATCACCTCCAAGTTGATCACCATGCCTTATCAATACAGGGCATTAGTGAACAGTGATCAACAGAAAGCAAGTTCCAAAAATTTTGATTTCCTCTCTCATGCCCAATATTGTTTCCACCCCTCAACATATCTTAAACTATGTTTTGGTTAAGACTGCTGCCATGCTAGGTATTTTAACACGTCTATTACAGCGATAGAAATGTGTCAAGATAAAATTTGAATATTTCTGAAGAGAGAGACATGCTGTCAAAGCTTTTTGACTTGAACTCATCAGGACAGATGAATACAGGGAGGGCTAGCCATTTGGCTACAAAATTGGTTTGAAGGTAGGAGAAGGCAGTGGTGGATGGTTGTTTTTTGGACTGTAGTCCTGTGACCAGCAGTGTGCCACAAAGTTCAGTGCTGAGTTCACTGCTTTCTGTTGTTTATATAAATGATTTGGATGTGCACACATAAGGTATGATTAGTAAATGTGCAGATATCACCAAAGTCAGTGATGTAGTGAACAATGAAGAAGGTTATCTCAGAGTACAAAAAGACCTTCATCAGATGGACCAATGGGCTGAGGAATGGCAGATGCAGTTTAATTTAGATAAATGTGAGATTTTGGTAAGGCAAACGAGGCAGGACTTATATACTTAATGGTAGGATCCTGGGCAGTGTTGCCAAACAAAGTGGCCTTGGGTAGACAGGGTAGTGAAGGAAGTATTTTGTACACTTGCCTCCATTGGTCAGTGCATTGGGTATAGGAATCGAGATGTCATGTGGCGGCTGTACAAGGCATTGGTTAGGCCACTTTTGGAATGTTGTGTTCAATTCTGGTCTCCCTGCAATAGGAAAGATTTGTTAAACTTGAAAGGGTACACAAAAGATTTACAAGGATGATACCAAGGTTGGAGGACTTGAGAAGTTGAATAGGCTGGGGCTATTTTCCCCGGAGCATCGGAGGCTGACGGGGTGACCTTATAGAGGTTTATAAAATCATGAGGGGCATGGATAGGGTGAATAGCCAAGGTCTTTTTTCACAGGGTAGGGAAGTCCAAAACTAGAAGGCATAGGTTTAAGGTGAGAGGGGAAAGATTTAAAAGAGACCTAAAGGGCAACTTTTTCACACAGAGGGTGGTGCATGCATTGAATGAGATGTCAGAGGAAGTGGTGGAGGCTGGTACAGTTGCAACGTTTAACAGGCATCTGAATAGGTACACGAATTGGAAGAGTTTAGAGGAATGTGGACCAAATGCTGGCAAATGGGACTAGATTAATTTAGGAAACCTTGTCAGCATGGATGAGTTGGGTTGAGGGGTACAGCCCTGCTGTAGATTCTGTACAGCCCTATGACTCTAAAAATATAAAATTCCCAAGGAAGCAATAATTTATACTACATGAAAGGATGTGTTGGCACTGGAAGAGGTGCAGAGGAGGTTCACTAGGTTGATTCCAGAGTTCAGAGGGTTGGCTTATGAGGAGACATTGAGAGTAGACTGGGAGTGTACTCATTGGAATTTAGAAGAATGAGGGGGTATCTTATAGAACTATATAAAATTTTAAGTGGAATATATAAGATAGAAGCAGGGAGGTTGCTTCCACTGGCGGGTGAAACTGGGACTAGGGTTACAGCCACAATGTAAGGGGGAGCAGATTTAGGAGTGAGTTGAAGAGAAACTTCTTCACCCAAAGGATTGTGAATCTATGGAATTCCCTTCCCAATGAAGCAGTTGAGGCTATCTCATTGAATGTTTTTAAGGCAAAGATACTTAGATTTTTGAACCGTAGAGGAATTAAGTTTTATGGTGAGTGGGTGGGTAAGTCCATGAGTTGAGTCCATGAAAAAATTGGCCATGACCTTATTGAATGGTGGCGTAGGCTCAATGGGCCAGATAGCCTCCTCCTGCTTCTATTTTTAATGATCTTCTGAGAAAAGAATGATGATTGGTTAGTAAGTCAGGTCTGATTGGCCCAACTATTGCTATTAGGAATGCACCATCGGGTGATTGTTCTGATGTTTTTGTTTATTTCAGAAATGGAGCAATGTCTGGCCAAACCGCTTTTTGTCTGCAGATGCCAGATTCCTTGCATATGACTGCTTGTGGACCTGTGTAGGTGTAAGTGAGCTACAATGCACCGTTCCCAATTAGTAATCTTAAATTGGTTGTTAGTGTAATTCTTAGTACATTCAGAGCTCTTCAGTAAATGCTGCCCTATCACAGAATCATAACTAATTTTTAAACCTGTCCCCTGCAGAATAACTCAGTACACCTTTCTTCAGACTGGTACTTATTTAAACCCAGCAGCCAGTGGAAAAGTACAAAGTAGGGTCTGTCTGTTTATGTGTTTGGAGGCACGTTTTTAATACTCTGAAAACTTGTCAAAACGTTTGAAAGAAAATATGGATTAATTACTGGTGGAGGTAATGAGAGAAGGAAAATACCAGTTGCCATCAAGCTAGTCCCACATTGATCACAGTTACAGTATTATACACTTCCTTCCAACCATTGCCATATAATCACATGGAAAAAGGGTAAAAATAAAATCCCTGTAAAGTTTCTCTTTGATCTATTCAAGTTATGGAAACTAAGCTGTATGGTGGCATTGACCATGTTTACAGTAACTGCTAATCCATTAAGCTTCTCTGATATAGCTCCTTCACCAGAGAGGAAACACACCAGCGCCTTTTTGAAGCACGGTGATGCTCAATGGCCACCACACAAGTCGACCATGTATTCCATGCCCTCTGCACAAAACAGAACCATTAAATAGCCAGCCTTTTTCGACTTCTTCAAAGTCCTCCAACTGATCCCTTCTTCATCCCTCTAAATGGCAAAACTGTTTCCCACTGAAGTGGGGAGTGGGGGTGGGGCTAGCTGCAGAGCATGTTCTCTACAAAATACGATTACAACTGTCCCATAAAGCACCTCAAACTCAGGGAAATATACCAATGGGCTTCAGAGCAGTGTAATTGAGTAAAATTTAATACAACATAGGGAGGTAATAAGCAAGGTGACCAAGAAGGTAGGCTTTTAGGGAGCATCTTAAAGGAAAATTGATGACAATTGCCTTTTTGATATTATTCCTATACCATTATGATTATACGTAACATAGACATTTCATAGGAACCGTATGTGCAGATAGAGCAATTATTAATCAACAAAGCATCACAAGTGATGGTTTGATAGCAAACAGAAGTTTTGGAACTACAGGACTGGCTAAAGTAAAGGGAAGGTTCTCACTCCTGAAGTTGTATATTGCATTCCTACGATCTCCCGCTGTTTGTCAGATCAAGGAGAAAAGCACTGAAAATGCTGGTGCTTTGGACACTACCTATTGTTTCTCAACATCATACTGAGGTGATCTGCTCCTGTCACCAAATCTTCCCCATCGATTACAAAATCAGAGGGAAGCCAAAAAGATAAGTTTGAAGTGAACTTCCCAAAGTCTGTGAAGTCGAACTCACCGAAAAGCGACAGTATCCCGCAGGCGGTCCACGTAACCAGGGCCATCCCTACGGTGCCAGTGTGCTTCAGGATTCCCTTGGGAGAGATGAAGATGCCCGCTCCGATGATCGTGCCGATAATGATCGATATTCCTCTCAGCAGTGTCACTTTCTTCTTCAACCTCACCTTGTCCTGGGGGCTGTTACTTTGCTGCCGGGAGTCTCCCACAGGGGGCAGGAAGCCCTTGGTCCCCCCGCCGGGGGGTTCTCCGCTAGAGATCGTCGATATTGCGCTGCTGGACATGCTTCTCAAAGTCAGTAAGGGGTCACCGGTGCCTCTCGGTATAAACTCCCTGACTCACTGAATGGCACGGGGCTCTGCGTCCTGGCAGGTGGATGTGTGATTTAAATTGGATTCTGGCCACGAACACTCATTTCACAGATTAGCTCCGTGTATGTGTGTGTGTGTCAGGCTCTGTGTGTTCATCAGTCTGTGCGTGTCTGTTTGGTTCTGCCTGTGTAAGTACATTTATCTCCTCACTGCTGCACTAGACCCTCCTAAAAGTAACAAGCCCGCTTCCGCCGGCTCTTTATTTAGCCCCGGGCAAACAAACACGATGTCATTACTGGGGATGTGTTGCATCAGCCAGCGAATATTACTCAGCACTTTCCCGTACCTACACTGCTTGGGCAACTCAAATTCCTTCACAGGTTTTCTATCGCTTTGATTCCCTCTTCTTATTTCTGCCCCACTCTCTTAACTGCCACCCCCTTTTTTGGAAGACAAAACATGACTGAAAATTGCAGATATTCTGACTTCCTGAGCACCCTACTTCAATGGAAATCTTATTTCAATACGCGTGTGTGTGTATTGAACATTAGAGATACCAACTGACCTGCTGTAGTTTAATCAATTTCGCCTCATACATTGACCTGTTACTGGTTATGACACTTCTAGGGCAAGTAAGGACTTGATTCCCAGCCTTCACTGCACCATAAGGCCCGCTTCTCCTTTTGTTGTATGTACACAGGTACACGATGACACTTTTGTTTACCGTGACTCAGGAATATTGTTGGAAATATTCACACAAATAATGACTCAAATACACAAACATAAAACAAACACTCCAGTTATTGAAATCTCAGAGAATTCTACCACCTTTCTAGATCGTTCTTGTCCAATGACTCAGCAGGTCACCCTGCCACGTTGTCAATCAGAAGTCACATCACACCAGGTTGTAGTCCAACAGGTTTATTTGAAATCACAAGCTTTTGAAGCACTGCTCCTTCACCTGTCAAAGGGGCTGGGCTCTGAAAGCTTGTGATCTCAAATAAACCTGTCAGACTATAACTTGGTGTAATGTGACTTCTGGCTTTGCCTAGCCCAATCTGACACTGGCACCTCCACATCACAATCTTCGCAATCGAAACTCTAGCTCAATCAAAATTCTGCTGCTCGAATCCTGTCCCATGTTGAATCTTCCTCAGGCAGCATTCCAATCCTTGCTGACAAAGCTTGATATCTGTAGTCTTTGATCTGAAACACGGGCTGAAACTTACGTTTCTACGTTGAAGTGTCAGTTTCATTGAGTTTCATGAAAGGGTTTATCTCTGGATGGCCTGATGAAATCTCTCACTGCATCTGACCAAACTCACCTCATTAACTACCTACCTCACTGCTATAGCTTCCTTCTCACTGAAATCTAGCCTCACCCCATCAATTGCCATTTTTGGAACTCGACACTCAACAAATATCCACTTAAAAACTGGCATCCATGCCATCTTTAAAAGGCTACTGTGCCCCTGGAAAAGTGTTGTCAGCTTGGTGTTGTGTCTCACCGGCAACGCAATGGCACAGCCATCACAAAACCTCATTGCCAACAGCATGGAGCTGGAATGGCTAACACATCCTCATCCATACAACCCCATTCTTCCATCTTACTCCCTGTAAACAACAAGGCAATGTCCTTATATACATCTCATCTAAACATCCTCTCTATGTCACCTCTACTATGTCCCTGTCTTGGATCACAGGGTGTATCTAAACCGTTCTTTTCAGATTTGATTAAACGTAATTCAGGGAAGGCTCGTCTAACAATAATTTGCTTAAATATGAACATTTATTATGTAATAATAATGATAAAAGTAGTAATAATAAATTATTACAGTGGTAATAATAAATGGAAAAAATGAGATAAAAAGCAACAAGTCTCATGCGCTTCTGCCCATTGGGGACCCCTTGATTGATGGCTAGTCTGGAGGCTTAGGTTTGTTCCTGGCACCGTACACAATTCTGAGGTGAGGCCCAGTCCAGCGACTTGGAACAACGCTCTCTCTCTTATGTGGTGTTACAAACAGCCAGTGCAAAGAAAACAGATACAGAAAGTCAAAACTGCTGAGTAGTACAGAAAACAAGCTACAGGAAAACAAGCTGAAGGTGTTGTCTTCGGCTCGTAAAGGAATATTCACAGGACTCATTCAAGCTCATGCAACTTGTTGAGTAACATCAACAATTTTAGCTCTTTAGCCCTTTCTAAATAGATCCTAATACCTAATTTAGACCTTGTCTTGTTCAATAGGGGAACATCACATACAGGCAAGCATTCAACAATTCCAAAGATGAGATTTTAATTACAATGGGCAAAAACAAACACAATCAGAAAATGAATAGAGGCTGCAGTTTGCCCCCACAGTGCAAACTAGATGCTGGCTTGATGACCAATGACTATATTACGTTTTATGATTGCTGCACCCAGCTCTCATTTATTACACAGGGTGTCACAGCAGGTCCTGCCTGGCCTGTAGTGCCCACCACAGCTAGGCTCTGTTATGTACAAGGAGAGCTTCCTCCTCCCCAAAATTCTCATTCTCCTCCTCAGAAGACTGTTCTCCCATTTCCTCAGCATCAATCCCATTGCTACATTTTCCGCACCAATTGTGTAGCTGTCACTTTCACAGACACTGGGAGAGGATGGCCTCCTGCTCCTGCAGGTCTCAGGCCCTGCAATAGCATCCAGGAAAGCTCTGGATGAGTGTCCTGGGATATACAGAGACTATATCAAAACTGTGTGTGGCCCATCCAAAGGAGATGAAGTCAGGAGCTTTGGTGCTCGTGTGGATCCGATGGGGACCTTAGGGGGCTCTACGTCTGGGACTTCCACCTGAACTAGGTGGTCCTCAACCTCACAGCAGTTTGCTGATGATCCTGGGTTTGTTGTTGATCATAGACTTCCTTTGTCTGCCGTCACCTTCTGAGGTAGGCAGCCACAGTGACCAACATCTCACCAGCAACTGGGTGCATGACACTTTTTGGAAATGACGTTAGTTGGGAACTTTTGGAGTAAAATAGGCTCTTCGTGCAGAACAATCATTGGTGTCAGGACCTGAAAATGAGGGATACACACAATCTTTCACACACCGATAACTGGGGCTGTGTCTCTATCATTCATTCAGCTTTAACCTCAGAATATTCACTATCTTAAGGACAGAGCCATCTCGACTGAGTGATCAACAGGTTACATCACAGAGGCTGTGCCTGTGATGCACAACCTCCTTACCATCCCAAACCCAAATCAACCATGAAATTTATCATTGAATTCTGTAGAATCCATTATCATACTTACTTGACAGGTCATATATCTCCACTTCGCACAGTGCCCTTGCAAGTTTCACAGTTATTAGTTGTTTTTGGCAAGTATATGCCTTTTTTTAAAGTTGTTGCTGTAAATTTCTGCATCACTGAGATATCATTGTTAGATTTACAAGGGCCAGTTGTATATTCCAAATTGTCTTTGACTAGCTTTTGTACCCAGATCTCTGCCTGACTATCACACGCGGCAATGAGACATGACTAACAAAACAACTGGCTGCTGTCTTTGTAACATCGCGACTGCCAATATACAATTCTCCTGGCTCTACAGGACTGACTGTTGCCCACCCCCTGTACTGTGGTCAGATATATCCCCTGGCTGCAACTTGCCCAAGCAGACAACTGACCTGGTCAAGCCCCTCATTTCTCCGACTGCCACTGGACTGAGGAGTAGCCCTGAACCACCTTCTAACATGATCATTTGGTTGAACAATCATGTATTTGCCAGACAGTCACTTGGCACGTGTTGTATGAGTTAAATTGATGCCTCAGTGTACTGTACAGCAAAATCTCCCTCAAACTCCCCAAACAAATCCCTACAGACAAGCAGCCTGTCTGCATCATCAATAATTGAAAAAAAAACCTTCCCTAGAGAAGAGAATCTGCCATCCTTACCTGGTCCAGCCTACATTCCGAATTCACAGGACTGCGGTTAACTCATAATGGCCTTCCAAAATGGCTAAACAGGCCATTCAATTCAAGGACAAATAGGGATGGGCAACAACTGTTGGTGTTGCCTATGATACCGACTTCCCTTAAAATAAGTTCTTATAACTTAATCATAACAAAATGCTCCTTTAAACTGCTGTCTGAGTCCAAATAGAATGAGTATGTACCTAATTTATTTAATCCACTCACAGTCTTCTTTTCTCTTCCTCTTCAATTGTAAGGCAGTGAAGGTCTGTTTTTTGCTGTTGTGGAATGTCAAAAATGAGATTATAGCATTATACATGGAGGAAGTGCAACTTCATTCTGTTTTTTTCCCTACCTCAACAGCTTAATAAAGAACTTCCATTAAGATGGCAGCACAGTAGGTTGCTCTAGATGGAGCTGATCTGCTCCACTGATTCTTTTTCTTTTTTGTCCCTCTATCTTCCTCCCTTCTGTGGCTTTCTTCTCCTCTTCTGTCTTCTCAGACTCTTGGCCTTGGTCACCTAGCCGCAACCTCTGAAGCCGGGACGCCAGTAAACGCTGGCCTGAAGTGGGGATGCCAGCGAACGCTGGCCTGAAGCAGGGACACTAGCGACCAGCAGCCCAAAGCAGGGACGCCAATGGCCTGGTGTGAAGCAGGGATAGTGGCCCTGTGCGGAGCATGACAGCTGCGACCCAGTGCAGAGAGTGACAACAATGGCCTGGTGCGGAGCATGTTGGCAGCCAGTAGTCAGACCACATGGAAGCCTCCTGAGCTGATCTGATGTGGAGAGCCCTTGGAGAAAGACTGTGATGTTTGTCTTCTTAACATTGCTTCTTCTTTTTCTGATCTATGGTTAAACTGCATATGGCCATAATGTAACTTCTTTTTCTTTATTTTTCTATTCTGCAACTAAGAATTGTAACTAGGTACCCTGTACCTAAGATGGCAGTGTGTGTTGGTCACACCGTAATTGATCCTGTAACTGAAGAAGCTGTACCTGGGTACCTTTGTACCTAAATGGGGCTGTAAGTGGTGACTTATAAACTTTACATTGTACTCATTTAAGTACATGTGACAATAAAGAGAATTCAACGTTCAACATTCAGATGGTTATATCCGTTATAAATGGATGAAACTTGTCTAGACAGTTTGTTTTACCTGAGGTTCATATCCAGATTTTGTAAGTGACGAGGAACTCAGACCCACTCTCTGTCATTCAAGAATTTTCAATCAGCTGTACACATCACAAATGGATGAATAGGCTGCTCATGTTTCTCTTAATAGAGAAGGTGGACGGGCTAAAAGATCTCTAAAAGTATTAAAGGTTTTGATTGAGTTGACACAAAGAGCATATTTCGTTTGCTGGAAAGAACTAGTCTAAAATCCAACAATATATATAGTCCCTGAGAAATCTAACAGAAAATTCAGAAGAAATTAATTTACACAAAGAAGGATGAAAATGTAGAAGCCGCTATCACAGGCAGTAGTTGAGACATGGAGTATAGATGGAGTTAGTGGGCAGCTTAGGTACATACTTAATGGAGAAAGGGATAGAGTGATGTTGATAGTATTAGATAAGGAAGAATGGGAAAAATCTTAAGTGGAACATAAGCACAAAGAGATTTGAAGTCCGGTAGTATTTGGTCTTTGGGCATCATCAACTTACACAAGGTGAATCGCCAGTGTTCATCATGTTTCGACAGACAGCTCACCCAAAGAAAGTCATCTATTTTGGTCCAACTGCTGCACATGTTACATACCTCAGGTAAGTTTCAGAATGAGATTTAGAGTGTGCTGCGAGTGGGTGGTCACACATGAAGTTGGTGTGTGTTAATTTCACTTCTTTGACTCCTCAAAGCTTTCTTTTTTAATAAGTAATATTTTTTGAAACTTACTTCCATGGGCAGCTCTTGGGGTTGGAGAAAAAAATCTGAGTTGAGCCAGGTCCAATATCAGCCTTGCTCATCATGGAATAATTTCACCAAAGGGTCTTTTAACAGGGTCCGAATTAGCATGCTTAAGGACCCAATGCCTACATATGTAAAGCAGGTCCCTTGAATGCACTTTGTCCTACTATAAAATTAAGAGACATTTACTCTACTCTAGACTTACAACCAAAAATAGGAGCAATGCATACTAATTTCAATACATGTATGGGTATTCTGTACTGTTTCTTATGCATTTTTCCCTGCATATTTATCATGGTTTTGACTTTAGGTGCAAGTCCAGTCTTGTGCTTGACATAAACACTTGGAAATTTGATCCAAAGAGCTCAGGTTTTGCAACATATATATAATGTGAAAGAAAGCACCGGTATTTATAAAGCAAAACCTCGGAATGTCCCATTACTACTTTACAGTCAGTGAAATACTTTGAACTACAGTCACCATTGTAATGTAGCAATTTAGGAAGCAATTGAAGTTCAAAGATGCTTTCAAGTTGTCATCAAGGACAGTGCAACATCCATATGGTATTGCTTTCTGAATGCATTCTATACTGCTCTCCATGAGAAGACCAAATGTGTGATTTGTTGATTTTAATTAGTTGTTAATATGGCTTATAAAAAGATAGTAGAATCATAGAAATTTACAGCCCAAAGGAGATCAGTAAGATCCTGACCTGCTGCAGCAATCGTTGCTAGTGCAATCCAACACATATCCCACAAAATGTCTCACCAATTTAACACTCTATGGAGTATTTTAAAGTACAATTCAGTGTTGTTTTCTATGCAAACAGAAAACAGATGCATTCCATTTATCGTTAGGAAGGTCTCACTCATAATATGGCTTGCAGTCTGGTCTTGCAGTGTGAGTGCCTCCCGTAACCTCCTGTCTAAGATCATCTGGAAGAATGAATTCCTGAAGCAGGTAACTTGGGAATTGAAAAAAAATGATGGAGGCATTCTTCCGAAATTACAATATTTTTCTGTCAAATATGATTAGTGTGGTATAGCCCAAACGACCTAACTCTTTATTAACAGCTCTAACTTCAGGTGGCTCAAAATGTCACTTCTGATTTAAAATTTAGGCCCAGATCTTCTGAGAGGCAGCAATCACTGTAGTTTGAATGCAACAGCAATACATTGTCCCAATTATACGCTGTTCAACTTTTCTTCCAGGACCCTTCAAGCTCAGCTTTCCTGGAAACATGAAACGCAGTGCCCCTGAAAAAGTTCAGTCCATACAGAATATGGTACAGAGGAAGAAAGCACCCACACTGATTTACAGCATTAGCAGCTATAAGGTAAATATAAAGGCCGAGGTTGAAAGTTAATGAGTGGGTGAATAGGTAAATGAATGACTGAGTGAATGAGTAGGGTAGTAAGGTGGGTGAAGTAAATGCTAGGGTAACCTAAGTAAACTGATAGGAGTGAGATAGCAGTCGGGTCAGGTTACAGGTGGATGAGATGAGAATGTGCTAAAGTGATTGTGGTAGCAGGTGTATGAGGTGCCAGGTATATGAGGTGGCAGGTTGGCTAGGTGGCATGTGGATTACACGGTAAGTGGGTGAGGTGGTGTTGTCTATGCTTTGGGCACTCGGACTGGTTTTATGTGTTAAAAACACTTTACCCAAGTGTTCTTTTCGGTGAGGTGGATGAAAGGACACAGAATTTGGTTTGCAGTTCAAGTCAATTTTATTAACAAATATTTCTTATTAACAACACTGTTTCACATTTCCCAAATTCCTACATTATTTACTCTATCTAGCTGTGTCGGTCTGTGCAAGGATATTACCCACAACGATCCAGAGTTTGAGTTGGGCTGTTAGAATCTACTTTTCTTCCAACAGAGGGCTGGCTCTTTTCAAAGAAGGTGGGTCTCAAAGGTCAGGGCAGATCTTCTCTCTCTCTCTCTCTTTCATTTTCTTTCTCTCCAGGTGGCCTGAGCTCTGCTGCTGGGCAAGGTTGAGTCTTCACTGAGAGTGTGGTGTCCAGGTGTGTGTTCTTACTCCTCTCAACCTGACTTTCCAGAATATTCTGTGGCCTTTGGCCAATGGAATCATGAGTAGGGCGCAAAGGATCCAATGGGGTCGCGCCAATGCTCTGCACTGTTGCCATGCTGGGGAAGTGTAAAGTGTACGTCCTCAGGCACTGGCTGGAAGTCAAGGTGCTAGAAAGTCTGATCAAAACCTTTCCAATACAGAACCCTCTGGCTGCATCACCTGCAGGTAGCCAGTTTCCCCTGACTTATTGATCTTGGTTACACTGTTCTCCATAACTGATTACTGCTGGCTGCTGCTTTATTTAGTTTGGCCAATTTTCTGTCTGGCCTGATTTTCTATGGCTGTGGTTCACTTTAGAGTGACCAATTTTGGGCCTGCTCCTGCTTGACCACAGTGACAGCTGGGTAAGGTGGCAAGTGAGTGAGTTTGTTTGGATGATAGGTGGGTGAGTTGGTGGTTGGATTGATTGTAGTGGGGTGGGGGCGCGGTTTGGGTGGGGATCAGTGATGGGAGTCAGATACCAATTGTGAGTTATTTGGGTTTACTCTGTAGTTACCTGAAGTTAGATTCGATTTCCTCCGTCTGACACTTCCGGGACAACTATCCGGGTAAGTACATTGGAAATAACCAAAGTCTCTCACTCTAGCTCAGTGAAACATCCTGGTCAATTCCAACACAATCAGGGACTGGAAATTTTTGGCTAATATTGTAACCATTAATTGCATTTTATATTTTTTGTTTACTTTTGCCTGAAACAATATGAGGTAAATTAACATTGAGGAGTGGAAAATTTTCTATTTCAGACACCTGGCTTTAACATTAAGGACTCCTACATGAGGCAAAGAGTCGTCTAATGAAGGGTAGTGCTAACTTACCTGACAGGATAAGAGCAAATTTGGAGGCAATTCTACAAAGAAAACAATGCCATTGACAAGAATGGCATCGACAATGAATTTATAAATAGCTTTCCCAGAGTCCTTCTGGTACCAATGTCAAATGCAAGCAACAAATTGATGCTGCATTTTGGTTAGGCTCACTACCATGGGTCTCGTGATGATTGTGCTGATGTTTAATCTTGACTGTGCAACCCATTGATATACCCAGGTATCTCCAACATCAGAGAAGGTAACATCCCAGAATTACAAATTCCCAAATCAGTATAAAGAAGAGAGTTCATAGTTTTGGAGCAATTCCACATGCCTCAATCTCAAGCATTCACAATTGTCTAGAACCTCAGAATCATTGTAAGGTTTTATCCTAGTTGGAATGCTTCTGTAATAATAAACAAATACATTTAAAGCTTCCAACTATGTATCTTAACAGGACTTCCTGCGCAATATTTCAATTGTTTTTTCCAATATTTTCGCTTTCACTCTCCAGCTGTACTCTTGCCTTTGTGGTGAGATTTCCAACTTAAGCCAACGCATTGCTAAGTTTATTGCAGCCTCCTACTGAGCCCCAGCTTGGCTCAGGAGTACTTCTCACTTTTCCTGAGGCAAAAATGGAGAGTTTAAACTTCATGACAAGGACTAGACCCTGTGACCCTGATTGAAACTATACACTTTTGTACTAAGGGAGTGTTGCATTTCCTTCGACACACCTCTTTACATTGAGATGTTAAACTATGGCCTTATCTGTCTTTTCAAGTGGGTATTAAAGATTGTAAGATATTAGTCAATGATAAGCAGCTGACTTTCCCCTGTATCTTCATTAATATTTCTCCCTTATCCAACAATATCACAGAAACAAAAAAAAACTATTTGATATTCATCGGGCTCTGCTATTTGAAAATTGCTGTTACGTTTGCTCAGGAAACATCAGTTCACTATACTTCAATATATTTAGTAGACAATACTTTCAGAAAGTGATTTGCAGGAAAATATTGTTTTATAAACACAAGTTAATTTTGTTTTGTTTTCTTCATCAGTACATTTCCACTTGAATTAAGATGATCCAAATTTATTTTGTGCGTGATGTTGGTGGATAAGGCTTTCATTTAATACATCTAGGCTGGATTTTTGAACCCATGTCACAATGAAACAAATGCACAGAGTATTTTTCACCAAGTGTGCATGTTGGGAAAGCCTAGTCATGTGGCCTGTGATGAAGGTTCGAGGAGTGTGCATTTGTAACATGTACCCTTTCAATTTCTGTTTGACACTGCAAATGTTTCACTCTCCTTGTGTCTAGTTTCTCAGAATTTAAATTTGTCATCATCACTGCCCCCTATTAGAACCAGTTTTTTCAAACAGTTGTAGAATTGAATTGGCCTGAATTAGTTAGCAAAGTGGCTTGGTGGTTAGCATTGCTGCTCCATAGCACCAAGGACCTGGATTTGAGTCCACCCTTGGGCAACTGTCCGTGTGGAGTTTGTACATTCTCCCTGTGTCTGCGTGGGTTTCTTCCAGGTGCTCTGGTATCCTCCCACAGTCCAAAGATGCGCAGGATAGGTGGGTTGGCCATGCTAAATTGCCCATAATGTTCAGGAATGTGCAGACTAGGAACATCAGCCATGGGAAATGCAGAGATAGATACAGAGATGGGAGATACAGAGATAAGATAGGGGGATGGATCTGAGTGGGATGTGTTTTGGAGAGTTGATGTGCACTCAATGAGCCAAATGGCCTGCTTGCACATTGTTGGGATTCTACGATGATAATCAAAGTCAAAAATTATCTTTACTGTTACTGTTCTGCACTATTCCTTATTTTCTTTTGGAATTCTTGCATTATTCCAATTAACACAACAGAAGGATAAAGAACAGGGAAAAACAACATTTTATGTTTTGATTAGGCACTTTACAATCACCTGGAGTTATTTTTTCAGCTCCAGATTTTCAGGTCCTAACTGATACTCTCATTGTTAGACTGCGTGGTCAACATCCCCCAATCCTGGCGGAGTCAAACTTTCCTCCAACTGAACATTGAGAAGTTCAAAGCCCTAATTTTTGGCCCTTTCCACAAACTCTGTTCCTCACTCCCAATTCTGTATGCTCCCTGAACACTGTTTCAAGTTGAATCAGACAATCATAACATCAGAGTCCTTGTTGACCTTATGTGAAGTTTTGGACTGCATCTCTGCTGCATCACCAATACTTCATTGTTTCAATTCCATAATATTGTCTGTCTTTACCTTCGCTGCAGATGCCTGCTGCTATTTCATGCTTTTGTTATTCCAATCTCCTCTTCACCAGCCTATCATAAACTTAAGTTAATCTAATCCTTATTATCCAAACTTGCATCAAATCTCCTTGTACAACAAATATAGTACATACAAATCACTTCGCTGAACATTTTGTTCAGTCTGTAAGTTGATCCTGAGCTCTTGATCACGCCATCTTAATTCTTTGCCCCACCCCTATTGTGACCTCTCTATTCCTGGTCACCTTTTTAATTGTAATGAACTCAACAGAAGTACGAAACACAGCACCTCATGTTTCATTTAAGCCCTTTACAATCTAGTCTTAACACTGAGTTCAGAAATTTCAGATCATAACCTGTACTCATTTTCTTTTTTGACTGCGGATTGCTGTTTGTTGCTCTTCTAGACCCATATTTTATTACTTTACATTAAATTGCTCCTCCTTTTTGTCTTTTCCTAGCATCCCACCCTATAATTTAAATTGCTCCTCCCTACCATCTTATCACTCCCCTTCCCATCTGTTCTTCCTCTTCTTCTCCACCTCACCTCTCCCCTTTTGTCCTAAGCTCTGTATATGGTTAAAACTGTTGTATTTCTGATGAAGAGTCACAAGCATGAAATGTTAACTTTGTTTCCCTTTCCAGTGAGTCTCCCTACCTTGCTGAGTTTCGACAACATTGTTCATTGGTCTATGTTGTCTCCAAGTTTACCAGGTTAATAGTGAGCTTCCTTGTATTCCATCCCTCCATAGTCACTTTCTTCACTTTCTCTGTAACTTTCTTAATCTCTACAAATCTCCAGGAAAATCACTGATGTGTTTATTAGGCTCCATCTGTTTTAAGTGGAAACACTGATTGCCTGAAGTAATCTTGAAAATAACAACTGATGACCTTCTGCAGGAAATCCAATTATTGCTGTTTCCTGTGACATTTTTCTGTGCTACTCTCCTATTAGTGTTGATAAACAGGAAAGTAACATACAAACATAAGAAATGGGAGCAGGAGTAAACCATTCATTGCCTCAAACCTGTTCTACTGTTTTATAAGATCTTGGCTGTTATACCCCAGGCCTCAACTCCTTTTCTGTCCCAGCTCCTTGATTCGAAATTTCAAAATTTGAAACATCTATCTATCATGCCTTTAAGTACTTTCAGTGTTTTAGACTCCACAACTCTGTGTGAGGCAAAAGCCATCCCCTAATTTCTTATGCTGATATTTCGATCTTTTTGAAGACTGCTTGTGAGAAGAGAAGTGACTAGGAAAACCCTAGAGAAAATGGAATAAGTGCAGAAGAAAGAATTGAGTCCACAAGCAAGCTATAGAACAATGCCATGGCTGAATTCCCAATTTCATTATGACAGCCAGTTGGGTGCAGACATCCGTATAACACTCAGAGGCACTCTCCCCAAGTGGCATGATCTAACACCAACGAGCGCAGTAACCTGCTCCTGCCTTACAATCCTCTGAGATGTCTGTGTTTCTCTAATTCTGGCCTCTTGTGCATCCCAAATTTCCAACTCCTATGCTTCAGTTAGACCTAAACACTGGAATCCTCACCACTCCCACCAAACCTCACAGCATCACCATTTCTCTCCCTCTCTTTCTTTAAGATGGTCCTTACAACTTATTGCCTTCACCAAGATTTTGCTCAACTGTTCTAATAACCTCTTATTTGGCTCAGTGTAATCACTGTGAAGTACCTAAGGTATTTCTCATGTTCAAGGTTCTATATGCACGAAAGTTGTTGTTGTTATTGTTACAAGTACAGTAGGAGCTCTTGTGGAATAATGGTAGCTCCCTACCTCTTGGTCAGAGGTCTTCAGGTTCAAGCCCCACATAAGGCCATGGAAAATGTGCCATAGCATGGACAGATAGTTGATTTCAATCTGTAAGTCCCTCAGACACACATATGGGCAGGTGGTAAAAATGTGAGAATTTCCTGACCAGCAAGAACCATGTGATAGCTGCAGCTCAGCCCCTCACATAAAACTATTCTTTGCAGCATGTTGCCATGAGCAAGCATCAACTTTGTTCTGAGGGACTGCCATACATTTAGTGTTAGAAGCAATTCAAGCTGACAATTGTAAACACTGCCATAGGACCTGGGAGCAGATGTGTATTAAGGCATATCTTAAGGAATCTGTCACAGTTAAACTACCTAACAAGACCTTTTCCTAGGCACTTGTCTTGGTTTTCATGCCACAATGTATTGAATATTAATCTATGTCATATTTAGAGTTAACTTGGCAGAAAGATGTAATATAATCTTGCAGCTCTGTCATTATTGATTCTGCATACTCATATTCTTGCTCAGCACACTCATAAACTGCAATTTGTATACTGCAATGCATTTGAATACATTGTCACAAATATTTTCAGAGTTGTTTATGAAATAGAATTGTAACCAAAACAGCTGCACAGTGAATATCCACTTACTGACACAAGATGTGAGTTGAATGATGGTCTTAGCCCTTTTTTGGCACAATCCTGGAGCAGGCATACTGTTCAGACTATTCCCCATAACTTTAAGTCGAGTAAAGCAGATTCGAATAAGGTAAAATGAAACTGAACGAATAATATATTTTTGTCAGAAGGAAAGGAGCCTGCGAGGGGTATGATTGCCTCACAAAAAGTCTTTTTAACAAATTTCTACCATGTTATATTATAAGGGTCTGTGAATTTCAGGTACCTCCCCACTAAAGAGGGTGTGGATTGCGTGATATAGAAGTCTAAAGAGGCAATATACATTCGAAACTATATATAAACAGAATATATAAATTGAATCTCCAATTCACAGTGTGATGAGACAGTCAATTTCAATATTAATGGTTTTAGGAATTGAAAGAAAGAAAATACAATCTTATTTGTAGTGGAGAATGTAACTTTTAAGATCACATAACCATAAGACATGAACCATTGAGTCCGCCCTAGCATTTATTGAGATCATTGTTGATCTGATCATCCTCAGCCTCAATTGATTGCCTTATCCCCGTAACCTTTCATTCCGTTCCTGATTAGAAATCTGTCTCTCTGAGTCTTGAATATAATTAGCGAACCACTTCTATAGCCCTCTAAGGTAACAGATTCACTACTCTGAGAGAAATATTCTCTCCTCACCTCTGTGTTAAATGTGTGACCCCTTACTCTGAGATGATGTCATCTGTCCCAAGACTGTCCACATGGGAGCCAATCTCTCAGCATCTATCTATTAAGTTACCTAAGAATCTTGTCTGCTTCAGTGAGATCAGCCCTCATGTGGGCGGCACAGTGGCTCAGTGGTTAGCACTGCAGCCTCACAGCGCCAGGGACCCGGGTTTGATTCCAGCCCCAGGTGACTGTCTGTGCGGAGTTTGCACATTCTCCCCGTGTCTGCGTGGGTTTCCTCCCGGTGTTCCGGTTTCCTCCCACAGTCCAAAGATGTGCAGACTAGGTGGATTGGCCATGCTAAATTGCCCATAGTGTTCAGGGGTGTGTGGGTTATAGGGGGATGCGTCTGGGTGGGATGATCCAAGGGTCGGTGTGGACTTGTTGGGCCGAAGGGCCTGTTTCCACACTGTAGGGATTCTAATTATTCCAAATTCCAATAAGTTTGACTGACTCAACATATCCTCAGTAGAAAATCCTTCCATAGCTGAGTTCAACCTAGTGAACCCTCTCTAGACTGCCTCCAATGCCAGAATATCCTTTCTTAGGTAAAGGGTCCAAACTGTTCGCAATAGTTCAGCTGTCATACGAATAATAAAAACCAAAAGAACCATGAAAGCTGTAAATCAGAAAGAAAAACAGAAATTACTGGAAAAGCTCAGCAGGTCTGGCAGTATCTGTGGAGAAAATCAGAGATAATATTTCGGGTCCAGTGACCTTTCCCCAGAACTCATTTATTTTGTTCCAAATACTATGCACATTTAAGTAAAGAACCATTAATTTTGCTTTGTTACTTTTTGTTCACCCTTTGCCTCTATGTACTACTTTTTTAAATGTTCGTACAACTTATTGCTTCCTATCCCACTTTGGGTATCATTATCAAAATAGTTGCTCTGCATTTTTGCTTTATCCTTTTTACTTTTTAAGAGAAGACCTCCCAAAGGTCCTCAGCCTATTTAATTTAATTTTTGTTATTGTAACATATTTAAGTAGGTTATCTATCAATTACTAAAGAAAAATTTAACATAATTCCCCAAATGAAGATGATAGAGTCCCAACTACGGAAAGAATTATAATAGCCAACTTTCAATAGTTTAACTTTAAACATGAGAAAGCCTGGAGCAAATTCACTGAATCTAAAATTGTAATGTGTGCTCTCAATATTTATAATATTCTTTGAGTTGCCTAATTAATTTCTTATGTATGGATATGCTATCTCAATTGTAAAGGAGTGTGGACCTTTTATGTTCCAAATAAGGTAATATCACGAGTTATTTTCTAAGCCAGACCTGGCTCCTGTGATTTCTAAGAAATCCAGGTTGCTAGGATTGAGACGTTTAAATTTTCATTACTCATCTAACAGTTTTCAATAATTATAATGCAGTTTGAGTGAGCTAGCTCTTGTCAAAAATTTAGTTGATTGAGTTTAGGGCTGTCAAAATAAAATCAACTTGTGAAATATTAAACTGTATTAGCCTTCCAGTGAATTTGCAAGAACAAAGTTTTCTTTTGTGCTCCTGGAAGTGAAGCCCAGAGGTTATTACCCTTGTGTTTGGAAGATGATGCCCCATGACGAAGGAGGGCAAGGTCATGCAGTTTAAACTGTATTTATCCTTTTTCACTTTCAATTTCAATTTTTAATTCAGAGAAAACATTGCTGTCATCTTATAACTCCTCGTAATGACCAGATATCTTCACAAGAATGTTGCGATTGTGCTGAGGTCTTTGCCTGTGTTTGTCCCCTTTCATCTTACAACATCTGCAAACCACTTAATTGCCTACAAGACTGGTTGGCACATATTTTAAGGCTTGCTGTAAATAAAATGCATGCCCAAACTCCCAATAATGTCAAATGTTAAAGTAATGCCACATTGCCAGTATGCATAGCAATATTTTTAATTTTTTAAACTGATGAGAAAGGGAAGATGTTTAGGAAAATCATTTTATGACTCACAACAAAGATATATCAGAGTAAGAAAGAAAATAAACCGACCATGGTTAACCAGAGAAGTTAAGGAGAGCGTAAGTTTTACAAATATAGCCCATTTTAGACAATGGATAATCCACAGAAAGCTTGGTGTCCATGCAAATCTCTAAAAGGTTGGAAACATCTTTCTCTGTTCAAATTTCTTTGTCATTTTACTGCATTTTGCTTTTGCTGGAAATCCTGTCCCTTTTGCACTTAAAATCAGGGAACCTAGAATTGTGCAGCACAGAATACAATGCAGCCCATCATTTATCTTCGAAAGAAACTCCAATCAGTCACGCTCCCTTTAACTTCCCCATAACCATTCCAATAGTCCCTTTCAAGTATTTATGCAATTCCTTTTGGGAGTTAATTTTGAACTTGTTTCCTCCATCCTTTCAGATGGAACATTCTACAACACAGCGACTCACTAGATGAGGAGAAATTCTTTTTATCTGTCCTCTGGTTACTTTGACGACTAGCATAAATTTATGTCCTCGATTAGCAATTTATTTTAAATGGTACCAACAGCTCCTTCAATAATCTTAGTTCCTGCATGAATTTATACAGCAATGTTAAGTGCACGTATTCCGTGCCAATTTCAAAACACAGTTGATTTTGTAGATAAAGAATGAAGCATTTGTGAAGGACCATCAAGTATAACAGAATGTCAGAAATCCCATCCAAACCATTAATTCCCTACACTTATACCTATCTTAAAATGTACCCATTTCAGACTAGACCTAAAGTTATAGAGTCAATAATGGTGGGGAAATCTAATTAGTCCTATTCACCCACTTTTTCCCTATAGATGAAACCTGTCTTTGTTATATGTGGGTCATCGAGCTATACCACACGAGTATCAATGTCCTGGTCACCACATCAGAATTAAAGATTGCTTATATTGTAGAAATGGAGATACCCACAATTGGTAGTATTTATTGATGTGTTTGTAGCATTGTATCTCTTGACCCAGAACATAATTCATAGTATTCATCTGTGGATGAAGGGAGGTCTTTGATTGATAAGAAATCTGTAATTTTTAAGCCTGGATAGGATATCTGGTTAATGTTTCTTGTGCCATTTTCTGTTTGATTCCTTTATTTCCTGAGCTAATGTCATGTTAATGTTTAAAGTTACACTCGTAAATGTTTTAATCAAATATGAGAATTATGTATTGACTGTTGTTTTTAATTTGTTACTCTGCTTTCTGATATATTAATGAGTTCACTAATAATTTTGGCATTAATTCAAAAGTAGAGGGTAAGAGTCCAATAAGATCCAGTCCACGGCGTTGAATGCCAGTTTTGCTGCTGTGGTGAATTCCAGACCAATGTTTTAGATTTCACTGTATGTATGTAGAAATTACAACATGAGCGGCAAAACTCATAAAGACAAAATGTGCTGTTCTAAAGCAGGAATCAACTTGTTCACTGGGTAGTAGTTTCTTCATATTAGGGACCAGAGCTTGACCTGTCGGTAACATTTGTTGTCATTTTTTTCAGAGACTAGCACGGTAAGTAAAGTAGCTTATTTAAAGGCTAGACAAGCATACACGAGACTCTTGTGACTTTGAAACCTATTGTCTACAAAGTAGTCTTCTTTAAATTCTTCACACACTTTATTCGGCTAAGTAATCACAAAATTAAGCCTCAATAACAACAAGAGAGGTGAAAAATCAGCCAGTGTTCCCATGACCGATCAATGTCCAAGTCTTATTAATGGATCAGAACCAACTATTTGTGATTTCCACCTCATTACCCAACCTCCCCGTGGCTGTGGATACTCATAGATAAAGTTTCTGGTCAAAGAAGACCATGACAGAAGCCACTTCTGTTGGTTTCACAACAGCAAATTCATTTAAAAACAAGTCACAACCTTCCAACATTAATACAAAAGCAAAATATGCCAATTGCTGGAAATTTGAATTAAAAGCAGGACATGCTGCAAGTACTGCAGGGCAGGCAATATCGGATACAGAAGGAGAGTTAGATTTTTAGATTGATAATCTTTCATCAGAATCAGGAAAGATTAGAAATGTAATATTTTAAGTATGTGAGAAGAAAGAGGAAAGGTAAAATTGTAAAATTTGATCTGATTTATCACGTGTAGCCGAAAATGGGACTCTAGCACATGAGTAATGAACGAAGGGAATGTTCTGTGATAGGGTGGAAAATGGGAGAGATTAAATGCCAATTGGGTTTCCAGTTTTGGTCAAAGGGAGTGGAAATAAGACAAATAAGGCAACGAAAGATGTGTCTGTACGAGGTGTAATGGCAGCATGATGAACCACTGTTGCGTGAAAGCGTAAACAAGGAAAGAATGAAACTAAAATAGAGACCAGTTTCTAAAGATAGAGGAAACAAAATGAGGAAGACATTATGGTCTGAAATTGTTGAAGTTAGTATTGAGACAGAGGTCTGTAGATTGGCTAATTAAAAAATGAGGTGCTGTTCCTTGAATCTATGTTGAGCTTCAGTAGAACACTGAAATAGTCTGAGAACAGAGAAGTCAGCATGAGACGAAGGTGAGGACGTAATATGATAAACTCCTGCACTTCTTTGGGAAGGTGCTGATGAAAAGAAATGGGGAAAAGAGTGAACCACAATGTCACTGAGGGAGTTTCCCGTTTAGAATCCAGGAAAAGGGAAGGATAGAATTAGTGGTGGTATCACATTAGGGATGGAGGAAATAGTGAAGATTGTTCTGTTGAATACAGAAGCTGATGAGGTGGAATGTGAGGAGAAAGAGAATCTATTATGACCCTGAAAGGATGGGAAGAGAATAGGAACAGAAGAATCTATAATAGATGACGTTTTATGATCTCCATCAGTCCAAGTGGAAGTGGGGGAGGAATCTTTTATGATGGAAGAAGAAGACATATAAAAGAAGCATTGGTATACGTGGCTGTACCATCAGAATATTTATGATGGAGACAGGGAAATGGGGAAAGTGGAATGAAGTCATTATAGGTAGGAAGATGTGAGGAGCTGTCATAGAGTTATGCAGCATGGAAACAAACCCTTTAGTCCAACGTGTCCATGTAGACCAGATATCCTAAATTAATGTAGCCCCATTTGCCAGTATTTGGCCCATAACACTCTATCCCCTTCCCATTTACATACTCATCCGGATGCCTTTTAAATGTTATAACTGTACACACCTCCACTATTTCCTCTGGCAGCTCATTCCAAACACACACCACACTCTGTGTGAAGAAATTGTCCCTTAGTTCCCTTTTAAATCTTTCCCTTCTCACATTAAACCTATGCCCTCTGGTTCTGGACTCCCCTACCCTGAGGAAAAGACCTGGTCTATTTACCTTTTCCATGCCTCTCATGATTTTATAAACCTTTATAAGGTCATCCTCAGCATCTGACCCTTCAGGGAAAATAGTCCCAGCCTATTCAGCCTCTGCCTATAGCTCAAACCCTCCAACTCTGGCAACATCCTTGCAAATTTTTTCTGAACCTTTTCTAGTTTAACAACATCTTTAGCTGCCTTTGATCATTTTTGATAGAAATGTGATGCTTTAGTTTAAATTGTTTATTTTCTGTACCAAAAAGATTGATAGACAGTTATTCATAATAGTCACATTGCTTAAAGGAGGCTTTGGTTATTTTATAAAATTTGACTTGGATGAACCTACTGGGAAATTATTGCGTTATTGCTGTAATTTCTTCAAGCTCAAGGGAACCTTAAGGGTGAGATGATGTTTTTGAGAGGCTGATGGAAGAATGATGGAAATTATTCAGCAAATGTGTGTTGCACTGTCAGAAGTTCTGTCTTTCAGATGAGACATTAAACTGTAATCTACATAATCTGCCAAGTGGATGTAACAGATTAGATGGCACTGTCTTGAATAGGAACAGGAGAGTTATCCCATTATCCTAGCCAATATTTATCACTCAGTAAGCATGAGAAAGAACAGATTTCTGGTCATTATCACCTTGCAATTGATAATTGAGTACTGCATTTCAAATATTATATTGTGAAGATATTTTAAATTTTCTATTCAGGCTGTAAAGTGCTTTGGGAAGTCTTGAGGTCATGAAGACACATATGGTGCACGTCTTTCATTATTACTAATGATGCACGCCCAAATAAATAGATCCACTGTTACCTACATAATTGCACTTGTTTATTATTAAAATAGGAACTTCTTACATCTGCATATCCTCTTGCATAATTTGATCTATAACCTTTCAGGACATGTGAATGTGACGGGAAGACTGCTCAAGTATTAATATCTGTACACTCCCTTGGAGAAGTAGGATCATTATTAACATACTGAAATCAAGAACCTACAGAGTGATTGATGTGAAATCCACAAATGCTGCCTGGGTTGGCCAAAAGTTACGAACTCCAGCATTAAATTGGAGTTTGGAGCTGCAGGGTGCCCAGGTTCTGTTATCTTTGTGGTGCAAACTCATTGTGGGGCAAGACAAACAGGAATATTCCTCATGCCACAAAGGAAGCCTTACCGTCACAAAACCTTCCCGTTACCCCCTTAACCCTCCCAATCCTAAGCCTCAGTCCATACCACTCCTCCCAGCTACCAACTAAGCACTCCATTTGGTTGTCTGCCAGCTGGGAAGTGGACCTACAGGGTGCAGATGAGAACCTGTAAACATTCTCAGCCTTGCCAGGCTCTTCAGCTCATTACATTCTTATTTATATCCTATCTGCTACACTGTAATTTTCAGGGCAATTATGGCTGCATCATTAGCCCACATAATTCCATGATCAGAAGCACACAAGGCAATAAGTTAAGATGCGTTGCAATCCATAAAACCCATAAAAACAGGAGTTCAGGACAGGCACTCACATGGCATTATGTGATCCACTTATGACCTCTAGGACCTGAAGGAATTCTGCTATGTGATGAAAGTACGCAGTAAGGCTATGTTTCTGCTGCTCACCTGTAACGAAATTGACAGAATGTAATAGTCCAATGGGTAGATATATCTGTGACTAACAGATTGGCTGATAGTCACAATTTGTATTGAAGGAAAGAGCTAGACATTCTACCTTCACAGTCAAAAAAATATAAAATCACCATCGTCCCAGAGGACTCTGCACTCATAGGGGAGGGGGGCCTGGTGGTGGTTCAACCTGAGGGTCACCATGCTTCAAGCAAGCAGCAAGATTGAGTGGACAAAATCTTCATGGTAACCTCAGCTGGTGCTGGAATTGAACCCTTTTTACCCTTATATTTACTGACTGAAGGGTGATCCAGAATCTAAGATGGATAAGGAATCTATTCCAGTGAGTATTGATACTTCTGGGATTTCCCTTGGGAATTGAAGGCAGCTGTTGAATTTATGCATTTGAGTCAACATACTCAAATAAGAGGTTAATGACAGAAAACCAAAAACCAATACATTTCCTGCCATCCAGTAATAACAATTGTAAAGATTAGCAATACATGATAGTGAATGGAGAGTCAAATTTGAACAGTTCTTTTGCTCAATGCAATCGATCACAGAGATAAGCTAGTACAAGTTTAAATGCTGAAACAATTTGGAAACCCTAGCACAGCAGCAGTGCAATTCTCAGGCTCATGGTAGTAACCTGGGTCACAGTTAACTTGCGATTCCCATTCTCCAGGATGATGAACAGTCCCTGCTCCCTCACAGCTTACCTTGCTGACAGCAAGTCTACTCCAGGTCTTGGGCTTCAATCTGACAAATTATGTCAGGATGCCCATTGGTACCCTACAGTTTACCTGCCAAATGTAAATAAGGCTGGAGCCATAAAACTAAGGTCTGCACAAGTCAGCTAGATAAAAGACAAAATTGATTCCATTGAGTATTTTATGTCCATTTAGTCCCTAAGGCTTCCTTCAATGTTATTTCTGGTTGAAGGCTGTTTGTGAAGTATGCGTCTCGGTTACTTTTCCACAACTTTACTTCATGTACTTGACACTTGCCTGGATTAAATTTCTACTACCATTGTTCACCCGGCTCACCTAATTTGTTTGACTGATCCTGTGCTTTCTAGGCTGCCTCCTCTGATTCCAGTCTAATCAGTTTGGCCGGAACAAAGGAAAATTGTATTTGTGCTCTGAGTTTTCTGAAAGAGCAGCTTGATACCCACAATGATATGTTTCTCCCTTTACTAACTTGGTGGATGAGGAAAGATGCTAACTCTGTCTGACTGATTGTTCAGGCTATTTGCTAACTTGTTTCACTAAAGAACGACCAGGTCTCCAGATAATATTAACACTGTCCTTGCTGTGACACTTTCTCTAACATATATTTTTGAGTTTCTGCCAGAATCTCAAATCTACTTCCTCTGGCAATTTTGTTTGTCATGTGCCCTGATACTGTTGCTACTAACAGCTCTTAATTGCAGAATCAAGTAGAGAGAGGCAAGTTCAAACAGAGACAATGAAAGGAAGAAAAGATGTTAATGTGTGCTGGAAAGAAGACATAAATAAAAGAGGAAATTAAACAAAAAGTAAACTGAAAGACTAGCGATAAAAAGGAGAAAGAAAGTGCTGTGGTGAAGAACAACAGAAAGAGGGGAGCAAAGGAGGCAGTGGCAGAGTGGTATTTTTGCTAGAATTGTAATCTGGAGAGCCAGTAATGTTCAAATCCCACCAATAGCAACTGCTAACATCTGAATTCAGCAGAGAAATCTGGAACTAAAAACTAATCAATAGTATGACTGTCATAACAGTAAAAAACTGTCTCTTTCACCAATGTCCTTCAGGGAAGGAATCTGCCATTCTTATCTGGCATGACCTACATGCGACTCCAGACCAACTGCAATGTAGTTAGTGCATTGTCCAATACTATTGCTCAATTATTATTGCTACTTCATCAATTTGATGAAGTCACAATTATATTGTTTATATGTCGGTGTAGTATTTGGAATTTGGATGGTTGCAAATTGCCACATTTTCTCCATATTAACAAAATGATAACTATTCAAATGTACTTCATAGGCTATAAAAGTGTTTTGTAATGTCCTAAGCTAAGATGAGAGTAATATAAAAACAAACATTTATTTTATTCTCATTACTTTGACTCGTACATTAACAATAACAAAAGCAATTTATATTTATGTAGAGAAATCTGGAACGAAAAATAAATCTAATCAGTAGTATGACTGTCATAACAAAAAAAAAATTGTCTCTTTCACTCATGTCCTTTAGGAAAGGAATCTGCCATCCTTATCTGACATGGCCTACATGCGGTTTCAGACCAATTGCTAAGTGGTTAACTCTTAACAGATCTCTGAGCAATAAATGCTGACCTTGCAGTTGAGGCACCTATCTCATGAAAGGACAAAGCCAACAAGAAACAAAGGGAATTCTAGACCATTAGAAGCAGATGAGATGAAAGGAAAAATAGTTAGGCAGTGAAGACTGGCAAAGTTAACAAACACAGAGCCTTAAGTCTGGCATTTCTGATATTTTTACAAAATATCAGCTGTTGCTCCTTGGTAGTCTTCTTGCCATTTTGCAGAGGGTTGAGTGTTTAAATCTCAGTCCAGTAACTTGAGAATACAACCTCTGGTACTGCTGTTTCATAGACACTGTTTCTGGCTGAGATATTAAACCAAAAGTCTATCTGCCTTTGCAAGTAAAGATCTCATTACGCTATCATGAAGAAAAGCAGGAGACAGGATTCTCCATAGTGTACTGTCCAATACTACTGCCCGTTCAAGTCACTACATGAAATTATTTTGTATTTATGTAGGTGTAGTAAATGGAATTTGGATGGTAATATAAATACAAACATTTATTTTGTTTTGATTATTTTGACTTGTACATTAACAATAACAACAGCAACTTATATTTATGTAGCACTTTCAATGCATTGAGCCAATCCACGGCATTCATTGCAGCATTATAACACAAAGTATGATACCAAAGCACATAAGGAGATATTAGGTCAAAGAGATAGATTGTAAGGATTGCCTTAAAGGAGAATTTTGAGGTAGAGAGATGTAGCTGTGAGGAGTAAATTCCAGAGCTCGGGACCTGGGTGAAGCCACAGCCCCTAGTGGTGGAGAAATTAAAATCAGAATGCACAAGAAGCCAAACTTGAAGTACTGCAGAAATCTCAGAGTGTTGTAGGGTTGGATGTGATCACAGAGATAGGGGAGGCCAAGGTGATGAAGGCATTTGAAAAGGAGGATAAAATATTAAAATTAAATTGTTCCTTGACTGATAGTCAGCATAGACCAGGGAGCAGAAGAGAGAATGATGAAGGGTCTAGGCCCGAAATGTCAAGCTTTCCTGCTCCTATGATGCTGCTTGGCCTGCTGTGTTCATCCAGCCCCACACCTTGTTGCCTCCCTCATGTTGCTGTTGGTTTTCAGTTGACAACCTTAAATTGGCATATTCTGTGCATTTTTACCTTTTTTCATTACAATTTATTACAGCCTATTCTTCCTAGGCTCACTATTATTTTGAATATCTTTATCAACTATCTTCTCAACTTTTTCTTCTCTGAAAGAAGTAACCACAGCATCTTCAATCCATCCAAGCAACTGATATTTCTCATCCCTGGATCCATTCTTATGAGCCTTTTTTAGCACCATTTTTAAAGTTTTCACATCCTTTGTAAAGCACTGACAGATTGAATTCAATGGCTCTGTTGAGGACAAGATTTTTTTGTAATATATATAGATATGTTTCATGATAATTACCTTGCTATTGTCTTCTAGATCTCCTTTGTCAGAGCCCAGTATCCTGTGATCTTTTTAAAAGAATTTTTTCTCGATCTGCTCTGTCAGGTCTCGGTATTCCTACACCTATTAATTGGTGCCATTTATTTAATATTATTCCTCCTTATTCTTCCTTGAAAAATGTAACATTTCACCTCCTCTGCATGAAATTTCATCTGCAACATGCCCACGAATTCCATACGTCTATGTTTTGTTGAAATCTATCATTGTTCTCCTCACAGTTCATAATATTTTGAAGTTCTGTGTCATCTGAATATCTTGAAATTGTGCCTTGTATACTCAAACCTAGGTTATTAGATCAAGTAAAACAGTAGTCCAAGTGCCTTTGGAATGCCACTGTATACTTTTCTCCAGTGCAAAAAGAATGCATTCGTCATTACATTGCTTCTTGCCACTGACCCAACTTCATATCTGTGCTGCAACTGTCATTTTTATTCCTTCAGCTTCAACTTTGCTGGCAAGCCTATTATGATTCACTATATCAAATGCCTTTTAGAAGTTAGTCAATTTAATTGTTTCCCCATTCCCTTCTTTGCAATTTGATCCTTTGTTACCTGACAGTGTTGTCCTTGATCTCCGTCACAATTTGACCCTCCTCCTAAAGATTAACCTCTTCCTAGACATTGAACCTCTTCCTGATAGCAGATCTCTGGCTGTGGCCTGGAAATGAAAGTCTGTCTTGCTTACCAGACTAATGGCTCATCTATAACCTATTGGTTGCTACCTAGAAACGGATGGGTCTTTTGATAATTTAAGTTTAGCAAGGCCTTTTTAAAAAATAAATATGCTTCCTGGTTTTTAGACCACCAGAGTTCCCTCACCCCTATCAGTTTCCGAAACTTACTATTATCTGAACAAATATTTCAAGTCAAAGACCTTTCATGCGAATTGATGAAATGTCAAAATGTGAAAGTGTAATAATATTGCTTTGTACACAAATAATGCTTGATCTGCTGAGTATTTCCAACAGTTTCTGATATTGTTTTCTTCAGTACTCGTGGAATTTGCTCTGAGTTGAGCAAATCAATCTTGCCAGAAATCTTGCAAAATATTCCCAAGGTGTTACTACACCATTTTCTGAAAATGTGTGTTGCTCAAACTTTTTCTTCCTTTTTGCAATACTTCACAGTTGCATTGTGTGCCATCTTCTATTGCTCAGTTCACTTTCAGAATTATTTTATTCTGACTTATTCCCTAATGTGGAGTTACCCCTCTCAATTCTACTGACTGTCACCGTTTGGTATCATCTCCAAATTTGATTATTACACATTGTATTTCATCATTTACAATATAAATTAAAATCAGTAGTGTTTGAAACACTGGGAGGGAGCAGCACGTTCAGAATTAAACATGAAAACATAAACTTGATTGTCCTCCTATAGTGAAATAATTTGTTTTTATTTTGCTGAGAACTTTATTGCCCTATCTTCCAGCAGCAGTGATTCACCGATGTCTGTGCTTTCTTGGCTACAACTCCAATAGCCAATTTTCCCATGCAAACATTCTAACAATAGAGTCTAATCCATTCCTGTCGTCACCTGATTTCTATGCATGCTTATTTTTCAGAATTTGTTAGGTAGTGACAAGAAATGGGGCTCTGATTGGCATTTCTCCATTCCTTCATGTGCTGCAGAAGATGAAGATTCCTACCACTTGCCTGTGCTGGGATCAATTTACTCAGTTGAAACTTATTATTTCATGAGATGTGGGCATTGCTAACAAGGCCCTATGCAAGACTAATTGCCATTCAACTGGGTGGCTTCAAACAAAAACCAAATACTGTGGTACAGGGAGCTATTCAAGAGGAGGAAAAAGAAAGAAGTGTAGTTGTAATTGGAGATAGTATAGTCAGGGGAATAAACACTGTTCTCTGAGGCCAGGATCAAGATCCCCAAAGGTCGTGCTGCCTGCCTAGTGCCTAGGTTCTGGATATCCTATCTGGGCTGCAGAGAAAAGTGGAACAGGAAGGGAAATATGCAGTTGCCGTGGTCCATGTAGGTACCAATGATACGGGTAGAAAGAGGAAAGACATTCTGCTGCGGGAATATGAGCAGCTAGACGCTAATTTTAAAAAACTGAACCAAAAAGATAATAATCTCTGGATTACTACCAGAGCCACAAACTAACTGGCACGGAGTCAATAAGATAAAAGAGGTAACTGCACGGCTCAAAGCTGAGTGTTGGAGAAATGGGTTCAAATTCATATGACATTGCCACCACTACTGGGGAAGGAGGGAGCTGTTTTGAATGGATGGGCTTCACTTGAATCATGCTAGGACCAGGGTCTTGATGAAAAGCATTATCAGGTCTGTAGATAGGACTTTAAACTAAATAATGGGGGGAGGTGTAAGGTAAATTTCATGGGAAATTATAAAGCCAAAGGTGAAGCAGAAGGTAGGACTGCTGGTTAGTGATGGGGTTGATTGCTACCAGAAAATAAAAGGAAGGGACAGAATGTGTGAATGCCACATTGTACTAAGGAACCAAGAAAGTGTAGGGAAACTCGATAATAGAACAAATTTAAAGGTTTTACATCTTAATTCGTGAAACATTCAAAATAAGGAGATGAACTGATGGTGAAAGTTGAGATAATTCAAGGTCACAAAGACTAGTTGAATGTGGGAGAGAGCTCACTGAAGATTATTTTTATTCATTAATGGAATGTGGGCGTCACTGGCTAGGCCAGCACTTATTGCCCATTCCTAATTTCCCAGATGGCGGTTAAGAGTCAACTACATTGTAATGGGTCTGACGTGAAGGATGGCAGATTCACTTCCCTCAAGGACATTAGAGAACCAGATGGGTTTTTCCAGACCATTGGCAATGGCTCCATGGTCATCATTAGAGTCTTATTTCTGGAACATTATTAAATTTAAACTCCACCATTGCCATGGTGGGATTTGAACACTGGTTCCCAGAAAATTACCCCAGAATAACACCAAAATGTCATTGATTGCCCATATTAAAGCCTCCAAAACAAATATTTGGACAGAGAGTATGGAAATGGTCAGGAATGTAATTTCAGGCACAGCAGACAAGGGGACAACTGTCAGATGGTGGGCAGTCAATGCAGGACTCAGGATGTTGTATTTAAATGCATATGAATTAACGTAAGTGAACTTGTATCATAGTCTGAAATTAGCAGGTACAATGTAGTGGGCCTGCCAGAGATGCGGCTGCAAGGGCCTCAGGTTTGGGTACTAAATACCTGAGGATGCACATCCTATTAAAAGAACAGGCAGATTGGTAGAGGGGGAGGGGTTGCCTTGTTAGTAAGGAATGAAGTGAATTTGATATCAAGAGTGATGTTGAGTCAGAATATATAGATTCTGTGTGAGAAGAGTTGAGGAACCACAAAGGAACAAAGATCCTGGTGGGAGTTATGTACAGGCCTCGTGGTAGTAGTCAGGATGTGGGGCAGAAAATAAACCATGAAATAGAAAAGGCAAGTAAGAAAGTCACTATTTCAATGACCATGGGCTACTTCAATATGTAGGTTGACTGGGAAAATCAGTTTGGTAGTGAGTCCGAAGAAAAAAAATTTGTGGAATGAATGCGAGATAGTTTGTTTTTGGAGTAGCTTGAGGTGGAGCCCAGTAGGGAACAGACAGTTCTGGATTTGGTGATATGTAATGAGGCAAATTGTTTAGAGAGCTTAAAACGAGGGAACCCCGACAGGGTAGTGTCATAATATGATAGAATTCACCCTGTAGTTTGAAAGGGAAATACCTGGAATCAGGTATTTCAATAGAGGAAAGGTAACTGCAAAGACATGAAGGAGGAGCTGGCAGAGTTGATTGGAAGGAGAGTGTAGCAGGAAAGACAGTAGAGCAGCAATGGCAGGAGTTTCTGGGAGTAATTCAGGAGACACAGCAGAAATTCCACCCAAGGAAGAAGAAACACACTAAAGGAGGGATGAGGCAGCCATGGCTAACGAGGAAAGTGAGGGACAGCATAAAAACAAAAGAAAAAGCACACAATGTGGTGAAGATTATTAGGAAGCCTTTAAAAACCAGCAGAGGATATCTTAAAAGCAATAAGGGAGGAGCTGACGAAATATGAGAGTAACCTAGCTGGACATATAAAAGAAGGTTACACAAGATTTTTTCTTAGATATCAAAAAGATAAGAGAGAAGCAAGAGTGGACATTGGATGACTGGAAGTGAGGCTGGAGAAGTAGCACCGGGGAGCAAAGAAAATGGTGGGGGAACTGAATTGGCATTTTGCATCAGTCTTCATGGTGGAATACACCAGAAGCAGATCAGAACTTCAAAAGAGTCAGGGGCGAAGATGAGTGTAATAGCCATCACTAAAGAGAAGGTCTGGGATTATTGAACGGTCTGAAGGTGGGTAAATGAGTTGGACCAGATGGACTACATCTAAAGAGTTCTGAAGGAGATTGCTGAAGAGATTGTAAAGATATTGATAATGATCTTTGAGCAATCTTTAGAGTCAGGGAGGATCCCAGATGATTGGAAAATAGCTAATGTAGCATCCTTACTTAAGAAGGGACATGAGGCAGAAGATGCAAAATTATAGACTGGTTAGCCCGACCTCAGTCATTGGTAAGATTTAAGAGTCCATTATTAAGGATGAAACTGTGGACTATGTGGAAGCACATGGCATAATAGAGCTGAGTCAGCACAACTGAGCCAAGTTCAAGTCATGTCTGACAAATCTGTTTGAATTCTTTGAAGAAGTAATGAGCAAGTTAGATAAAGGAGAACCAGTCGATGTGATCGTTTTGTATGTCCAGAAGGCCTTTGACAAGTTTCCCCACAAGAGGTTGCTAACTAAGGCAAGAGCCCATGGCATTAAGGAAAAGGTACTGGCGTGGATGGAGAATTGGCTGACTGGCAGAAGGCAGGCAGTGTGGATAAAGGAGTTGTTCAGGATGGCAGCTAGTGACTAACAGATTTTCAAAGGGGTCTATGTTGTGACCACAACTATTCACATTATACATTAATGATCTGGCAAAGGAGCTGAGAGCATTGTTGCTAAGTTTACAGGTGACACAAAGTTAGATGGAGGAACACGTTATGTTGAGAAGGAGGGAGGATGGAGAAGGACTTGGACAGGCTAGGGGCGTGGACAACGAAGTGGCAGATGGAATATAATGTGGGAAATTGTGAGATTATGTACTTTGGTGGGAAGAATAGAAGCATAGAGTATTTTCTATAAGGGGAAAGGATTCTCTTAAGATTAATATGCAGGTTCAGTTGTCAGTTTGGCAGGCAAATGCAATGTTAGCATACATTTCGAGAGGTCTAGAATACAAGAGCAGGGATGTACTGCTGAGGTTGTATAAGGCTCTGGTCAGACAGCATTTGGAATATTGTGAGCACGTTTGGGCTTTGTATCTTAGGAAGGATGTGCTGGCCTTGGAGAGGGCCCAGAGGAGGTTGAATGCCTCAGTTATACACTAGACGTTGTATTAAGCATCTGAACACCAGGCATAGGACCAGCACAATCAATAGAGGAACAAGACAGTCACGTAGAGTGTTGAGATTATGGATTGGGCAGCAAAAAACATTTGACTTTCTAAAAAAAGTCAGTACTGGAAACACTGTCCAGAGCCTCACAAAGCTGACTGAAAGATGGAAGCAGCAGTTTCTGACTGTTCGTGAAAACAGGAAGTGACTGCAGAGCTGTGAGTGGAGGAACTGCTCCAGTTGCTCCTTCAGTCACAGGTTTTGCTGCTCCAGGTTAGGCACGTCATGCTTGTGTTTAGAGGAGTTGTTTGCTGTGTCACAGCTTCTCTTGAAAACAGAGCGATTGAACATATTGGAAGGGATCGAATGAATGCAGGGAGGTGGCAAATCTACAGTCACAGCAAGTGGTTTGGAAGAAGATGGAATTGACTAAAAAGGAGAAAAAAATACATTCCAAGGAAAAAAAGGAACAAAACCGTGCTTGATCAATAAACGGACAATGCCAATTTTCTTTGTTTTTGCAGCAATGTTAATTAAGCAGCAATGTCAGTTTTCTGGTTAGTTATACTGGATGTGGAAGCTTTCGTTCCTCTCTCTGTTAGAGCTAAAAGCTGGGATTCTCTTCCTGCTGCTAGAATTGCATGTGAGACAATCTATTTTACTGAATTTGCCTTTGCCAAGAGTAATATTATGGGATGTTACTAAAGTGGAACAGTTAATTACTAGTAGTTAATATATATATTTTAATGGAGTTACAGTTAAGGCAAATCTTTTATTTTATATTTCTTTTGTCTGTATTTTAACTGTAGTATATGAATAAAATGTATTTTGCTTCAAACCTGATAGTTGGGCCAAGTGAATCGCATTCAGAATGCAACACCTGGCGCTTGCCCTTAAAATAAAAAGTTAGGATTGAAACTATCTCCTCAACATGTTTTGACAGGGTTTAGTCTGATGCATAACAATATTAAATGTAGGACGTTGTGCTGGCCAAAACACGACAGCTTGTGGTTGTTTATTTCACATGGCAGAAAATTCACCACGTGCCTAAGAAGTATGCTAATGCTACTATCATTAGCATTTTGGTGAGATCACATCTGGAATACTATGTGAAGTTTTGATATCCATAGTTTTGAAAGATATGTAGATATTTTCCTAATCAACATTTTCAAAGTTGTAACACGCCTCTAGAGCAGGTGGGACATGAACCTGGGCATTCTGGCTCATACGCCCCTCTGACGTAGGTGGGACTTGAAGATAGGATTCCTGGCTCGGAATTAGAGACACTACCAATGGACTACAAGAGCCCTGTCATCATCAACGTAGCACCCTTTGTTAACTTTTAACAGCTGTGTCACTTCATAAGATCCCTAATGTCTTTACATTTTCTCTTGACCACTGACTCAGCCAGTCCAACAAGACGCCAGCTGTCAGATCTTATTGAGTTCAATCAGACACTTAGCAAATTCAACATAATTTCAGTTTACCCAGATAGTCATGTTAGGATTTGAATATGAGTGTTATGTTTTTATAAGTGTTCAAGGAGTGAACTGTTGTAATGATTCTCAAATGCAAGTTAACCAGCCATTATTTTATCAGGTTTGACTACTGTGCGTCATCCAAAACACAGTCTCAGTCGGTAAACTATAAAGATACCATGCTGTTTATCGCTAATTTTAACATTATTAATATTATTTTCATTTCATTTGTCATATGTTGATTTTAGATGTTCATGATCACTATCACCTAATATAGGCATTCGATGATTTATTACAGTATTCAGATAGTTTATTGAGTTTGTTAAGAAACAGTAGTTTAGATATGATATGTCAGTCAGGTAAAGAAAGTACACAGCAGCGGCAATTGGGAATGGTTCATTGATACCAAAGGATAAACAGAAAATGGCGGTTTCATTAAAGTGTTGAGGTTAGCATCTTGCTCTTTAACCAAGGTGTTAGGGAACTCTTCCCTCAGTCTTCCTCATCTCCCTCTGGTCTGTTTTCCATCTGTCTAGTAAGGGCTGCTTGATGAAGACTGTTCCCTGGGAAAACTGCCCTCTGCATTTAGTCTACTGTATTCTTGGTCCCTATGTACATCTTCCGGTGTGGATTTACTCTAGCCCAAGGCAGTTATCCCAGCGTGGAATGTCGCTCCTTAACTCTCTTAGCCCCTGCGTGGATATTCCAGTGCAGAATTAGTCTAGCCCCTGCAGGCTTCCCCTGGTACCTCCCTTCCTGAGTACTCCTCTCTGAGTCTAGTACTTACTGTTACCTCGTATGTATTGGGGCATGTTATTTTTTCTGTTAGTCAATGGTCTGAACCTTTTTGGCCAATGACCATGGGACAGCTACCCATGATGTCAGCTGATCATCGTCCCCTTGCCCATGTTCATCTGAAGGTTAGTTTAGCACTCTTACTAAGCTTATTTTCAAAAACAACATGCTCATACTAGGGAGAATTTGGTAGCAGATGAATTGTTGGTATGAGTTATTGCCATGACGCTCTTTTTTTTTGTCATTCTCTCCTTTGTTTTAATATGTTAGAATTGTGGAATGTTATGTGCTGTTGTAATAGCTGTTAAATTAAATCTCCTGCTACACAGTGAAAGATCCCTGTTTTAAGGAATCCTAATATTCGACAGCATAAATGTATGATTACACTTGAGGTGTCAGAAGAGACGTTTACTTTCTGTAGTACGTAATAATTATTCTCTGGAGGAAATGCATTCCTGTTTTGCCACACTGGATCTTTGTTGTCACAATGGCTGACATTAGGCAGTGACTGGCACCTTAACCCTGCGCTGTGCTTTGAATTTGGCTGCAGCAAGTCAGCATAGGGGGAAAGGTTACTGTACTAGCGACAGGATGCCTGCATTGCATTTGCTCCCACAAATGCAGGAATGAAAGAGAAAGAGGAAGAAATAGGGAGAACATTGAAGGACAGTTGGAATCAAGGAGTGAGACATGCAAATGTTGAAACAAAGGTAGTGAGACAGAGAGAGAAAGTAAAAGAGAAAGGTAGAGAGAGAGAAAGATTAGACAACTCTATATACAACAAGATCCTCAATAAAGATTGCCAGATTACTTCATTACTAGGTACTCAGGGAAACATAATTGTTGTTTAAACACAAGAGAATTATGCTCTAAAATATACTAAAGCCAAAAAAGACCATAAGATGTAGGAACAGAAGTAAACAATTCAGCCCATTGAGTCTTCTCCACCATTTCACAAGATCAACATTTATTTGAAGATAATATTTATTGTGAAGTTAATTATTTGAAGTTAACGTCTGAGTGTGAAATTTTAATTTGAATTCATTTTACCTGTGTGGCTGGGCAGATGGTGTGTTGACACTAGTGAGTGAAGGGTGACAGGATGGTTTCAAACCAGCCAAAGCAACCTTCACCTACCATTATGAATAAGGGAGTGGTCATTAAGGATGAAGCAGAAGTTGAGGATTATCAGATTAGCTTTGATCTCATTGAATGGTGGAATGGATTTGTTGGTCTGAATAGTCCACGTCTGCTCCTGTGTCCTATGGTCTTATTACAAGATACTTTGATTCTGAGATGGTTGCAGACTGCACCATTTTAAACCTGGCCTATAGCAGTCCAGGCCCACTGGCTGACAGGCAACCGCAAGGACACTGCTGAGTCAGAGAGGTCAAAGTAGCTGTTATCATGAGACAGATTTGTCATCCATGGGGCTTTCCAAGGGCAGTGCCTCAGCATTCCTACTGTTGGGGGAGAGTGAACAGATGTTTCCAGAAAAGGGAAAGAAAGTCTGGTATTTATATAGAACCTTCCACAACCAACAGACATCTCAATATGATTTACAGCAATTAATTGCTTTTCAGACTGCAGTTATCGTTATAAAATAGGGAACACAACGTGTTAGTTTGCACTCTGTAAACTCCCACAAAAGCAAAGTGATAACGACTGCTTTTCATGATGCTGATTGAGGGATAGGGTCAGGAATAATTCCTGTGAACGTCTTCAAAACTATATCATAAGATCCTTTACATCTGTCTGAGAAGATGGAGGATAAAAACAGAAATTGTTGGAAAAATGCAGCAGGTCTGGCAGCAACGCAGAGAGAGAAACAAAGTTAATGTTTTGAGTCAAATATGGCTCTTCTTCTCGAATTCTGAAGAAATTCAAATCAAATTCACTTTGACAATTTGAGTACAGGGGTAGGGATATCTTGCTGCAACTATACAGGGCCTTGGTAAGACCATACGTTGAATATTGCACACAGTACTGTTCTCATTATCTGAGAATGGGTGTTCTCGCTATAGAGGGATTGCAGCAAAGAGTTACCAGACTGATTCCTGGGATGGCAGAAATGATGTATGAGGAGAGGTTGAAATGGTTAGGATTATATTCACTGGAATTCAGAAGAATGAAGGGATATCTCATCAGAAATCTAAAAATTCTAACAGTTCTAGACAGGATAGACGCAGAAAGGATGTTCCCAATGACAAGGGAGTCCAGAACTGAAGGTCACAGTCTAAGGATACAGAGTAAACTATTTAGGACTGAAATAAGGAGACATTTCTTCACCCAGAGAGTGGTGAACCTATGGAATTCACTACCACAGGAAGCAGTTGAGACCAAAACATTGCATAATTTCAAGAAGGGTTGGATATAGCACTTGGAGGTAAATGGATCAAAGGATAGGGGGGAAAAGTGGAAACAGTCAATTGAGTTGGCTGACCAACAATGAGATTAATGAATGGTGGAGCAGGCATTAAGGGCCGAATGGCCTACTCTGCTGCTAGGAAACAAGGAGAACTCTCCTGTTCTTATTTAAGCAGTGCAAAGGGAGATTTTCAATCCACCCGACAGTACAAACAGGGCCCCAATTTCAAATTACCAACAGCTATTCTGACAGTGCAACTCTTTTTACAGTATTGCACAGCAGTATCAGTCTAGATGACATCCATACAATATTATACAATCTCCATTTCTTGTCACATGTGCCCCATTGTAAGGATACAGTGAAAAATTTTCACAATGTCTGCCTTCTTATGGCGACATCTTAGGTACAAGTATCTAGGTACAATTCTTGGATACAGCAGTGGGATAAAAGTAGTTGTTTAATTACATAGTTTAAAATAGCAGTTTAAAAAAGGAATATATTAAGGGGTATATTAAGGGGTTAACATTACAGTGTTCTACAGTGTCCCCTCACACCAGTCTCAGTCCACGACTCACTGCCTGCGCACTGCTCCGGGGACTGCTCCCCATGTGCTGCTGTGGGGTATCTTCTCCGCGCTGCTTCAGGCTCACAGCCAATGTGCTGCTCCAGGGCTCAGTGCTTGCGGTGTTCTGGGGCTCACCGTGCATGCCTGTAGGCACCCGAGTGCATGGCCACACTGCTCGCTCCATCCCATCGCAGGTCTTGCCTGAAAAATCTTGGAAATTACCTGAAATAAGAAGGAAGATATAAAATGCTAGGAATATGCAGCTTGGTGACATTTGAAATAAACAAAACAATTACTTAGTTTTCCATTCAAAAATCCTTTGTACCGATAACAAAACGCCAAATGTGGAATTGTGTTAACTTGGTTAAGAAGGAGTGACATGCACAAATTCTAAAATATTCTCATCCATTCCCCCAACAACGCCCATTTCCAAAATCTAATACATAAGTTGTTAAAACTTCTGTTAAAAGCTGAAGACCTTGACCCACACCAGAACCTGCATTATAATGACCCTTGGTGTTAACAAAATATTGCCAATAGTGAAGACATTTTGTTTTCTATAAACATCAAGGCATTGATCATATGCCTATGCTGGTGAAGTATATTTTAAAAATAGTGCATCAGAGACTTAGTAGATAGATGGGTATCATTGTATCCAATGAAAGGCAAATTTCATGAGTACAAAATCTCAGAGGAAGCATTCAATCAAATGCTGCAATGTTTTTGTTGGCTGTGGAGCATTGGTCATCTCTGAGTCAGAGAGTTTTGTGCTTTAGTTGCAAATCAAATTAACATTTCAGTGAAATGTTAAGAGCATGTGCCACATTGCTGGAAGTGCTCTCTTTTTTGTCCAAGTGAATGGTAAAGGTCCCGTAGTGGTTGTTAAAACAACAGTACAGGAGGTCTTCTTAAAAGCCCGCTTACATTTGTCCCACAACCAATGTCACCAAAGCAGATTAATTCATTGCTCATTTCAATCTTTGAATGCCACATTTGGCTATACAGCAACAAAGACTGGCCTTAAGACTAATTCATGAGTTCAAGCATGCTTTGGAACATTTCAAGGACATTTGAAGTTGTTCATGGGGTGCAGGCCTCACCGGCAAGGTCAGGATTTATTGCCATCTCATGCGTTCCTGGTAGTCTTAGTCACAATATAGATCATATGCATGTAATTTGTAAACAGTTGTAATGATGCAAAGAGCCAAATGATGTATACATTCTGAAAGACAAACCGCAATCATAAAACATATCATGCAGCAACCGTTCATTGACCCCTCCCTCCCATTGGCTCATAGTGGTTGAAGCGTTAATACTTACATTCTTAAACTATTTACCATAAACCATCTGCACTTTAAGTGAATTAAAACCTCTTTGATTTATCTATGTTGTGGCATTGGCGGGCAGTGTCTGATTAATCAAGTGGATAGATTTAAGTATTTTTCTGAAGCCCGTCAACTATTAAAACTGCAGATGCTGCCTTACATCTCAATTGATATACTGATGGATTCTGTCAAATAACTTGTCAATTACTTGTTGCACGATGAATAATGGCGAGTCCATGTTGTGTTCCCTTTTGATGCCGAGAAGTTAACAGGGGCATAACAATTGAGCAAGCCATCACTTCGACTGCTACATAGTTCACAGAGTTGACTGAAGATAATCATTCATAATTCAGCTGACACCAGGTCATCCAGTCCCAGATTGGCCTGGAACTGCCAGGAAATAAAGATTAACTTTGCGGCACAAAAAACCAAAGTTGCTGGAAAAGTTCAAGAGGGCTGGCAGTATCTGCAAAGAGGAATTAGAGTTAACGTTTTGGGTCTGGTGACCCATCCTCAGAACTGATGCTAGCTAGGAAAATGTTGGTTTATATACAGAAGGTAGGGAAGGCGAGGGGCTAAGGAGTAGACGATAAGTGGGGATAAAGCAACAAAGAGAGAGAAGAACAATTGGACAGACAAATGAGTGGCTAATGATCTGGCTACGACAGTGAATAGCTGTTAATGCAGACTGTTAGTGGCTAATAATAGGTAGTGTGTAATGGCAGACTATGAGATAACAAGGTCTGGTGTGTGGGGTAGGGGACTAGGACAATGGGAGACTTCAGGCCCTAAAATTATTGAACTCAGTATTGAGTTTGGAGGGCTGCAGAGTCCCCAGGCCAAAAAAGAAGTGTTGTTCTTCCAGCTTGCGCTGATGTTTACTGGAAAACTGCAACAAGCCTCGGACTAGGATGTTGGCCAGGGAACAGGGTAGTGTGTTCAAGTGGCAGGCAAGTGTAAGCTCAGGGTCTTTTTGTGTGGGCAGAACGTAGGCAATCTGTGAAGTGGTCACCCAGTGTACATTTTGTTTCCCCAATGTAGAGGAAACCATATTGTGAGCAGCCATTGCAGTAGACAAGATTGTAGGAAGTGCAGGTAAAGTGCTGCTTCACCAGCAAGGTATGTTTGGGCCCTAGGATACTGGGGAGGTATGAGGTAAATGGGCTGGTGTCACACCTTCAGCAGTTGTAGGGGAAGATGCCGGGGGTCTGTGGGGGGTGTTGGGAGTGAAGGAAGAGTGGACCAGGTTGGTGGCATCTTGCTGGATGTGGCAGAAATGGCAACTAATGATCCTCTGGATGTGGATGTTGGTGGGATCGTAGGTAAGAACAAGAGGAACCCTATCACTGTTGCAGGAGGGAAGAGAGGGGTTGAGGACAGAAGTGCGAGAAATGGGTCAGACCCGGTTGAGAGCCCTGTTAACAACATTACTGGGGAATTCTTGGTTGAGGAAGAACGTGGACATTTTGGAGGATCCTTTGTTGAAGTTGGCCTCTTTGGAACATAAGTGACAGAGACAGAGGAACTGGGAGAACGGAATAGAGTCTTTATAGGGACCAGGGTGTGAGGATGTATAATCCAGGTAGCTGTGGGACTCGGTGGGTTTATAGTGGATATTAGTGGCCAGTCTATCCCCAGAAATGGAAACAGAGATATCGAGGAAGGGAAAGGAGGAGTCAGAGATAGATCAGGTGATAACATTGATATGTCGGAAAAAGAGTTGTGGCTGGGGGCTGGAAAAAAGACGGGAACAAGGAATGTTCCACATACCCCATGAAGACACAGGCATAACTAGGGCGCAAGTGCATACCCATGGCCACCCATCTTACCCGAAGAAAATGAGAGGAGTTAAAAGAGAAGTTTATGAAGGTGAGGACCAGCTGAGCCATGCAGAGGAGGGAGGTGGGTGGGGATGGTTCAGACCTTTCTCCAGGAAGAAGTGGAGAGCCCTGAGATCCTCCTGGTGGGGAATGGGCATGAAAAGGGATTGCACATCCATGGTAAAGAAGAGGTGGCTGGAGCCTGCAAACTGGAAATTCCAAAACTGGCGTAAAGCATCAAATGAATCGTGGATGTAAATGGGCAGGATGTGGAATGGAGAGAAAAGGCCAAGTCAAGGTAATTTTATGGCGACTGCTTCGAACAACACAAGAGCGAAAACATAAAGGCATAAAAATTGTAGTTTTTCTTTGAACACTTGCATGTATTAGTGATTTTAAAAAAATACCGGAGATGGGGGGAAAAGGCTTTTCACTGACATTGAAGAATTATTCAGACATGTAACAACCATTCCATTTGCTTTTCAGTAGTTGGGAATGATACACTGAATGAGGATGGAGATGTCAGGCAACCAACGAGCCCAAGTTCATCGGCCCATTGCAATTGGAGGCAGACCCTGCAACCCTCTGAACTCAGTACCGGGTTCAATCATTTTGGAACGAAATCCAATCTGACCAGAGTTGTTAAAACAACACCTACAATATGTCATCAGGACATGTTAAGGACGAGTAAATAGGACGAATGTAGTGCAATGCAGACCTGTCCTGTTAGGGGCCGTTTCTTGGTTTGCACATATATTCATGGGAGTTATGGAACCAGATAGTTGTGATTGTTTCACAACTGTTCCTGTTCTTCTTTCTGTGCTGTCTATGGCAATGTGGTAAGGAATATCATAACCAATTTGTAATATTGCACTTTTGGAAATATCTTCCATTCAGCCGAGGAACTCAGTAAACCATCAGTGAAACTATTGTACTCAAAGGGAAATGACACCATTCAGCAATCAGTTATTTATAAAGCTTTAACTGTCATGGCTGAATTATAATAAGCAGGACATAAGTACTGGTAAATTCTAGGATCACAGCATGGTATTGACGAAAATTGCTAGAAATATAATCTAATATAGTTGCCATCCTTTTAAACACTGGCTTTCATGACATTAGTAGCAAAAATACATCCTCCATGGAGAAATTGCACTGGGACATTAAAACACAGATTCCTTAGCTAAATGTTTCCAGTAATCCCAGCTGTGTCCGTGCTGCTTAACTTTACATTTTTGCATTAATGAGTTCTGTATTTGGCTTCTTCAGTTTTGATGCCAAAGTTCAGTTCATCAAGTGTTTTTGTGTCAAATTTTGGTTCATAAGCTTTTCCCACCATTCTCCCACTTTAGATTTTATTCTCCGATAAGGCAAAGATGTCTTTTTGAATCCCATCAATGTAGCTCTTTCATCTTTGTCTTTCCCTTTTTCTGTCCTGATTCTCTTTAATGTTTTAAGTTAGTGACCTGATTTGTGCGAAGAACAGACCAATGGAAGAGCCCATTCCCTCGAGCCAGTTTACTTCTGCTAACACCTTTCGGAAAGTCATGGTGTAACTTTTTATTCTTTCACTTTGCTTATTTCTATTTATTTCACAAATTACACTCTAATCTAACTCCAGTCCCTGTGGTCACTTTGCTACTCATGCTTTTGGATACGTTTTTAAATGTTTTCATGAAGAGTCTATTTTTCCTTTTCCCTTGATGTGGGAGATGGTTATATGATAAAAGACTGTCAGTTGAGTGTTGGATCTTCTATCCCTGTACTGACTTTAATGACGATTAGAATGATTAATCAGATTTAGCTTTATTTTAAGTGGGAACCAAAGCCACATTTTCGTCAGGGAATCAGGGGTTCCTGTGGTTTCATAGTTACTGGAATAATGAAAATGTTGATAGTGAAGTGATGTTTCAGGTTTAAATTGTGCAGATCATATTAGACTGACATCCTACAATGATAGTGAAGAGAAAAGTGCATTTGTGGGAAATTCATTTGGGCAGATTGTTGGCTGCTACAGCAGAAAAGGTTTCAGTATTTTTAGGGGCTGGTCCCGATACTACTGAAATTTATCTAAACCATTTACATGTCCCCAGTTATTGTCGAGAACAACACTCTAATATTATCATGCAGAGTTGAATAACTGTTATGGTAGGATAACTATAGTATTGATGTTTGTCTGGTTCACTGTGACATTTATCTTGATTTGGGAGATGACTATGGATACAGTTCAGGGAGCTTTATCTTTGATGTTTAACTTGTGATCAGTTCCCCCAGCCCATTCAAGAGATCATTCTTTGCAAGATTATACATTGTGGAAAAATGAACTTCATTTGATAGGTTCCCCCTGTCTTGCAAACTGACACACATTAATGGCAAGTTATTCATTTTACCAGAATTCTGAATTGACATTTTCTATTTAATATGATCCATGGCTTGTTCAGCTACTTAGCTAACAATTAATACTTTTCACAGTTTGTTTGGCATCAGATACTATAAAGGATAATGTCAAATTCACTGCATTCAAAAATATGGTTTTGATGGCTGAGCAGTAAATTATGTACCATTTCTATCTGTCTGTCTCATGGATCCTTCATGTCTGATTTTCTATAATTAGGCTTCAATAAATCTTTATGTCCTTTCTAGGGAGGAAAAGAGGTTAATACAACAGTGACTGTATTGATGTGATGTGCAAATGACAAATAAATGTCATCTGATGTATTTCCTGTCATCTGTCTCATAATAGTACTGATCAGAAGTGACTCTTGTTCATTCTTGATGTTCACTGTTTCTATAGTGATGGTATTACTTACATCATCCACTATTCACTAAAATATAGTCAATTAAAAACAAAGATTAACCTTTATCAGAATCTGCCAATCGGCAGATAGTCAGCCTAAATTTTCACACTGGCAGTTTTGATACTTTCTCCAAACAATAGCTATACCTAACTTATCATTCTAGTGTTTTCTAAAGTCAGTGCAGTAGATCCAACACAAAACTGACACTCTTTCATCAAACAATATATTCTGCCATCATGAGAAAAGGCAAATCACAGAATATCTGATAATCTTTCAAATGGAAGGTAAGAGACCTAGTCACCCAAAGCCAGAATATCATCCAGGGTCAAGAGAATCACTTTGATCAGGTCAAAGCGTAGCTTCGCTGGAAGTGCACTCAATTCCAGATAAGTAGAGTTGTCTGGTTTATTTCTATAAGCATTCATGAAGCTTCATTAGAATGTAGCATGAAAATAAGTTCAATTTAGGAGCCAAAAGTAATCAGCTGGGACAAGGGGGAAGAAATGGGGAGCACTGGGTGAGAAGCTATATCCAAAGAGAAAATTTCTCTAATATGAACTTTTCAGAGAAACAATATATGAGGGGTCTTCACTTCACAAAGGTGGCTTTCATTGAATTATGTCTCTTGTTGCAGCCACAATGCAAAACCTGTTAGAGGCAGTACTGTGTTGGTTACAGATTATTTTGATCTGTAAATTGTATACTGTGGGTTCCTTTCAGGTTGCAGCAGATGGCATAGGCAATACATCACAGTTTGCTGTACACTGCTGTCTCAGAAAAGTCACTAAGGTTCTCCATACCATAGCGAACTCTAATAGGTTTCATCACCTGTCAACGTTTGGCATTAATGCAGTCGTATTTGTTACATAACAGACTTCTCCAAGAATCAAGATGCGACAGACTACACCTACAGTGTTGTGAATGTTTCCCATCAGTAGTCTGCCTCGCCAACAAATTGAAAGGCATTCCAGACCCTCAGCCTGCTGCTGATTTGAGACTGCAGGCAGTGCATTATGTAAATTTTAGCCTGCGTCCTGTCATCAGTCATGACCAATTCAGCCCACACCAAGAGTCTTCATTCCAGCTATCAAATATCCTGGTATCATTTGGGTGGCAAGATCTATCCTCTCTAAAGTCATGAAGACTGTAAAGAGCTCAAACACTACTGCACAACTGGCTGATGACAGCAGTCATGTTCCTGCACAATTTGCAAATGAACAAACATCACAGTCAAGCAATACTTCTGCTGCTGCACCATTTTAGGAGAGCTTTGTGCAGACCCAATGACAGGTATCCTGTTTTATGGTTACTTGCTGCACATTCTAAAACTCTACCATCATCAGGGGCCAGCTCCTGGTATCATTTGAACAGTCACCCCAACATTCCAAAATTATTATGACCACTGGCTTTACTAATATCATTCAATGAATTTACTTCATTCTAAGCTTAGTTGCTTTGCCTTCACTTCACTACAAAGAAAATGTGTCAACAACAAATCCCAAACACATTTTTAATCAAACAATTCAATTCTATTCCTATCAAGTAAACGATGGAATAATGAAACACCTTTGGCAAATCCTCACAATCAGTCATCTGAGCGTGTTTACAATCCTAGAGCTCCTAAAAAAAATGGTTTCTAGTGGTCTTAGCCTAGCAGAAGGCTGTCGATCTCCACTGGAGATTCTTCAGAAAACCTTTTTAGACAAACTTGTATAGCCTTGCTGAAGACTACAGTATTTGGCTATGTTCAGGCCATCTGATTGTGTGACTCAAGCAAAGGAACTGGCAAAGTGGATAATGGTTCAACAGTCATGATGCTGTATACTATCATGTTAAAAATGATTTAATAATCAATCATTCATCAGGGATTGTTTAACTCATTAGGTGAGTTCATTTAAAACTATAAAATACATTTCAAGTTGGAATTAAGACAATCAACAGATTTCTGAGTAATGGAAACAGACTAACTACCAGGCAGAGTTACAATATTGTATGCACATAACATATGGAGTTCTTAAAAGCCAATTCTCTTAAGGGAAGGCAGAAGTTACCTCTTCCATGGAGACAAAACCACTCTTCTGGTATTTGTCAAAACAATTCCACAGTTTTGTACAACAACTGACGATGTGAGTGAAAAGATACATTGGAAGACCCTGCTTACAACAGCATACAAAGGCAAGGGGGCAGCTATGTGAGATTCCATGGCAGTTCTGAGAGGGGTCAGGAGAGTTTCCAGTGTCAAATTGATGGAGATGACTCCTTGGTTGATTTGGGGGTTTGCATTCTGTGGGGGTAGGTTTTGGCAATAATTGTAACTAAACTCCTCCATGCTCCATGACGTTGTATGCACACTGGTTGGTAAGTGGACCAGTGTACTTAGTATATCCTGATGCACGTCCATCAATCTTCTATATTCTTTGGTAGGCTGTGACACTGAAGTCGGCATTAAACATATCTGTTACAGAGTGATGGTGCAAACCTGCTTTCTAGTAGTTTTTCACCTGTGTCAACCTGTGTCCCTGTTTGTTCTCCTGATTACTTTTGCTTAGTGACTCGCCAATGTGAAACCACCCCCCACACCCCCCTGTGTTCTACATTCCAGATTATGCAGAATCCTAGCGTCTGAATTGATTCTTGTGAAGGTGAGATTGAGGGATGCTGTATCAACAGGAAGACAGGCTTCCTCTTCCCAAAGTGACAGAGACATGTTCACATCATCAGCACCTTAAATAAAAGAGAGGGGCATGTATCAACTTTTAGAGTAAAAAGGAGAATAGAGAGTGAATTGCCGTTGAAGGCATTCACCACTTGTTTTGCAAAGTGTGCGGTATGTGCAGTTGGAAGGGAGAAATAGAATGGAAACTGCAATGAAAATATCCTACTCCGTGGCTCCTCCAGTGTTTCCATTTTCTGCAAGAATGATTCTTCCCTTTCCCTCAGTGACCAGTATGCTTTTACATGGAAGGGCATGAATGGATATAGCCTCTTCTCTGTGTAAGATCATTAGGTCACTAAAAAGAAAATTGCCCATAAGAATCCAATTTTATTATAAGAAATTAACATCTTTCCTTGTAGTTTTCTAATACTTTATAGATTTCTTCTTCTCTGTAGTGTGCTCTCTGGAGTTGTGGGAGACTATTTCTTGCAAGTAGCAGTCTCGTAAGATATTTGGAGAATGTGCTTGCTCATGGTGTAGCTGGTGTACAGTGAGAGGTGTGGGAAAAGTGAAGGGACAGTGTGAGCAGAGAGCGCAGGTGCCAAACTCTGAGTTTAACAGTTGCTTCTAACCTTACAATGTAAGGAGTTATTTACAGCCAGCGTGCAACTCCCCTTTAAGACACACCCTCTGCCTTTAAGCGGCATCAGAGCCTCCAATTACAAACATGCACCTTCACCAGCCTCATCTCCAAACCTGGCATGCAGCCATTGGCCACACATCTGAGTTCTGATGTGAAGCCAACGCAAATGATTTGAAACAATGGAATACAGCAAGTGCAGTGCACGCTCACCTTCCTTTCCCTTTATTTTTGGATACAAACAAAACTCTAAGGCATTTGTATGAAAATGCTCCTTCTTCATTTGCGTTCAGGTGCAATACCATTTGAGTCAGTATCTTCACTATACGCTGCTGAAATTTGTGCTGGATATTTGCCAGCCTCCTTTAGTAGAGCTTTTTCAGCCAGAGCACAAATCTTTCAGCATCCAAAAGCAATGATGCTTCTCCATTTGTCTCTGTTTTGTCATCCTGAACAATTTTACACAGTCCCCTATGAAATGAAGCTGCAGTCCTCGGAGGGCTACTCCTGCAGTGGGTTTTCTGATGCCCAAGATTGTGAGATTTGAGTCAGGAACTGATCAAAGGAGTGGATTTTAAGAAAGGCCTTTGAGGAAGAGACACAGCTAGAGAGATGGATCGGGTTAGGGTAGCAACACGTACAGTGTGTTAATAAGCAATAAGCATCAATTACATAAATGCCCCTTGGGCAATACATTGCCTTGCATCAGCATAAATCATCATAACTCTACAGATAAAGACAATAAAAGCATTTATCCTCAGAGTGAGGAACAGTTAAACAAATTCCTCAGGAATTACAATGACCTTCACACACGAAAGACAACTTACAATAATTGAAAGGTAAAGAGTTTTGTTCATGAAATTCCTTTGCTTTTTAAATGACCTAGCCTTGAGTGATTTGTCTGAACATCCTTTGTCCACAATTTGGAGGACGATTATGCAGCCTCAACATAAAGCAACTTTGCACTGAGGCCAACTGCAGCTCATTCAGCATCTGTCCTGTGCTATGTGATTTCAGATGAGATAGCAGATTATGATCTGTCTCAAACAGGATAGAACAACCATATCCTTCAGTATAACACCAATCAGATAATAGCTGCTTACTCTTGTGCTAACTCCTACGTCCACTGCAGAGATCCAACGAAGCCCAACGCAAACTGAAGGAATTGCTCTTCATTTTCAACTTCGGCACTTTACAGCATTCAGGGCTCAAGATTGAGTTCAACAGCTTTGGATCATATACTCTGACCACCATTTGAATTACTCCCATCTCCCCTCAATCAGAATGTATTAACGTGGTTTTGTTTCCAGTAGAGCTATCCTATTTTCTATTACCATCAACATATGCTCTTCATTGATAAATCATCGCTGCTACCATTAGTACTCCCGTGGCCTTTTATTCTGGGGCACACATACCATCTGTACTACTTGGTCTGCCCTGCTCTTTTCTAAAGCATAAAACCCATCAATTTTCCAGCCTCCTTCAGTTTAAGGATACTGCATACATTTCTTTCTTCACAGATGCTGCCTGATCTCCTGCATTTCTCCAGCTTTTCCTGTCTGCGTAATAACTGCTTGCTCGCTGTGCTGACTGGAATGCTAAAGTCTGCAAGTTTCCAATGTTAAGGTCTTGAAAATTTACCAGCAGCTTCAGAGTTAACAGATTAACTAAGATCAAAATTGCAGAATAAATTAGGTTTTTGACAATGTGCACATAGAGTCATACAGTGCAGAAACACATCCCTCGGCCCAACCAGTCCATGCTGAACATAATCCCAAACTAAATTAGTCCCACCTGCCTGCTCCTGGCCTACATTCCTCCAAACCCTTCCTATTCATGTAGTTATCTCAGCGTCTTTTAAACATTGTGACTGTTCACACATCCACCACTTCCCCAGGAAGTTCATTCCACATGTGGACCACCCTCTGTGTAAACAATTTGCCCCTCATGCCTTTTCTAAATCTCTCCTCTCACCTTAAAAATATACCCCCTAGTCTTGAAACCACCAACCCCCCACCCTGGGGAAAAGATACCTACATTAACCCTATCTATAACCCTCATGATTTTATAAATCTCTATAAGGTCGTATCTCAACCTCCGAAGCTCCAGTGAAAAGAGTCCCATCCGATCCAGCTTTTCTCTATGACTCAAACCTTCCATACCTGGCAACACCCTCATAAATATCTTCTGAACCTTCTCTAGCTTAATAATATAACTTCCTATAATTTGGTGACCAAACTGAGTGGCACAGTGGCTCAGTGGTTAGCACTGTTGTCTCAAAGCACCAGGGGCCTGCATTCAAATTCCACCCTTAGGTGATTGCCTGTGTGGAGTTTGGTCATTCTCCCTGTATCTGCGTGGGTTTCCTCCGGGTGCTCCAGTTTCCGCCCACAGCCCAGGAATGTGCAAGCTAGGTGGATTGGCCATGATAAATTAGTTGGTAGGGGAGAGGTGATAGTGTCGGTTATTTGAGTTAGCCATGGGAAATGCCGAGATAGGATAGGGTAGGGGTGTGGATCTAGGTGGGATGCTCTTTGGAGGGTCGGTGTGGACTCGATGGGCTGAATGATCAGCTTCCATACTGCAGGGATTTTCTGGTTCTATGAACTGGACACAGTACTCCAGAATAGGTCTCACTAATATCCTATACAATGTCAACATGACTTCCCAACCTCTATACTCAAACGACTGAGCAATGAAGGTCGACAATGGGGAAATACGTATTTGGCTTCAGCTGTCATCATAGTCAAGAATGCGCTAACAGTTGGAGAGTAATTTTAACTTTCTACACTGATATAACATGGGTGATTACAAACTAGCTGTTGTCTATGGCTAATTACATATTACCATTTAAGCAAATAGACTAAGAAACAAAGAGAGATAGAAATACTTGGGGTGCTGTGTTAATGTTCCTTCCTGTGGGCTTAGAAGGTTTGGGATCCAGGTACGTGCCATTTTGTGCCTGACCAAGTTGATTAAAAAAATCTACAGAGAGATGGAGAATGGGCTGCTAATTCACTATTACCTGTTCTTCACAAATGCAAACTGTCAAAAATATACTCTCAATATTAAAGATAACAAGGCATGGGGCTGGATGAATACAGCAGGTCAAGCAGCATCATAGGAGCAGGAAAACTTGACGTTTCGGGCCTACACC
>JAHRHZ010000217.1:3557162-3600361 GCA_024137785.1 Ginglymostoma cirratum
CGTACCTGGATCCCTCAATATTAAAGATTATGTTTGAAATAGTAGTGTCTTGGTTAGAGTAGAAGTAGGTACATGAAGCTATGCCCAATACTGATCCTTTGAGGAGAGGAGCAGAGAAAAATATTAGCTTTTGAAACAAAAATCAAAACTGGGCGTTATCCTGCAGTATTAGTTCTTCTAAATATATTGGATGAGAAAATGTTTTTCCTTCAGCAAAGGAAAGCTGGGTCTAGAATGGTGTGCCTGAAGATTGGGAGTGGCAGCACCTGGCTCAAGGTTTAACTGTACGGGTCAAGAAGAGTGGGACTGTGTACTTAGAGCTGATTTGGTTCATCCTTCTTAATCAATTGCTAGATGTTTCTGGTTGTAACTCATGATGGCATTGAACATCTTAGGAGAGAGATTTCAGTTGCTAGGCTCTTTGTTTACATAAGAATGCTTCATGAATGAATGAAGGACATCCTTATTTTGTCCTTACCTATACACTTCCTATCTGCCACATTGGTATCTCAGTTGTTCGATTAACATCTGAAAATTGAGAGATGCATGAACCAAAATCAAAGCTGCAAATCTCAAATAAACAAGGAGAGCGTTGGAAATTTCAAGTGGATTGATCTCGTTTGAGAGAGGAAGCTAGGTTGATGTTTCAGTTGCAACCTCTTGCCAAGTTTAATGAAAGTTAACATTTAGTTTTAATTTGTTTGTTCGAATTTGTTACATTTTAAATTCCTACTAATTGTGGTTTTCTGCTTGTCTTTGCTCATATGCATCAAAGTTAAATCTTGGTTAAATCTTGTGCAGAAAGAACAAGTGAGAGACAGAATTAGAAAATATAAAACGTGCTGAGGCTAGTCTTCCCACTGTTAACAGTTCTGTTTGCATCAGTATGAAAAATTCAATAGGGTTAGATTATGAGAGAAGTCCTAGCAAGGACCTTAATTTGCACCTGTAGATTTCAGTAATGGTGAAAAATACTTTCAGAGTGGCAACTTAAGAATATTTGTGTCCAGAATTTCAATGGTTTTTGTCTGTTTTCCACTGATAAAATGAGCACTTAGCCAATATAGTGAACTGGGGACATGAGCATATTATTATCATAAGTGTGCCTCACTACTTTCTCTGTTATTAGTTGCTTTTGGAGTAAATATACGAACAATTCCAATATCTGACATAGCAGGCTTACGTCCTTGCTTTCTATTTAACAGGTTCACCCATTACAAGTAGATTACTTACTGATTTGCCCTCTTAGACTATGGTTAATTTCTGATGTCTTCAGGCTGTTTGCTGGTTTATAAAACCTAAACCGACTGCTGAGAGAAAAAAAATTTACTTGTGCTCCGCTGTTTTTGGCTGTTTTCATGTTGGATGAATTGCCACGCGGGTGAGGGTATAATGTTGGCATTGTGTCTCAAATACAGCAGAAGTTACAAAGAGCTGAGGAGAGAGAAAAAGCAACCAGGCCAAAAGGGAGCAGAACATTGTCACTGCAAACAGTATAATATTTACAGTATATCTTCAGGGAGCAATTATCCTCCATGGACATCAATAAAGAGAAATGCCACAAAGGAGGTTGTCACTGAGAACTGCAACCTGGTCTCATCGTGCAACATGAGCATCATTGTGGTTGGCAAGATCATTGGTATTTTATTCTATACCTCTAGCGTAGTTAAATACTTCTCCTCGTTGTCCCTAGCTATGGGACTTCCAAACTTAGAGACATTTAACTCATCCTAGAGTAAATGCCTTCCACTCTTGATGCACTGTAACACATATTTATATCTCTGCATTGCAGGTTACAGCTCTCCAGTGTAGTGTCTACGGCCTTTCTCTTTATATGCTTCTTTCTAGTTCTGTTGTCTTCTTCTAACTTGCTTTGCAGATCATCAAATAACATCATTAGTTAGATCAGTGTGAGGAGGAGGCAATGGCCTAGTGGTGTTATTGCTGGACTGTTAATCCAGAGACCCAGATATCATTCTGGGGTACACAGGTTCAAATCCTGCCATGGCAGATGGTAGAATTTGAACTCAATAAAAAAAAAAATCTGGAATTAAGAATCTAATGATGACTGTGAATCCATTGTCAATTGTCAGAAAAAGCTCATCTGGTTCACTAATGCCCATTATGGAAGGAAACTGTCACCCTTACCTGATCTGGCCTACATGTGACTCCAGGCCCACAGCAATGTGGTTGACTCTTAAATACTCTCTGGGCAATTAGGGATGGGTAATACATGCTTCCTGGCCAGCAATGCCCCTCATTCTATTAATGAATAAATTTTTAAAAAGTTATTATTTCCATATTTTGTTTCATCATCCCCAGTTTCTATCTTACTCCACAGGAAACATACATACTTAGAAAAGTGGAGAAGCAGTAGACCATTCAGACATTGAGCCTCCTGTGCCATTCTGGCTCACCAGGCAGTACCATTCCTAGAATTGGATCATTCTGAACACTAGGTGTTCTAGTGAGTCACTAAAGGTTTGCTTGCAAGTAATGAAGACTAATGGTGCCCTATTCATTATTATAAGAGGAATTGAACATAAAAGTAAAGGTATTATGTTTCAGTTATACAGGGAAATTGGTGAGACCACATGTGGAGAACCCATGTATAGTATTGGCTTCTTTTTTTAAGATATTGTACATGCATTGGAGATGGATCATGGAGGTTTACTGGATTGATATCTGGAATGAGGAGGTTGCCTGTTGAGCAAAGATTGGACAGATTGGCCTCATTTCTGTTTGAGCTTGACTGAAGATTAAATAGTCTTTACAAGGTGTATGTGGAAAGGATGAATTCGCTTGGGTGAGTCTGGAACTAGGGCCCACTATTTAAAAATTAGCACCAATTTAGGACAGAGTTGAGGGGAATTCATTTCTCTCAGAAGTTTGTGTAACTTTGTAACTTTCTGTCTCAGAAAGCAATAGAGATGGAATCATTGAATATTTTTAAAGGGTGGTAGATAGGTTCTTATTAGGCAATGAAATCAAAGGTTATCTAGGAGAGGTGGGAAAGTGGAATTTTAAACAAATAGGTCAGCCATGATCTTATTGAATGGCAGAGCATGTTCAAGATATCAAATGGCTTACTTCTGCTTCTAATTAATATGTTTGTTGAAATAACTCCACAGATGCTGGCATCCAGTCACCATGTCACCCCTTATTTACACGTGGAGAGGCCTTGACACTTATCCAGCTCCCTTCGAGCCAGCCGTCAGAGTGAACAGGATGTCTGACATTCCTGTTCTTATCTGTCAGCCAGGGCTCTCTGATTGGACCGCATTGACAGCCTCAATCAGGGAACTCCTATTCCACGGGGTCCACAAGGCTGACCTCAATGCAATTACGACACTTGTATGTACATATTCAATATTGTAGCAGCCTCCTGGCTGTGAAAACGTAGATAGATTGCTAACTTGGCCAAACAGCAAGTGATGCTGGGTACATTGGCCAAGTAAAACTCTAAAATCACAAAACCCACACACCAGACAGAGTGCAAACACAGCAGTCAGGTGCTAATGATATTAGCATAATTTAAAAGGCAACGGTTATTCTGGACAGATAGGTCACAACAACTTAGCGACCAAACAAAGCAGAGTCCAGATAAAAAGCCACTAAGTCCTGCTACTCAAAGAAACTAACAGCAGCATGCCATCTAAAAGACTGACTCTGGTTTCAAGCTATTACGTGTATCTCCCGGATTGGCCAGAACTGTAGAAAGTTCGAGAAAACCATCTAAAAGATGTAAAAACAGAGTTCACCTGCAGAACTCTTATTTGAACCACTCTTGGAATCGTCTGAGGCCTTTCGAGGAGACAAGCATGGCAAGAGGCAAAGACCAACTGACCATCCGGAGGGAGAGAGAAAGAAAGCAGCTCCTCAGGCCCAGAGACAAAGCCACGGAGACAGCGACTGCATAAATTTACAAGAGATTTGGGAAGTATTGTAACCGTAAGGGGTCAAATAGGATTAGGGATAGTATGTTTAGTAATAAAGATGACTGTAATTTTGTTCCTAATAAAGTGGAACTGTTTTGCTTTGGTATCAGCTTGATTTGACCACTTTGGTATTGCGAGACACCTGGACAGATTCATTCGTGACATTCTGGTCAGAGTTGTCTGTAACTTATTTAAAGAGAAAATCGGACAACAATATAGTATGTGTATCTCTGTTACTCATCCTATAATAATTATACGCAGTCTCACTTATTGGCTTGTGAAAGATGATTGCCTTCCCTAGTGTTCATTCAGCTTTTCTGACTCTACCTGATCTTGGTTGATTCTTTCCTCCGACGATGGATGTTTCTGGTTTTATGTCTCTTAATCAGAACTTCAGTTCTGATTTTAAAGTTGACAGTGCTTTTGCCTATGTTATATCAATGCTGTTACTTTTTTCTGTGGTGTTATTTAATTTTGTTCACCTTATCATAGTCTTGAAAGTTGGGTTTGGCTTGAGGTTATACTTTAAAACTGGCATTTCAGTTTTCAATCTCCTTCTCATTAACAATTCAACTGGTGAATGCCCATTATTTAATGATGTTACTCTGCAACCAAATGTTGTTAATTCCCATTCTATATTCTTTTGCATTAGTGATTTTCTGGTCTTGAACCCCCTCTTTGCTTCTCTGACTGAGGATGAACTGAAGGACTTGTCATCTGGTTGATTCCTGGCTCTGACGTGAACTTTCTGAATTCCTTGTTCATAATTTGAGATCCATTGTTTGATGCTAGTTCCTTGAGAAATATGCGTTGCAAAAATTTGTCTTAGTGTTCTGATCGCAAAGTTTTCTGTCGTTGAATGAAATCTTGTTAATTTACTATTCAAGATGGATTAATCAACTAGGACTAAATATATCTTCCCTTTGAAGTCAAACAAATCTGTTCCTAGCCTTTCCCATGGCCTTTCTGGAAATTTTGAGGAAATTAATGGCTCCATTTGTTCATGATTGTTTGTTGCATGTGACAAGATGTAACTTTTATGTTAAATCTCTGGCCACTATTACTGATTGTTCTGCATTTTATGATGCCTGAATGTCCCCAGGGAGTCTTTGTCAAATCTCTTGTCTCATTAACTTTGGTAAAACCATTCAATTAACCATCCTCAATTGTTGAGTATTAGTTTTGCTTGTGATATATTTTCAGTTCTTAATCTACTGGACCATATTTTGACCATCCTTGCATGAATTTTCTGCATTCTTGGTATGATTTTTGAGCTGCACAAATTTCTGAGTTTTTCCTTTGTTACTGGTTGAATATTGACTGCTGCAGTAGAACAAGTCTTAGTTCTTCACTTACGAATTAAATTATCCTCGTCTGCTTAATCCACACTGGCCCTTGAGAATGTATAGCCATTACTTGCATCTTGCCCAGAAAATAGACTATTATGTAGTCATATTTTATCAGTTTAAGCATGAATCTTTTTGTATTCGCATGGGCTTTTTTCAACCTCCATTCATCTGAATAAAGATATCAAAGACATATGAGGTGTTTCAACTTGGGATTTCAGTCCTAGGAAGTAGTCTGTAAATCTTTCACATCCCCATGTAACTGCCACTTTTTTTAAAAAATTGATCCACACCTCTGTTCAAATTCCATTAAATCTTGTGATTGAAATATATATATTTTCTTCTTGCATCAGTTTACACCTGAATAAAGATGCCTCTAAACCTGTGGATGATGCATCTTCAATTGCTATAGGAAATAAACTTGTGTTATATTAAGCCAGAACGTCACTGAAAAGTAGCTTCTCTGCAATTTTCCTGAAAAGCTGGAATTCTCGACTGTTCTTGATTTCTGTAACCTTGCTGGCTTTTTTCCGAAAGTTCTCTGATGGGTTGAATGAGACTGGTTAAGTCAGGGATAAGCTTTCTCACTGGATGTTGAAGAACTGCTGCATATCCTGTATGCACTTCAGCCTTGGAAATTCATTTATGGCACTTGTCTTTCTTGGATTCACAGTGATGACTTGTTCTTGGATTATGTGTCTCAGGAAAGCGATCAGCACTTTAAGAATTATTGTTTGGTGTAAGGTCTGTACTTGTCATATCTTTAACACTTTCTTGATCCAGTAGTAATTTCTTGGTGCATTTGATCATGAACTAGGATATTGTCCATTTGGCAACATATTCCTTCTTTGCTTCCAGAATTCTTGTTATCACTCTCTGAAAATCCTCTGGTGCAGAGGAAATTCTGAATTGAAGAAGGTTAAAGCAGTTCCACCCAAATGGTGTAAAGGATGCAGTCAGCAATCTAAACAATATTTTAACATAGAACATAGAACATAGAACAGTACAGCACAGTACAGGCCATTCGGCCCACGATTTTGTGCCGAACTTTTACCCTAAACCTAAGGTCTATCTAACTTCCACTGCTACCTTATACTATCATCCATATGCTATCTAATAGCTGCTTACACGTCCCTTTTTTTCATTTTGGAGCTGGCCCCATTAGGGGCATTTTAGGCTTACTTACTTCTCGCTCATTTGGTCAAACTGTCATCAACTGATGAAGTGTGATGGATTCCAACTCCTTTGTTTAATTGAGTGAGATCCACAAACGATCATTTAGCTTTGGAACATTTACTAACCCTGAGCACAATAATGTTTGTTTTGCCACTGCAAATATAACTTTCCATCATGCTATCTGAGATAATAGGTACTGCAGATGCTGGAGAATCCGAGATAACAAGGTGTGGAGCTGGGTGAACACAGCAGGCCAAGCAGCATCATAGGAGCAGGAAAGCTTGAGTTTTGGGCCTAGACCCTTCATCGAAGCATATAGGCCTGAAACGTCATGCTATCTGAGATGCCAGCTTTTACGTTGGCAGGTGAGGAATTTCCCTTCAAACAAATAGGCAGATGGTCTTAACATCTTGTCGTGTAATGTGATATTCTTGCTTTAATTCACCTAAGCTTCTGAATAACTGGAAATTCCGTTGAAATTCCCTTTTATATGCATTATGGAAGATTGTACCCACTTCCTCTAAAAAACCTAAGTCTCTCTAAGTCAATGACAAGCATTTCTATCTAACAGTGAAATATTCTGACTCTTTGATACAAAGAGTGTCTCATCAATATCCCATCCTTTATGAATGAGTTTTGTAGTGATTTGACCATGGACCTGAAGTTCTGTGTCCCCTGGACCTTGCAGTTTTATGTTCACAGCTCGAACTTTTGCAGACTTCAACCATGACAAGCTGTTAGCCATTATTGAAACAACTCCTACTGTGTTGAGATTAAATACTGTTTTAAATCCATTATGGTCATGCTTTAGAACCTCTGTTAATTCTCTTTGACTTCAGGATTTAATGTTAATTGTTCTCTGTTCTTTATCCATAATTTCTGGGACTTTGTCCTTACTTTGTATTTTCCATTTTTCTGGAAATTTTCCCTTCACACAATGTTTTTTCTGTGATACTGAAGATGTTGCAAACTTGCAGTATATCTGTTATGTCTGAAGTGACAATATTTTTATCACTCGGCTCAGGCTGCTGGAAAGACCGTTTTTTTCTTCAATTCATTCACGGAGTGTGGGTGTTGCTGGCTGGACCATTATTTATCGCCCATCGCTAGTTACTCTTGAGAAGGTGGTGGTGAGTTACAGTCCACATGCTGCAGGTAGACCCACAATACCATAATATTAAGAAAAATGTAGGATTTTGATCCAGTGACAGTAAGGGAACAGTGATATATTTCCAAGCCAGGATGGTGAGTGGCTTGGAGGGGAACTTGCAGGTGATGATGTTCCCATGCATCTGCTGCCTTTGTCCTTTTAGATCATAGTGATTGTGAGTTTGGAAGGTGCCAAGGAACCTTGGTGAATTTTTTGTAGTGCATCTTATAGACAGTAACACAGCTACTACAGTGTGTAGGTAGTACAGGGAGTGAACATGTATGGAGATAACAAGCGTGGGGCTGGATGAACACAGCAGGTCAAGCAGCATCATAGGAGCAGGAAAACTTGACGTTTCGGGCCTAAACCCTTCATCAGAAAGAACATGTATGGAGATTGTGCCAAGCAAGTGAGCTGCTTTGGCCTGGATGGTGTCAAATTTTTTGAGTACTGTTGGATCTGCACTCATCCAGGCAAGTGGGGATTATTCCATCACACTCCCGAGTTGTGACTTGTAGATGGTGGACAGGCTTTAGGGAGTCAGGAGATAAATTACACCTGCTGAATTCGCAGCCTCTGGCCTTTTTTAGTCACTAATATGGTGGTCCAGTTCCATCGCTGGTCAATGTAACTCTCAGGATGTTGATGGTGTGAGATTTTGAAGGGGCAACGGTTAGATTCTCTCTAGTTAGAGATGGTAACTGCATGGCTCAAATGCTGTTTTCCACTTTTTGGCCCAAACCTGAATATTATCCAGGTTTTTCTGCATTTAGACATGGACTGCTTTGGTATCTGCAAAGTTGTGAAGAGTGCTGAACATTGTGCAACAACCAACTATCCACACTTCTGATCTCATGATGGAGGAATGATCATTGATGGAGCAGCTGAAGATGGTTGGGACTGTAACACTATCCTGAGGAACACCTGCAGAAATGTCTTGGAGCTGATATAACTGATCTCCGGTAGGGAGATGGCATGACTCCAATCATTGGAGAGTTTTCCCTGATTCCCTTGAACTCTAGTTTTGCGCGGGCTCCTTGATGCCACATTTGATCAAATGCGACCTTGATGTCAAGGGCAGTTATTCTTGCCTCACCTCTGGAATTCAGCCTTTTGTCCATGTTTGAATGAAGAGTGTAATGAGGTCAGGAACTGACCTCCGTGGGGGAATCCAAAATCAGCATCAGTGACCAGGTTCTCGCTGATGAAGTGTTATCTGGTAGAAATTTGATGGCACCTTTCATCACATTACTGGTGGTTGAGAGTAGACTGATGGAGTGGTAATTGACTGGGTTAGATTTGTACTGCTTTTAGTGCACAGAATGTAGCTGGGCAATTTTCTATGTTGTCAGGTTGTAACTGTACTGAAAGAACGTGGCTAGAGGAGTGGCAAATTCTGGAACCCAAGCCTTTTCCGGTATTGCCTGATTACATCAAGACCCATAACCTTTGAGCTATCTGGTAACTTCAGTTTTTTTTGAGATTCCATAGATTGAATTGAATTAGATGAAGTCTAGCATGTTTAATGCCGGGGACCTTTGAAGGAGACCAAGATGGATCATCCACTGAGCACTTCTGACGAAAAATTGTTACAAATGCTTCAGCCTTATCTTTTTCACTGATGTGCGAGGCTCTCCTGTTATTGATATTTGTGGAATCTCCTGCTTCAAAAAGCTGTTAAATTGTCTCCCACTGTTCATCTTTGTATGTGGCAGTATTGCACAGCTTATATATGATCCATTCATTGCGGAATCACTTAGCCTTGTCTGTTGTGTGCTTCTTGTGCTGCTTGACATGCAGTGAACCTGTGTTGTAGCTTCAGCAGCTTGACACCTCAATTTTAGATATATGTGGTGCTTCTCCTGGCAAACCCTCCTGCACTCTTCACTGAATCAGGATTGATCCCCTTGCTTGATGGTAATAGCAGAGTCAGGGATATGCCAGATCTACTGCTGCTGATTGTCCACAGTGCCTCATGGATGCCCAAGCCTGAGTTACTTGATGTGTTTGAAGCCTCTCCCATTTAGCACAGTGATGGAATCCGACATCATGGTGGAGGGTGTTTTCAATGTAAAGATGGGGCTTTGTATACAAAAAGATAGTATGGTTTTCAATCCGACTGATGTTGTCATGGCAAGATCCACCTGTGGCAGGCAGATTGGTGAGGATGCGTGAAGTATGTTCTTTCCCCTTGTTTGTTCACTTTCCACTTGCCACAGGCTTAATCAAGCAGATATATCCTTTAGAATTTGACCAGCTCAGACAGTAGCAGTGGTGCAGAGCTAATACTGGTTAGCGAAAGGAAGTATCGGTATAAGTCCCCAACTCAGTATGCATTCTGAATACTTGCTACCCTGAACATGATGGACCACGAGTACATCAGCTGAAGTTTGGAGTGGAGGTTTGAGGTTAATGTAGGCTAATCATCAGGCGATTTCCTTGCTCATGTTTGGCCAGATACCATGAGACCTCATAGTGACCTGAGTCACCATTGAGGATGGCCAGGGCAAACTCCCTGCTGACTTTATACCATTGTGCCAACACCTCTGTTGATGGGTCAAGATGAAACCGGGATGGTGATGGTGTTGGTATTGGCGTTGGCTGGAATTTTATCTATAATGTATGATTCGGTGAGTGTGTCCAAATTAGGTTGTCCAATTATTTGTCTGTGAAACAGCTCTCTTAATTTTTTCACATTAGTTGCCACCCCAATTCTTGGAAGAGATGACTTTGCTGAATTGACATATTGCTTTCTGTCAAGAGTCACGTGTGGGCTAGACCAATAAGAATGGCAGATTTCCTTCCCTAAAGGGATCAGTGAAGCAGATTCAGTTTTACAACACTTTACAATGATTTCTGTTCTTTATTCAATTTTTTCTTGCAGTTTTTAAAATTTCAAATTCCACCCTGATGACATTCAAACCAGGGGTTGCTGGGCAGTTACGTGATTTTTTGGATTATTAGTCTACTGATAATGCGGCCACCTCTATTGTGCTTGCGGTGCTGCTTTGACCCGCCTTTTGAACAACCCTATATGGTTGATGATGTTGATTATTGTTGTTTGGAGTTTTGGAGTTTTTTTCAGAAGGGAGCCAACACCATCCTGGGGCTTACCCATCTAACCTAATTTTGGGCACTGATCTCACAATGAATTACCTGGTACAATTTTAGGTCCTCATGCGTTGAAGAACATCTGAGAATGTGTCATCCCTAACCTCAATAGTTGATGTCAATAAACGTGAAGCTGGACAAACACAGCAGGTCAGACAGCATCAGATGAGAAGGCAGGTTTAGGTCCTGGGCCAAAACCCTTTGTCAGACTCTAATTAATTCAGCCTTTAAGGTTTCACATTTGCAACATCTTGCTGGACAAAATAAATCCTTTTAAGAGGCCTTTATTGATTCTCCCTGTTGCTGAAATCACTCGTTAGATCTTATCCTTTCTATGATTGTTTCTCTGTGGACTGAAGTACATGTTGACTGTCTTAGTTGGCACCTGCTATTCTGCAATACTTCTTTACACACTTCATTTTTTCAGAAATATCAGCAATTTGTCTTACAACATTAAAAAAATATGTGATTTGATGGTGCTGCTCCTTTGAGAGCGACTATGATTCAGTCTGAAACTGTTGTTTCCAGAGGTCCTATTTCTGGTCTTGTGAACTCTCAGCACTTTTGTAAGGCTGTGCCAATGGCAAAGTCTCTCCAGGAGTTAACCATTCAGTCAAATACTGCACCATACTGATCTTGGTGAGTACTTGGGGTTTTTCCTTCTTTGAGTCAAAATGTTTTATTTTTGCGGTTGCATGGTTTTACTCTCTTGAAAATTTCCAATTTGTGGCTTGGTTTTGAAGTCTCTCCAGGTTCCTACTTATCTTTCAGGGTTTTCCCACTCTTCTACCTTGTGTTTGAAGTCTTTCTATGTTCCTTTCTGGAAGTGTTGAAATCTTCCAGCTTTTTTCTGCATTGCATTGTAAATCTTCTATGGTTCTTCTCTAGCCTTCAGAGTGATCCCGTTCTTCGGCTGCATCCTGTGGACTGTGGTTTGATTTCGGATTCTGGCTCTGGAAGTTTCACTATGCTTTATTTTATGTATTAGGTTAATAGCGCTACTAGCATAAGTTAGACGCTTCTCTTTAATATCCCTGGGTTTTGGGTGCCTACACTTAATCTGTTTGAGACTGTTGGCTCTTTATTAAGGGTATCACTGTTCTAAATATTTCAAACACAATTTAACGCGTGTTAAATACTGAGATACGTTAAATACTTCTACAGTTGTAAGAACATTCGAAAGATACTATAAATGTTCCAACTTTTGAGTACTTTCAATTACCAGAAAGCTTTGGAATATTTGTTATATTGTTAACCTCCATATGTTTAATTTATGTGTACAAAGAGCATGTGGCTTAGCTTTGCCATGAAACTCATTGTAAAAGTTGGACAGTCTGTAATTTTAATTTGTATTTATCGACAGCATTTTAATTCATGTCTCTAATGTAATTCTATTTGGTTGTTTAAAATAAATTGCTTAGAAGCCCTATTATTCCTCTGAGATTACATCATACTGAATATTAATGATTCCCAGTGGCTGCATAAATCAAGGCGATTGATATTTAGCAGAATCTAGACGTGCAATTTGTGACTAAATATTCATCAAATAGCGTATGAAGTATTAAATGCTGCTTCAGAAGTGACACAGAGTGAAATGTCCAATGTACATATAAAATGTGAAATAAAATAGATGACTGCCTTATTTTGGTCAAGATTGCCCATTAATAATTTTTTTAAATGGTGGATGAGTCATCAATGCTAATGAATTATGGTTCAGTAAATGCAAAGCAGAAAATGCAGACTTGCAGGATTTTTTGTAATGTTTGCATTAACATCAGTGAAGATGCACCACATAAGAGAAAGTTTCCCCTGTTCAGTAGTTGAAACAAAATTGTCAACAGAGAAGAGAAAACATCATTTCCCAGAAATACTAAATGACTGCATTTTGAGCATTTTTCATTATTGCGCAGGAAGTGACTAGATAGAAAGGTTAATGTAAGTCTTTAATTTCTGTTGCTAATCAAATAAGTAAAGCTCTCAGTTTATCCTGAATTTTATGCTTGGTTGACATGAGGAACTTATTAGTTTTTCTGGTCTTGTTTCTGTTGTTGAGCTTTTTGGCCCAATCCTCTTGCAAAATTGAAACATTTTACAGATAATTTCTGTTCCAGGTGCACACTGCTTACCAGCTTTTTCAAGAAGTGCATTTAAAAACAAGATGATGCATCTTGAACGAGAAATCATACTGTGGGTCACCTTGGCCCTTTTGTATCCGAGGTTTTACTGCCAGTGAATTTTCAGTAAAGTTCAAGTGGCTCATTTTCAGATTGTTAAGCTGATTCATTTATACAATTTCACCCTCAACTTGACTCCATAGGTAAATAATTTGTTATCAGATCACCACGAAATATGTCTATACTAAGGTGGAAATCAATGCTGAATTAATGCAAATGTATGTCCAATACTTGCTTTGTTTCTAATCTAGCACAGAATAGGTTCAAGTAAATGGTTATTAAAGTTGAAAAGCTAACATCTTCTCATCTGCAATACATCCATGCCAGTACTTGAAGATTTCAGTTGCAAACTCTACTACCAGGGAACTCGATCTGTTCGGCAATTCTTTAGGTTCAAGAATGTCCATTTTCATTTCTGGTTTGATGGGTTCTGAGATGGTGAATGTGCAATCTACAGACCTGCCATACGTAAGGAATGTGGTGCTTGACGGGTTGCTTAGATGGGTTGTTTAATGGTTTATGTGCTCCCTCTGATGCTTTGATTTTGCTTTTGCTCACTTCTGACAAAGTTTCTCGCTGTGGTTGGTGCCTTCCTGAACAATCCTTCTTCATTTTGGTTTGTTTTAAGCTGGCTACCAAAGCTTCGCTCCAGAGGTATTTTGAGGACATACATGCATTGTTTCTATTGTCCTCTTGGAAGTGTCCTATCCTGACTGAATTCCAATTGGAACAGTTTCGGACAGGCATATGAACAAAAAGGCAGATGTACACCAGAATATTCATCATCACCTCCATTGTGCCAGTTCAGCCTTCAGCTAACTATAAATTACATTAGTGATTACTCCACCAGTTTATTATTTGATTAGTGTTTATTAATATACAACAATTAGCTATCTTGGAAAATGTTCTAACAGTTATGATATACATTCTGATAAGATGCTGTTTGGGTGGTTTTTTTTGTAGTGTTGTCCACTTTTACTGTTATATGTGGCGAATTAATGCTGATTGTAATCTAGTGGTTAACGAACTGGATGAATAAACCTAAGATCAGGGAAAGTTGGCCAAAATGTAACTCCATTTCAACATTATATGATTGATTCCAGTTGCTAGGAATGGCTAATAAAAGCCGATACACCACTATTGTCTATATCCCAAGAACATTTAACCACAAACTTGCATAACTCTGCACATCAACCTAAAATAAAATGTAGTTCTCATAGATTCCTGCATAAGCATTAGCAGAGTATTCTGTTAGTATACCATTCTGTTGACATGCCAGTATGTCAGCCATATCATGTTTCTGGTAAGAAAGGAGATAAAAATGATGGCCAAACTGCCAGATACATCAGTCACATATTTGATATATTTGTGAGCAGCTGTTTGATATACATTGTGTAGTACTAAGTGGAAAAATACAAGATGCATAACAGTTGAGGGCAGTGGTGAATTGCCATGTAATTTTTGACTATTTACTGCTGCATACTTCTGTTTGATAGCCTTGTCTTGCCAAGTTTCCTAAATTATTTCTCTCGCGTGTTACCAGTTATCACACAAACATAGCTAACTTCAATGGAGGGCAATCAGGAATGGTGTTGTCATGTTATGTGTGGCAGGTGCTCCAGACTGCCGAACAAGGCACAGACTTTGCAGTTTTCTATAGGCATTTTAATGCTTTCCTACAGCTCTTAAAGGTCAATACTTATAGGAATAGAATTCTATTTCTTTGAATTGCCTGACCTTATCAACTTGGGCAAAATCAAGTTACTATGAGAGAAAGCCCATATGAACATCAGTGTTCATGGAACAGTCCATTGACATGCTAACTGTACAATTGCAGCATCTGGATGGATGTTGGGGTACCTTGCAATATGCATCAGCAAAGTGCGAGTACTGGCTCCGCAGGAGGAGAAACGAGAAGACTACTTTGCATCTTCAGAAGGAGCAGGAGACCAACCTGACCAGGGCACCCACAGCCACTCACTTAGCTAGCAGATTCATTCAGGTACCCTCCTGCTAACTTGCATGCTATCTCTGAGTCCACTTTGTATACCTTCAGCCCCAGCTCCAGATTACTTCTATTTATCACAGGCTCTCAAAAGGTCAATATTTGCTTCCAACTGAGCAGAGGTTGGAGTGTTCTTTGTCCTCGAATGCGGACAGTCTTCTTGTCCCTATCTCTAACAAATAAGCCTACTCATGTGAGAGGTGTAGTTTACCTTGGAACAACCCAAGTATCTGCCTTGGAGGTCACACACAAGTGTGTATATTTGATCTTGCAGAAGATGCACCTAAGTCTTTTGATGATTCTTCCTCAGAGTGCACAATCGCCTCAGAGTTGTCTTTTCTTCTACTGGCATTTGCTTTGGAGGTACACTTGAAGGTCCTGAGGGAGATTGAAGATGCAATTTAGAACTGACAGGGTAAGATGGTTCAAAATCAATGCTACATAGAAATCATATTTCGGTGGCAGTTGATATCCAGTCGCCATGAGTCAGTTGTACACCGTGATTGCATGTTAGCTACCTAACTGGAAACTTCCATCTCTGCATTGCCATCGGCCATGAATTCCCATGACTCTGCTTATTGCCAGTGTTCAGGGAGTCTATGACAGAAGAATCACTCCCAATTCACTTTCTCTGCTGCTCTGTAGAGAGGTTAAAGATTGATAAAGGATGTGCTGTGAGGATGCAATGGCAATACTTGTAGATTATAAATTTGATGGCTGGATGGGTGGCATGGTAGCACAGTGGTTAGCACTGCTGCTTCACTATGCTAGAGACCTGGGCTCAATTCCAGCTTTGGGTTGCTATCTTTATGGAGTTTGCATGCTATCCCTGTGACTTCATGGGTGTCCTCCAAGTGCTCCACAGTCCAAAGAGGTACAGTTTAGGTGGATTGGCTGTGCTAAAAATAAAATGTCCCATAGTGCTCAGGGATGTGCAGCTGAGGTGAGTCAGCTATGATAAAAACCCAGGTGCATTATAGGAATGTGGTAGGTCTTGTTGGGATGCCCTTCAGAGGGTCAGTACAGACTCAATGAGCCAAATGGCCTCTTTCTGCACTACAGGAATTCTATAGTATACAACAACAGAGAGATGAAGGTGAATATTAGTGGTGACTGGAGTGTGCAATTGTGTGGGAGGTTGATACTTAAAGGCAACATACCACTCACCTTTTCTGTCTGGATGAGATCATTGAACCTCTTGCAGTGGTGTATAAATATATGAGCAACCACACTCCTTTTATTGATCTCCTGACTCGCTTCCATTCTGTCTGTTTGGCTTCCACATTTCTCCCATCCACTAGGAGCATGATTACTTTCAGGACAATATCCAGGTTTGGGCTGACATGTGTGACATCATTAGTGACATACACATGTGCCAGGCAATGACTACCTCAGACAAGAGAGAATCTAACAATCACCCCTTGACATTCAGTAATATTATTGTCAATATATTCCTCACTATCAACATCCTGACAGTTACCATTGACCAAAAATTAAACTGGGCTAGCCATATAAGAACTGACGCTGCAAGACCAGGTCAGAAACTAGGAATTCTATGGCACATGACTCACTTCCTGACTCTCCAAAGATTGGCCAACATCCAAAAGGCCCAAGTCAAGAGTGTGGTGGAACTCTACCCACTTGTCTGGATGAGTTCTGCTTCAACAACGTTCAAGAATCTTGACATCACCCAGGGTGAAGTAACTTGCTTGGTTGGCCCCACATTCACTCTCAGCAACACTGTGAACTATCTACAAGATGCATTGCCGAAATTCACCAAGACTCCTTAGACAGTACCCTCCCACACCACGGACACTACCATTTCGAAGGATAATTGCAGCATATATACATAGAAAGACTGTCATATGCAAGTTCACCTCCAAGCCACTCGCCAGAGTGACTTGGAAATATATCGCCATTCCTCCAGTGTTGCTGAGTCAAAATCCTGGAACTCCCTCCCTAACGGCATTGTGGGCCTACCTACAAACACATGGAATACAATGATTCAAGCAGGCAATTCACCACTTAAGAGCAACAAAGGATGGGCAATAAGCCGGCCCAGCCAACAATACCCACATCTCATGAATGAATAAAAACATTCTCCAAAGAAAACCAGGAGAAGGTAACCTTCCCTCTTTGGGCCTCCTTCATGAGAATCTCTTGGTCTCTCAATTACCAGTTACAAAATGGTTTCATTACATTCCTCAGCAGAGTCCCTGAAATACTGATGTTTCTGGTCAATTGATCAGGAATGCCAGAATTGAGTTGTTAATGCTATGGTTTAATTAAAAAGTTAGAAAAAAATAACACTGTCACAATGACAACACCCATAAACTGGAGAAGCAGCACCTCATATGCCGCCTCGGGAGCCTATAGCCCAATACCCTAAACTGGATTTTACCAGCTTCAAAATCTCCCCAGACCCGAACCTCATCCCATGACCAACCCTCCCTCTCATCCCCGCCTCCTTGACCTGACACAACCTGTCCATCTTCTGTCCCACCTATTCACCCCTTCCACCTCACTGACCAATCCCCACTACTGCCTACCTGCACTCACCCATCACCATCCAACTTACCTTCCCCAGCCTCCTGCCTTCTCTCTATTTATTTCGGAGCTCTCTTCCCGCTCCCCATTTCTGAAGAAGGGTCCCCGACCTGAAATGTCAACTTCCCTGCTCCTCTGATGCTGCCTGGCCTGCTGTGTTCCTCCAGCTCTACATTGTGTTATATCAGACTCCAGCATGTGCAGTTCTTACTATCTCACAGTTTGGAAGACCTGCTGTAAGATTTTTTTGGTTCCTAGCTGTGAGCAGCTACTGAGATTAATAGTCAGTTCAGAAGAGCATCATAGGAGTCATTCTTATTCTACTTGTGGCAATCTTAGGCAGCTATGACTCAGCCCATCTCATCTCCTGTGGATTGTTTTGCATTGAATTACAGTATGGAAGAAAATTACACAAGAAAGCAAACTTTTTACTGCATTTTCTGTGTCATGATAATGTGAGGTTCAATTTTCACTGCTGAGGGAAAAATAAGGCAAATTTTTAAAAAATTAAGACAAAACTTTCATTTGCAAGTTTAATGTGCTGAAATTGTGTGGGGTTCAGGAGGTAAATGAGTATGATTTTTGTTTGATAGCTTAAGGTACAATTGGCAGTAAATTACCATATATATGAAACAATGGTAAACAGGCATTTTTTGCTGCCAAAGTGCCTTGAATTATCACATGCAATTTGGGGGAAAAAACAGAGCTATCATGGACCACATGCAATAAAATACATCTTGGCCTATTATAACTAAGTGGTTGAAGAATTAAAGTATCCATTTGAGGCCTGATTGAATGATGTTGGCCAATTACACAGACTGTATTCTTCTGATTAGACGTTACCAAAATGCTTAGAAATAGAATAGTATGCCGAACATGCAGTTGTTTTCCTCATGTCTTTATTTCAAACTGTGCCAGCCTCATTCAGAAACATGCAGAATCATTATCAGCAAACAGTCCACTTAAGTATAGATGTGCATTTCTTAAATAAAATCAAAATCCGAAGTCCTTAAAGATACTTCTTCTGTTGATTATTGCAGCAATATAATAAAGCATTTGTGCGAAGAAAACTTTTTCATATTCACTGTAAATGTTGTTCTGTTACTTGAACTTGCAATTATACATGTGAATTGACTTACAATAAAAGTCATTCTTCAGATACCAAGTGTTTAAGGAAGTGTTCCAAGGAAGAAGTACAGATATTGGGTCATCCAAAATAACACAATACAACAGATGCCAGTAACAACACTGACGTTTACTTGACAAAGTAGAAAATTGCACAGGTATGTCCTATTAAAAATCCAACTTGGCCAATTACCGCCCAATGAGCCACTCTTGATCATCCTTTAATTGACAGAAGGTGTCATTAATCACACTGTCAAGCAGCACTTGCTGAGCAATAACATGCTCACCATTGCTATGTTTGAGAGCCGTCTCAGCAATAAATTTCTTGACCTCATTACAGCCTTGGTTCAAACATGGACAAAAATAATTGATTTCCAGAGGTGAGCTGAGAGTGCCTGATCTTGATGTCAAGACTACCTTCAACTGGGTGTGGCATAAAGGATCCCTAGCAAAACTAGAGTCAATGGGAATTGGGGGAAATTCTCTGCTGGTTGGAATTCTATCTGGCTCAAAGGAGGATGGTTATGATTGTATGAGGTCAATCATCTTAACTCCAGGGCATCTCTGCAGGACTTCCTCAGCATAATGCCCTAGGCTCATCCATCTTCAGCTGCTTCATCAATGATATTCCCTCCACCAGAAGATTGGAAGTGGGAGCGTTCACTGATGATCACATAATGCTCTGCACCATTTATGACTCCTCAGATACTGAAGCAGTCCATGTCCAAATGCAACAAGACCTGGACAATTTTCAGGCTTGCGCTGACACTTAGCAAGTAACATTCAAGTGTCAGGTAATGACCATCTCCAAAAGAGAGAGCTTAACCATCAAGACTCGATGTTCAATGGTACTACCATCATTGAATCACCCACTTTTAACAACCTGGGGGTTAACATTGACCAGAAACTGAACTGGAATAGCCAATAAAGACTGCATCAACAAGAACAGGTCAGAGGTTAGGAATCCTGCTGCAATTTATTCACCTCCTGACTCCACAAAGCCTGCCTACAATCTACATAAATGTCTACCGTAGGGGGATTGTTGCTCCCCAATACCATCACCAAATAAACTGCAACAGTTTAAGAAGGCTATAAATATGGCATGGTTAGTGATGTCGCTTCAAATGAATGACTAAAAATAATTTCTCTCTTTGCCTGGACACAATACTGTTAGGTTGGCCCCAGTAAGCCTGCCTTTACGTGTAGATTAAGGCCATGTACAAGTTTACCCCTTTGCATGGTTCATAACCTCAATGTGGATTACTATCCAAATATTGTTGCTTCCCTGAAAAAGTTATTTCAGCATTAACAGTAACAGGCTTCAGGCCCCAAATGGGAGTCCTTAAAGTGACTGCTGGAGACCATAATCAAATCACAGTTTGTAAAGAATGTTTACCTGCCTGCAGAGCTAGTAGGAGTAGGATTGTTTGTCCTGATGTCATCCTAAAATGTCAACTATAATGAGCCACTACTTGTGCTATCTTTTCCAATTGCCACATTGGACCTCTTTTCTGACCACGTTCCTTTTCCCAGTCTCCTCACATCTTTTGATTATAACACTTTACCACTTCAAAACTTATCAATCACCCTGTTTTCAATTACCTTTCCTTATTCTTTAAATATTTGAGAGCAATAGCTGGTGATACATTGTTATGGATCAGACCAGACCCCACTCAACAATATATTAGGGAAGTAACCTAGACCCTAACTTTTTCTTATTTTAAGGGTAAATACAAGGTGCTGTGTTTCAGATTTCAGATAAAATTTGATTAGTCAAATGACTTACCTTTAAACAAAACATAGTTTATTCAAACACTATAGTTAAAATACATCAAAAGGAAGAGGAACTTGGAATAACTTAACTTTATTGAAAAACTTAACAGAATAATCGATTGTTTTATGACTAAACAGTAACTTTCCGCAAATACATCCTTGGAAAAAGGCAAATTCAGAAAAATAGATTGTCTCATGTGCAGTCCTATTACCAAGAAAGAGATACATGCAGTTTCCCAGGGGGAGAGAATGAAGCAGCCAAGGGAGAGTCACTATCTTCCAATGCTGCTGAGACCCCAGCAACAACTGCTGAAGTTTAACTAAAAATCCTGGATCTGTGAGAGCTTGACCACACCCAGTCAGGCTGATCCTATTGTTTCAACTTTAATAAAAAAAATCACCCAAGGCTTCACAAGTTGTTTATCTTCTCAGGATACTCAGCATCTGTCCCTCAATCTAAAAGAAACCAAGACAAAACACACCTCTTAAAGCCACAGCATTGTCACAGCATCAACCTGAATTTCAAAATCTCTGTGATAGTGACCTACCAGATAATAGCCAGAAAGCGTCCACAGCTTCCTATTTGGTGCAAAATGGGACTTAAGATCCAATATCAAGGACCACATTCAACTACAGGCAATGTAGTCAGTCACATTGGAAGTTTTAGGCCAGAATATCAATACTACATAAACCTCTTTTCTAATCATGGTATATTGGCGAGAACATGCAGACGCTATGATAACAGATGAACGGACACCGCGCAACAATCATCAGTTGGGAATGTTCCCTCCCAGTCGGGGAACACTTCAGCAGTGAAGGGCATTCAGCCTCCGATCTTCGGGTAAGTGTCCTCCAAAGTACACAACACAGAATTTCCAAGTAGGAACTGATAGCTAAGTTCCATACCCATGAAGACGGCCTCAACCATGATCTTAGATTCGTGTTGCACTACATGTGACTCCACCACACTGTTCAGTATCTGTAAGATCTACCTTACTGTCCTGTTTTGACAACATCACCTTAACAATTTGTTATGATCTCTCTTCCTTAATTAGTTTGTACAGTTTTGGATTGCTTATTATTTTGGTTAGACATTCAGCATGCAACTCTTATACCTATCATGTCTTTCTAGTCATTTAGTTTGTCTCCAGCACCTCCTTACTTTTAATTTTTTGTAATTATCTTTCTGCCTCATTTAATTGGATGATAGATCATCCCTTCACTTGTTATTCAGCTGTTGACACTTTACTCACACCGTCTGACACTCTTGGTCACCTGCAGAGGCTTATTATTTGCAACTGCATTCACACCAGTTACATAATTTTTTGAGCTCTACAATTTCTGAGTCTGTGTGCTCTTCTCTCTCACTTCACCTGACGAATGGGCTATGCTCCGAAAGCTTGTGATTTCAAATAAACCTCTTGGACTATAACCTGGTGTCATGTGTCTTCCGACATTGTCCACCCCAGTCCAACACCGGCACCTCTACATCACAATTATTTTCTGTCACTGTTCTTTACCTGTTTGTCTGAAATTTTTTCCTTTCCAAGTACATGTACATACTCGGTTCCTTTTTGAAATATTTATTTTCTGATTTCACCACTCTTTCATGCAGTGCTTTCAGACCACAACAACTTGTTTCATAAAAATATGTAATTTTACACCTCTGAATTTTTAAGTCCTGAATCCATTATCAGCATCTTGAATGTATCTTAACTTTGGAATTAAAAACCTAATGTTGAAATAGAATGTTTCGTTTCATAAGATTTAAGTTCCACTTCCATTAAACCATTGTTTCAACTCAAAACCATATTGTCCTAGTTTTTAACAGTCAGTGCTTGTTAATGACCTCAAAGTTTTGGAGATTTCTGTGGCATGAATTTCTTCTTCTCCTCAATCTAGCATCAAGTGAAGAGGATCTTCAGGAATCCAGCAACCGTGAATTTATTGAGCAAAGTAAGCAACCAATCCCATTGAACTGTCTTCAGAGACCCCAAAGCAGGAAATGAATTTTTAACCTCTAATGTAAAATTTTAAAGAGAGCAAACTAAATGATTGAAATGTACACATGTGGTTGGGGAAGAGGCTGAAATATTATAAGCAACTATTTTAAGTCTTTCTTTAGCTTGTAAGAGCATTTTGAGACTCCACAAACAGTCAGGCTGTTGGACAATATATATGAAGTCATTATGCTGTTCAAAACCCAATTGCTCCTCATTCAACTAAATATAGTCTTCTCAAGGTTTTTTTTTAAATTTAATACAGCAAAATAGGACCAGTTTTCATCAATTCAATGATTTCTGATTCCAATCTAACAGCAATTCTGTAGCACATCCTCAAGGGAAGCATTGTATCAATGAGAGTAACTTCTGGACATTCTTGTTTGACTGTACATATGTAGACTCCACAAGTGACTGTCAATTTCAGAAGAGTAATTATGGCAAACTCCGATAGTTTTACTGACATTATTCCTGCTGCTGATTCTGGCTCATTAAACTTAACATGAATTTGCACATACTCACTGCAGCCAGGACTCTGTTCAAGGGCATTTCCAATATTGTCAATCCATATTCTCCCATCTAATAGCAGCAAATGCATTGAATAACAGATCAGATGAATAAGAAAGCAGGTGCTATTAGTCAGAGATAAAAGGTACTGCAGATGCTATTAGTCTTTGACTTTTAGTTACTATAAATGAATTGCTGATCAAAAAAATTATGAATATGATGAATTAGTTTTAGCATCAGTCAACATCTATGTTCTGTGTCTGCATTGCCACGTGCTATGCTTGATAGAGATGTGGCATTGATTAAGTCTTTCCACCTGATGATTTTCTTTTCAGTCTACCTCCCTGCAGTTTTGCGTATGCGTAGAGCAGCTGCTTTAGATTCATAACCATGTTTAGAAGTAAAATCGATTTCCTTTTAAAAGAACAGTAGAACAGAAACAAATGGGTTCTGACAGAGAGATGTTAGCTCCTTGTATGTGCTTATTGCGACAAAATGTGCATGAAAGTTCTGCTCAGTGTGCTGCAGAGTCCCACACAGTGAGGAAAGAATGCTGTTGCTTACTGCTTTGTGAACTTACTGAACATAATTGAGAAAAAGCATGATTAGAATAATCAATGTCTATCTGCAATTGTACTGAAAGGTCAAAACAGCTCTTCTCCTGGTGGGATATTTAGCAGGTTGGCACATTCTATATTGTTGTTCTAAACTCTGAAGTAAGGAGTTGCTGAATCAGGTCTTTGAACTCTATTAAAGTAGCTAATCACAACTGGGTTAGTGATAAGGTGCTATAATTGCCCTTACGGTCCCTGGATTGGTTAGACTAATCATTAATCCAGTGACTTGATTATAATTAAGAAAATGATGAGAGAACTTGCTGCAACCCAAATGAAAGCAGAATACTACTGCTTCTGAAAATCTGAAACAAACTCAGAAAACCCTAGAGAAACCCTGTGGGTCAGACAGTACCTGGCAGTTAATGTTGTGAGCCCAAAGTTCTGAAGAAGAGACACACGAGACTCAAAGTTAACACTGTTTCTGTCTCTGCCAGAACTGCTGAGTTTCTCCAGCACTTGCCAAAACACATTTGTGGACATGTTTAGTCCAGCCTATCTAGTTGAAGGATTAGGATTACTCAGTTTCTAGCCTTCTCACCTGAACATAAGGCCCCAGTAGAAACCCTCACAATCTGATTTTACTTTGTGCATTGAAGGTACTGGAAAGAAACACCAGACAGACTGCACAATGGGCTCTTCATCCATTACTATTGTCATCCAACCCTGCTACGTTTGGGAATTATTCCCACTGGCTACTTCTGTGCAATGTATAACATACTGTATATCCTAGGTAGGCTTTAAAGGCCTTGGAGATAATGGGCAGGAGTGTGCTGAATGGGGCTATCCTACCTCTGCTGAATCAAGTCCGGAACGAGAAGCCTTAAGGTCAGGACTGTCACAGCATTTCGATGGGGTGTGAAGAAAATTCTCTGAAAGACATTCCCCCACCATTGCCTCTGATTCCCCACCCTCAACCCTGTCATCTCTATGCTGCAAAGCCCATCTTACCTTCCCTCACCATCTTGATCTTGGGTCCCTCAATAATCCTGGGCTTCTGTTGGGGACATTGTCAATATCAGCCACAGGGACTAGAGATGCAGCCTGAAATGGAGAACAGCCGCTCCATATTTGACTGGTAGATGCATGAGGGGTGAGGTTTCCACTCCTGCGGTCTTTAAATTCCAGGGATCATTTATTGGTGATGTGCCTCATTAGCACTTGGCGTTGGCAGACTTGCCCCAAGGGAGATAATATCAACTCGCCAGACAGAAAATTGCCTGAATTAAATTCCACCCAATGTCCTTTAAGTTCCCAAATGAAAACCCAAATAAACTTTGGAATGACTTGTATTGTATACTTCAAAATGGAGCTACAATATAACCTATACATGCTTTTCCAAATGTCACTTGCTTTTCACTAACTTCTTGATCTGATTAGTAAGGTTGGTGGAATTACAGATAGCGATGAGGACCGTCAAAGGTTACAGCTGGATATAGATCGATTGGTGACTTGGGCAGAGAGATGGCAGCTGGAGTTTAATCCAGAAAAATGTGAGGTAATGCATTTTAGAAGGTCTAATCCAGATGAAATATATACAGTAAATGGCAGAACCCTTAAGAGTACTGATAGGCGGAGGGATCAGGTACATAGGCTACTGAAAGTGGCAACATAGGTGGAGAAGGTAGTCAACAAGCATATGGCATGCTTGCCTTCATTGGTCGGGGCATTGAGTTTAAAAATTGGCAGGTAATGTTGCAGCTTTATAGAACCTTAGTTAGGCCGCATTTGGAAAATTGTGTTCAATTCTGACGGCCACACTACCAGAAGGATATGGTTGCTTTGGAGACGGTACAGAAAAGATTTACTAGAATGTTGCCTGGGAAGGAGGACATTAGCTATGAGGAGAGGTTGGAGAAACTTGGGTTGTTCTCACTGGAATGACGGAGGTTGAGGGGCAAACTAGTAGAGGTCTACAAGATTATGAAGGGCATAGACAGACTGGACAGTCAGAAGCTTTTTCCCCAGGGTGGAAGAGTCAGTTACCAGGGGCCATGGGTTTAAGGTACGAAGGGCGAGGTCTAAAGGTGATGTACCAGTCAGGTTTTTTTTTTATAAACAGAGGGTGGTGGATGCCTGGATCTCATTGATGGTGGAGGTAGTGGAAGCAGATACTATAGTACATTCCTCCACTCACCTAAAACCTATGCCCCCTACTATTTGATATTTCTACCCTGGGAAAGTGACTCTGAATATCCACCTATCCATGCCTCGTAATTTCATATACGTCTATCAGGTCACTCCTCAGTCTCTGATGCTCTAACAAAAACAATCCAAGTTTGTTCAACCTCTTCTTATAGTTAATATACTCCAATCTAGGCAACATCCTGATAAACCTCATTTGCACCTTCTTCAAAGCCTGTTCATTCTTCCTATTGTGTGGCAACCAGAATTGCACACAGTACTCCAAATGTGGTCTAACTAAAGTTTTATACAGTTCCAATATGATGCACCATCTTTTATACTCGATGCCCTGACCAATGAGGGCAAGAATGCCATATACCTTCTTTACTACCTTATCTACTATGCTGTCATTTTCAGGGTATGATGGACTTGCATTCCAAGATCCTTCTATGTATCAATGCTGCTAAGCCATTTACTGTACATTTTCCTCTCACATTTGACATTCCAATGTGCATCACCTCACACTTGGTTGAACTAAACTCATCATGTCATTTCTCCTCTCAACTTTGCAACTGATCTTATCCTGCATTATCCTTTGACAGTCTGCCTCAGTATCCAAAGATTTTGTGACTGAAAATCAGGTCACCTACATTTTCATCCAAATAATTTGGAGATGTTACAAACAGAGATCTCAACTTTGATTCTTACTGACAACCACTTGTCACAGATCTCCAGTCAGAAAAACACCCCTCCACAATAACTTATGTCTTCCATGAGCAAGTCAACTTTGTATCCAACTTACCAACTCACTGTTGATTCCATGTAAACTAATCTTCTGGATCAGCCTACCATGAGAAACCCGATCAAATGCTTTAGCAAAGTCCATGTAGATAACATCTTCTCCCCTACCCTCATCAATCACCTTTGTTGTTTGGATTCATAGAGTCACACAGCATGGAAGCAGGCCATTTAGTGCAACTCCTCCATGCTGACCAGGTTTCTTAAACTGAACTAGTCCCATTTTCCTCTGTTTGGCCTCATGTCCCTCTAAACCTTTTCTATACGTGTACCTGTCCAAATATCTTTTAAATGTTGTAATTGTACCAGCTTCTATCACATTCTCTGGTAGCTCATCTCATATACCCAGCACCTTCTGTGTGAAAAATGTTGCCCCTCAGGTCCCTGGGGAAAAGACCTTGGCTATTCACCTTATCTATGCCCCTCATGAATTTATGAACCTCTCTAAGGTCACCCCTCAGCTTCCTATGCTCGAGGGAAAAAGATCCCAGTCTATCCAGCCTCTCCTTATAACTCAAACCTTCCAGTCTCAGTAACATCCTTGTAAATCCTTTTTGCACCTTTTCCAATTTAATAACATCCTTTCTACAGCAGGGAAAGAATTGTACACACTACTCCAAATGTGGCCTTCCCAATGTCTTGTACAGCAGTGACATGATTTCCTAACTCTTGTATTCAACCTTCTGACCGATGAATGAAATTTGAGAGACGAGACCTCCCCTGCACAAAGCCATATTGATTATCCCTAATAGGTCCATTCTTTACCAAATGGAGTAAATCCTGGCCCTAAGAATTTTCTCCGATAATTTTCCTACCACTGATGTAAGGTTCACAGGCCAATAATCTCATTCATTAATCCTGTTGACCTCCTTAAACAACAGAATAACATTGGCTATTTTGCAGTCTTCTGAAAGCTCATCTATGGTTAAAGAGGGTACAAAGATGTCTTTCAGGGCTCTATCAATCTCCTCCCTTGTCTCCCTCAGTATCCTGGGATAGCTCCCATCAGGTCCTTGGACTATCTACCTTAATGTTTCTCAAGACACCAAAACTTCCTCCTTCTCAACATCAGAATGTCCTAGAATATCAACATATCCCCTCTCCAATCTTGTCATCCATATCCTTCTCCTTGGTGAATACCAATGTGAAGTACTCATTAAGGATCTCATACTCTTCTTCCTTTTTCCTTAACTGTACCTCCCTTTCCCTAACTACCCTCTTCATCCTAATATACATATGTAATGTCTTTAGTTTCTCTTTAATTCTGCTTGCCAATGACATTTCATGGCCCTGTATAACTCTCCTACCTCCTTGTTCGAGCTCTTTCTTGTGTCCTTAACATTCCTTAAAGGCCTTGCTTGATTTCAGTTTCTAAAGCCCATTTCTTCTTGGCTAAACTTTCAATTTTTTTTTTAATCTTCCAGGGTTCCCGGATTTTGCCATTCTCATCTTCACAAGAACATGCTGGTCCTGAACTCTGATCAACTGGCCTTTTAAAAGACTCCCACATGTCAGGTGTGGATTTACCTTCAAACAGCTGTCCCCAGTCTAATTTCTTCAGTTTCTGCCCACTAATGTAACTAGCCTGCCAACAATTTAGCAATTTTACCTGGACCATGAGCCTACTATAGAAGACCTAGATATTGTGTCCACAATGGTCATTGATCTCATTTCATCGCGTCATCTCACCCACCACCCCCTGACCCTGCTTCCCCTCTCCCTCCCTCCCTACTGTCTCTAAGCTCATAGCCTCCCAACCCCACACAGCCCTCTTCTACCTCCTTCCCAAAATCCATAAACAGGACTGCCCGGGCAGACCCATTGTTTCTACTTGCTCCTGCCCCACAGAGCTCTTCTGACCTCAACTTGATTTTTTTCTCCCATTTTCCAGTCCCTTCCCCCTTATATCCATGATTTTCCTGATGTTTTACATCGGTTTGAGAATTTCCAGTTCCACGGTCTGTAGATGCCTCCTCTTTACCATGGATGTGCAATGCCTTTAGACACCCATCCCCCATCAAGATGGTCTCAGGGCTGTGCATTTCTTCCTGGATAAAAAGGCATGAACCGTCCCCTTCCAACGCCGCCCTCCTCCACCAGACTGAGCTCATCCTCAGTCCGAACAACTTCTCCTTTAACTCTTCTCACTTTCGTCAGGTCAAAGGTGTAGCCATGAATACCCACATGGGTCCTGGTTATGCCCGTCTCTTTGTGCAGTATGTGGAACTCAGCTAAAGCAGCAATTTTCCTGCACTTCACTCAATCTAGTCTACAATATTCGCTGCTCATAATATGGCCTCCTCTACACTGTGGACACAAAGCACAGACTGGGTGGCCTTTTTGCAGAAAACCTTCATTCTGTCCACAAAAATGATGCAGAGCTTCCAGTTGCCTACCACTTTAATACACCATCCTGTGAAGCCCAGTGCAAGCTGTAAGGGCAGCATCTCAGTTTAGGCTTGGGACCCTGTAGCCTTTGGGACTCAATATCGATTTCAATCATTTTAGGATCTCAGCACATTCTTCCATATCCTTACCCCTACCTCCACATACCAGACCTTGCCATCACATGGGCTGCTACCACAAACAACTCATTGTCAGTCACTAATGTCCTCCATTAGCAGCTATTGACTTCCCCAAGCTAACATTTACCCATTCCTTTGACTGCCCAACTATTGTTTTCTCTCTCTGGGCTCCATCTCTACGTATTTCTTACTCCTCCTTTCTTCCTCACCCCATCTTGAACATATACCAACTTTTCACTAGCTACAATCAGTTATGAAGAAGAGTCATTGGACCTGCAATGTTAATTCTGCTTTCTCTCCACAGATGTTCCCAGGCCTGCAGAGTTTACCCAGCAATTTCTGCTTTTATTTCTAATTTCTAGCATCTCCAGTTTTTTGATTTTTTTTAATGGACAAATAAGTTTTAATCAACTTAGAAAGGCAAGAATAACAGAATCAACAGTCCTACTACTAACATTAATCCTTCTGGTGACATCCTCTGCAACAACTCCAATATGGAACAATCCATTCTTCACAAACAATACAGAGAATGATCCAAGTATTGTGATGATGCTGTGGCTTTAACAGGTTATTTTATTCTTTTTATTTGAAAAAAGGTTTTAAGACAGAGGTGCAAAGCAGTTTACCAGTGCCACTAGAGTAAAGAGCTTTTGAGGCCTTGTTTTTTTTTGAAAGTTGGAACCATAGAAGCAATCTGAATGGGTGCGGTCAAACTCCTACAGAACCAAGATTTTCAGTTTTAACTTTCAGCAGCAGTTGTTGTTGGGGTCTTGAAGAAGTGAAAGTTATTTTTCCCCTCCTTTGGTTACAGCCAAAAACTGGTGGTTCTCTTCCTGCAATGCAAGTTGCATGTTGAGACAATCTGTTTTCAGAATTTACCTTTTGCCAAGTGTGTGCTTATGGGATGCTACCATATTGGAACAGTAATAGTTCCTGTATCTTTTATTCTGTTTGGTTTTCCATGAGAGTTATTATTCCAATTCCTTCTTTCTTTTGTTGTATTTTAACTATAGTGAATTGTTCTGAAGTTGAGTGGAGTACTTGTGGATTGAGAGTTAGGAAGTTAGAATTTGGTGTTTGTAAAATGCTGGGGGGTGGTGGTGGGGGGAAGAATTGCATGGTCCCTTTAAAAGATCATGTGCTTTTTCTGGGTTGAGATATTTAAAATGGATGTCTGTGAGTAGCAGCTTGAAAGTTTGCAAGTATACAGACAGCTCCCAAATTAAAACATTTGTATCAAAAGGCCATACAGTTAACATGTCAAGCAGCAACTTTTAACAAGATAACAAGCTTTTGAGTTTTGCCAATCAATTTGAACCAGGCACTTAGATACCAAAATCCTATTAAGTTTAAATCTAATGGATTTGACAACATAGGATCAATCTGATTGTAAAAAATATTGATACTTTATCGAAGATGTTAAAAGAAGGGGGCAGTTGGACAAAGTCTCAGATCTAGCTGCTATCTGCCAAAGCTAATGGCCCTCAGCCCTCAAGAGAAAATATTGGCTCTTACAGCCTCCTCTATGTCTTAGAGAAAGCACCATCTAAATGCCAATGGCAAAACTAGTCAATATTCCTGACAGAAGAATCGATAGAGAAGGTATTCCTCACAGAAGAATAGATGGAGAAGGCACAAAACATTCTGGAAGTCGCCTAAGCTGGCTGTAGTTTTGAGGAACCAAATTCTTTTTTATTTATACAAGTGGGACTTTTATTTATTGGAACAGCATACATTAGACTCTTGCTTTATTCGGGATAGTTAGGAGTTAGAAGGGATTTATTTGGTTTGTTAATAGTTTAGTTAATTTGTTCACTGTTAGATAAACAAATTGCAACTGGTTGAATTTTAATTTGAGTGTCAGGGATTTATTTTAATGAACCAGTTGCAGAAAAGCAGATTACGTCACTTTTCACACTCCTTTTACAGATTATGGGCTGAGGTGCTGTTCTTTGGGTGTTTCAGTTTTAGTTCTCAGAGGAGGTCAACCTCTGCTTTATAACAGAAAGAATAAAATTTGTTTTGCTTTAAACCTGGTAGTTTGACCAAATGAATTGCATCTGGAATGCAATATTTTACATTTACCTTTAATGTAAGAAAACATTAAGGTCTAGACTATCTTCTGTTTGTTTTGAGGGAGTTTGGTTTGGTCCATAAAAATATCCTTTCTATAAAATATATCTAACTGACAGTGCATAACCAAGAGGAACCAGTTTACACTTCCTCAACCAGGAGCTTAATGGTTTGAGCATCCAGTTTAGAGCCATAACAAATTAGCATCAGGGCACTGGCTATAACAATTTTGGGACTCTGGTCCACGATTTAAATCTTCAGATGTGAGAATAGAATCAGAGCGCTTAAATTGTCACTTTGACACCAACTTTTAAAACAAGAAAACTGCTAAAGTCTCTCTTGAGTTTACATGGCTGTACTATTAATGTGTCAACATTCAATGCTAGCACCTACCTAGCAGAATCAGGCCAAATCACTTTTGAAGACTTAAGAGTTCCGACGCTTGATCAGTTAAAAGATTTAACAAGGCGCATGGGCTTAGAATTTCACCTGAAAGCCTGAAAATCTATAAGGTTAAAAGGGGTGGCCAAGTGAGGATGAAAAGGGGTAGAAACTGAGAATGATGAAATGGAGAGAGCAGTGGTTGAAAGATTAGCTTTGGAGAGCGGAAATTAGAATTTCAAGCAAGAGTGGGAAAGAGAAAGAAGGGAAAAGGAAAAAGAGAGATAGAGGAAAGGGAGGGAGTGAGAAGAAAGGGGAAGAGAGAAATGAGAAAAAGAGAAAGATCAAGAGTGAGAATTTTAGATAAAATACAAAGAGCGGGAGTTTGAACTCAGACAGCTTCAGCTGAGGGACAGGAATCCTGTTGTGGCTTCTGAAGAGACAACTTGCTCAGAGTTATAACATATTTCATTCATTTAATTCATAGGCTTGGTGAGGCAGATACAGAAGCCTTCTTTATCTGTTTCAAGCAGATAGAACAGTCCAGCATGGGTCACTATTATTGCACAGTGTGTACCAGTTACTGCTGGCCATTAATCATCACATATTCTGTACTGTCAGGGACAAGGCCTGATCAGATGGAACTGGAATTTAACAAGTTTAAGCAGCTTGCTTGAGGCCAGAGTGTACAAGCATTTAAGACTAAAGCCCCTTCCAAGAGCATCTGTGAACAAATTCTTCTTGTGGAGTTTAAAAACTCTATACCCTTCCTAGTCAATACAGCTAGAGGAACAGAGAGTGACTGGGCCCAGGCGATCTGCCACATAGGCTGATGAGTGAGAGCTGATTCACAAACTCCTCTTCCTAAAGTAATCGCCCCCTTGTCCATAAGACCATAGGACATTGGAGCAGAATCAGGCCATTCGGCTCAGTGAGTCTGCTCTGCCATTCAATCGTGGCTGATATGTTTCTCAATCCCATTCTCCTGCCTTCTCTGCTTAACCCTTGCTCCCTTTCCTAACCAAGAATCTAGTTATCTTTGTCTTAAATACGTTCAATGACTTAGCCTTCTCGGTCCTCTGCAGCAATGACTTCCATGGATTCACCACTCTCTGGCTGAAGAAATTCCTCCTCAACCTCCTCCTTGTGATCCTCAACCAACTGGAAAGAAGGGAGGTGGAGAGAATGATAGGAAACTGAGCACCCATGAGAAAGAGAAAAGTACTGGGAGCCCCCCTCAGGACAGAACGAGTGACTTTGATACGAACAATAAGGCCAAAAAGCCCATGTCTTTTAATTAACAAAGGTTAGGCATGTCCCGGTCAACTGCTGAAGATTCTGATAAAAACAAAGCCCATGCGGGCTGTGTCTCTGATTGTAGCTGGGAATCCCTATCAAGGCCCTCCTGAAAGCACAGTTGTGAATTAAACAAATTTCTGAGAATTTCCAGGATTTTGTTTCTGAAGGAAACTAGTGTGTGATACAGAGGGAAACTGGGGCCAGCCAAACTCTGCTGCTGGGATAAGGTGAGAGTTAGTGCTGAGGTGTGGTAAGAGGGAATGAGGGAAGCTACTGATCCATTTTACTTTACTGAGTACATCTGGTTTGTGACCTTTTGTTGGTACCCAGTGACAATGGGAGATATCTGTAGCAAATTGACTTGGTCTTCAGCAATGACCTGGTGGGATCAAAAGTATTAACATCTCCAAGAAGTTCATTGAAGTCAGGGAAACCAAACAGTGCAAGAGAAGGTGCTCAGCATTTTTGCTGACTGTGTGGTCATACAGTCAATGGCCAGACAAGCTCAGGCTTTGGTGACAGAATACATGCCAGTCCAGTTATCTGAAAGCTAGAAGGTTCCAAGGAGATAATCAACAGAATTTTCTTGGTAGAAGCTGAACAAGGCAGCCCGCTGTTAAAACACAAGTTCAGACTGCTCGCACTGAAGCTGAGGCAGAAGCAGTCATCGAGTCATACAGCACAGAAACTGACCCTTCAGTCCATGCCGACCAAAATCCCAAATTAAACTAGTCCCATGCTTAGCCCATATCCTGCGCTTAGCCCATATCCTTCCAAACATTTCTTATTTATGTACTTATCTAAATGCCTTTTAAATGTGGTAGCTGTACCTGAATCCCTTGCTTCCTCTGGAAGTTTGTTTCACACATGAACCACTCTCTGTATAAAATAAATTGCTCCCTCATGTCATTTTTAAATCTTTTTCCTCTCACCTTAAAAAATCTTCTTATATTAAACTGAGGTGCTGCCGTGGAAGTGGCAATCACAGCTTTGCCAACGAGGAGACGACAATGATTCACCAGGTTGTGATGTTGCCAAAGTACCAAAGGGAAATATTGTGGCTAGCTCATGAGGTTCCAATGGCTGGACATGTCTATATATTTAAAACCCAGCTATACAAGTTGTTTTACTGACCACTGTCCATACAGACATAGTAAGGTTTCATTGAACTTGCCATAGCTGCCAGGTTGTAGGAAATCCCAACCTGCAACAAGACCTACATCTGTGATTTACATACCAGTTTTTGGAGGACCAAACACCAAGATGTTAATGGATTCTGTGGGACCCATGCCCAAAGCAAAAGAAGGCTAACCAGTATATCCTTACTATCGTGGATGTGTCTCCCCGTTTCCCAGAGGCTGATTCCTTGGAAACCTTATTTACCAATATAGTGGTGAGGGAATGGACCTAATTCTTCATCCAGAATGGTCTTCTAGCTGAGATCCAGTTAGACCAGAGCTCAAACTTCACATCAAAAGTATTGCAGGATGTCTTTGCTGTGACCCAACAAAAGTCTTCAACATAACACTCCCAGTTACTGAAGGTACTTGAATGCTATCACCTGAACTGAAAAGCATAGATCAAAACATATTGCCATGTGTATCACCCTTGATTGTGATAAAAGGGTGAGATCTTCCTCTCTGCCCCACCACAGACTCACCCAATGAGTTCACTGATCTGACTCCGTTTTATTAATTCACTTCTTTTAACATATTAACATTTTAAAATGGCTATGTCAACTTAAAATGTACAGTGACATATGTTATCATGTTTAACGTCCCATGCAAGGAAATTCCTTATTAGTGAAAAAATGTAGACATGGGATTACACGAACTGATTGCCCAACAATTGTATCCATCGAGACACATTTAACATGCTTCTATGAGTCCAATTTACTTTAACCTTTACAAATCCATGCATGAGATTCAGAATAATTGTATTAGGGTAATTGTGGCATGAATGCAATGGATGATTTAGCTCCAACTAGCTTACGTACTGCATGTATTCAATATATGACTAAAATAAAACTGGACAAGAAAAGTCTAATGTAAACTGACATAGAGTGTGCAAAGTCACAGGCGGTTTAAAACGTAACTGCAGGCTTCTTACTCAAAAAAAAATTCCTCTGCAGTCTAGTTCCAAAGATGAAAGTATTTTTTATCAATGTCTCCGTGCAGTAAAAACTATCTTCCAAAAGAAGGCTTTTCTGTTTGCCCAGTAGCAATGTATAATTGCCTCAAGAATCAGTTATTTGAAGCCATGTAACATTACCGGGTGTTTGCTCTCTGTTGCAAACTTATGTTTTATTCAATTTTTGTTTTGAATATTATGCACTGGACTATTTATCATAATTGTGATATAGTCACACTTGTTGCAAATCAATCAAGCTCATCTCCACCTCCCTAACCTGTTTTTCCTCTCACCTATCCCCTCCTCCCACCTCAAGCCCCAACCTACACTCACCTTTACTGGCTCCATCCCCACCTCTTCGACTTGTCTGCCTCCTCTCCACCTATCCTCTCCTCTATCCATCCTCTATCCGGCTCCCCCTCTCTCCCTATTTATTTCAGAACCCTCTTCCCCTCCCCCATTTCTGATGAAGGGTTTAGGCCCGAAACGTCAAGTTTTCCTGCTCCTATGATGCTGCTTGGCCTGCTGTGTTCATCCAGCGCCACACCTTGTTATCTCGGATTCTCCAGCATTTGCAGTACCTTTTATCTCTGAAACGATATCTTAACTTGGCTTTACATTTGTAGGAGGCTGTGCGTGTATCGGGAGTGGGCCCAATTCCTCAATGCTCCTCAGTGTGAAAGGATAAATAGCAATGAATGTAGCATGGGTTGCCTGCCTGTGCCTTGTGTAAATTACTGAAAGAAGAAGAATGAACGTTGACGGAATATTTGATCAGGAAGCATCATGTCAATGCCAAATCTGTTCTCATTGGCCTTACCGTCACAAACATTCATTTCCAGGAGTGGTAAATCAATAACAATCAGGACCTTGACTGACTGCTCACTTTTCTGATGTTGGAATACTCAGGACAAAAGAAAAATTTCCAATACTATCCTAAATGAGATTATACAGCTAGGGCACTGCACATTGGAAGTTAAACGTGACACCCTTTTAAGCTGTAGACTGTGGTTACACATCAAATGCAGCATTTGGTCTATCGAGTGAGATCAGTTCTTTTAAGAATTATGTTTTCTGCACTTTACAACAATGCAGGAAATATTTTCTGGCACTTTTATTGCTAAACATTTGCAACCCATCCAGCAGATTCCAATTCCATAACAGGTCAGGGTGGATTGGAAGAAGCAGTGATCAGGCCAGAGTCAGTGTATGCCAAGTTCATCTTCCAGTTTGTCGAGGGTTTTAGTTTAGAGGTGGATCTTGTCCACCCCAAACAGCATCTCTGACATCAGAAGACACTCCCATGCCAGGAATTTTTTTCCATGCCTGCCTGGGAATCTGCTGTCCTGAGGAAGGGTCACTTGACTTGAAAGGTTAACTCTCATTTCTCTCCACAGATGCTGCCAGACCTGCTGAGCTTTTCCAGCAATTTCTGTTTTAGTTTGTGTTTGGGAATCTGCTGTGCATGACCAGGCTACAGGAAGGCAAAGTTTCCCAAATTATTATAATCCTAGATGGATAGATGAAATCTTTCAACTCCTGTGTGAGGAAGATTAACTTGCACAATTCCTTTATGTGCCCACTCCCCGAGTTGATCAGAACAAGGTTAATTTGTGGATAGCTTTCTCCCAGACTAAATAGTATACATTTTAAAAGGCGACAATTAAATCATTCTTTCTTGAGTTAACTAAAGAGTGAGCTTATTGGATGCTTAATACAAAAAGAAATAATAATTTCACACACATACATACAGATTAAGTATAAGAAGTGAGTCCAAAAAAAACGCTAGAAGTTAAAAGATATGCAGATTAGATTCTCTGGATGGTCCGTGAAGAGCATATAGTGAAACATTGAGAGCTGATAGTTGTTTTCAGAACCCTTGGCGTTGCAATTGGTAAAAGGCCTTTTGTCCAGTTTCCTTTTGGTGAGGGTTAGCTGGCAGTACTCAGAGCAAGAGAATTTTTCTTGACCTGTTTCCTTTTGACTGACTTGCTGCGCTCATTGGCTTCCAGCATTCGGAGAATGTTTTCCAAACAGTTTCTTAGAACAGGACATTTTGGAACTGAAGAGAGAACAGGTTGTATTAGACTCAGTATTGTGTAATGTAACAGGATAAATTGGTGACCTCAGAGTTAAGGCATTCCGAGTAGCAACGAACACAGTATTGTTCAATTTTACACCTAATTTGAAAAGGAGATAATTGAGTCTGTGACAAGTATTTTAATCCTAAATATAGGCAGCTATATGGGCATGAAAGCCGACATGAGCCGGCATACTAGGCTATGGGATAGATTAATATTCAATACACTTTGGAAGCCATTTAAGGAAATATTTTAGAATGTTCAGAATAAGCCCATTCCTACTAACGTGAGAAATTTTTAAAGGGAAGAGTCATCATCTATGGTTCACCAAAGAGCGTAGCAAAAGCATCAAATTTGGGGAAAATGAGTGTAATTGTCCAGAGATGACCAGAAGGCCATAAGACGTAGGAACAGGAGTAGACCCCTCAAGCCTGTTCTGCCATTCAATAGGATTATGGCAGATCTGATAATCCTCATATCAACTTTCTTGCGTTTTCCCCATAACCCTTGATTCCCCTACTGATCTATGTCAGTATTAAAATATGCACAAAGACTCTGCCCTCACAGGTGTCTGCAGCAAAATTTGGTCATGGTATGAGGGCATCGCTGGCTAAACCAGCATTTATGGCCTATCACTAATTTCTCAAAGGGCAGTTAAGATTCAATTTGTTTCACACGCTACAAACTACACTAGCTGCAGACCACTTACACTCAATTGACCCAGACCTAACACCCCTAGGAATCAACAACTGGCCCCTAGACCAGATATCTCTTCCCCCCTTCAGCCAAAAATGGAGACATGATACCCAAGTCTCAGGGCCTGAAACACTTCCCAGACCCTACATCCCCTCTCTAAGAGACCTGATACCCGATGTGCCCCAGCTGCTGTCGCCACCAAAGCAGATGGAACAGAACATTCATCATGGACACAATACTGAATCTTGTGTGAGGATGACAATGTGGCAGTGTGACCATGACTTTCATTCTGACCTGCAGCTCAAACAGACAACTGAGTAGAGGCAAAAGACAGGTTTCTCCAGCAGCAATCTCATTTTATCAAGACTAGTTGACATTTCTTCAAGTGACTTGATGACCTACGAAAGTTTCTGTATATATTTGAACATCTATTGACCATCAAATATACATGTTTCATTTGATTTTAATTTTAATTTTTAATTTAAATCTTGCCTGGATTCTGCAGAATTATTCTATTTTATATTCAGATTTTACTATTTGAATTAAAAAGACCAATCTTATTAAACCATGGCCTCTAGTGCTTTTACCCTGTGTATTTGCATCTACTGTGCTGACACAAAGAAAGCCACATTTGAGTAGATAAGCAACTTGTTTGTGTAAATAAAAAATGAATGCAATATAAAAACTTTAACTGGCTAGTTTAAATTTTCAGAATAAAATCTAAGGATACAAAATGAATAGATCCTTTCCTCAGTTTAGTACAGAAAAACTGAATGAAGTTAGGAATGCAAAACTGTTTAAAGAGTCTTTAATTTCTAAAGTACAACAATCTCTTCGGCAGCTGTGGTGTTTTCTCAGAGGCGACATGGAATGCAATAAAGCATAATGAAGTATTGAATTAAAAACCAAAACCACGTCAATCGTCACAAACAAAACATGTAAATAATTGATCACTAAAACAGATTGAAGTCTTTGACGGTTGCTGTTCTGAGATACTTTAATACTGCAACCTTATTTTGAAGGACAAAGTACTGGGAAATGATTATGTTGTTTTGTATTCAGCATGTTGGGAAAAACAGCATCTTCAATGAGTTGTTGCTTCAACCACTTACATTTAAGGCACAGCATGAGCTCTTATTTGTGTTGGTACATTTTAATATTCTCAATGATTTATCAACTCATAATTTCAACTAACCGTGTGAGAAGGCAGTAAAATATTGTACTTATAACACTGAGATCAGGAATTGACAGAGTGATCCAGTGAGGCGCCTTTCTGCTTTTACTCTCATAAGGATTTACCTTGACTTACTCCGTTTCAGAACCACTATTATTTCTATGTTTTGGTGACACCATTGTATTGCCAGAATGCTATTCACCAACATTATTGAATGGAATGGTATGTAATGCTCCAGAATTCTATAAAAAGGTGCAGATCAAAATAAATAAAATAGAAATGTGGGAAATTAGGATTTGTGAGGATAGGAGCAAAGTTAGTCACTTGCTGGACTTGAAATATGTGAGTCAACTCATTTCTGGTTTTGACTACACACATTGGAATCGTGACTGACTTTGCCTGCGATCTTCTTTTTATTCCTGTAAGCGTGGCTTCCATGTGCAGTTTTAAAATATAATACAGTGTAGGAGGAGCACAGTTACAGAGGCAGTCTAGTTAGTAGGCCCACCCCAAATCTGCAGGACAGCAGGCCAGCTGCCAACTCTGTTTTATGCCTCCAAGCCTCATCCTTCTCCCTTATACATGCTTTCTAACTCCATTCCCCTTCTAATCTCCATATCCTGGGTTTGCCCCCCCATCCATCCTCCACAGCCACTCACCCAGTATCCATACTGTACAGCCCTCAGCAGTCATGCAATAAAAAAAAGCAGGTGAAAATAATTTAAACTATAACAATCTAATAAAACTATCATTCAAACTCCTGTTATTGATATTGCAAAGGAAGAACATAAGAAGATAAGAACTAGGAGCAGGAGTAGGCTGTCCGGCCCTTCGAGCCTGCTCTGCCGTTCAATAAGATCATGGCTGATCTTTTCGTGGACTCAGACCCATCTATCCGCGCTCTCACTGTATCCCTCAATTCATTTATTGTTCAAAAAAAATCTACCTTAGCTTTAAAATCATTTACTGAAGTAGCGTCAACTACTTCACTGGGCTAGGAATTCCATAGATTAACAGCCCTCTGGTTGAAGAAGTTCCTCTGCATTTCAGTCCTAAATCTGCTACGTCTAATCTTGAGGCTATGCCCTCTTGTCCTAGCTTCACCTGCCAGTGGGAACATCCTGTCTACTTCTATCTTATCTATTGCCTTCATAATTTTATATGTTTCTATAAGATCCCCCCTCAATCTTCTGAATTCCAATGAATACAATCCCAATCTACCCAGTCTCTCCTCATAAGCCAACCCCCTCAACTCCGGAATCAACCAAATGAACCTCTTCTGCACCCCCTCCAGTGCCAGTACATCCTTTCTCAAGTAAGGAGACCAAAACTGCACACAGTACTCCAGGTGTGGCCTCACCAACACCTTGTACAGCTGCAACATAACCTCTCCTTGTAAACTCAATCCCTTTAGCAATGAAGGACAAAATTCCATTTGCCTTCCTAATTACTTGTAGACTGATTGATAAAAAGCTTTTTCCCTTTAGTAGCCATCAAAATGTGTAAACATACAACTTTTAGAATGATTTAGGATTGACACCAGTGGCAGATGATGTCATTATAACTTCTTAAACCATCAGGTGGTCAGATAGCTCAGTTGGCTGGATGGCTGCTCCATAATATAGGATGATGCCAACAGCATGGGTTCAATTTCCATGCCAGCTGAAGCTACTATGAAGACCCCAACTTATCAACTTCATCTCTCTCCAGAGATATGGTGAACCTCAGATTAAACTCACTGCCAGTTGACTCTGTAAGAGAACAAACAGTGTTCCTCTGGGACTGTGGACACTTTTAATTCACTTAAAATGTCAATCTCTTCCCTGAACAGCTGTGTAGGCAGAGCTGCCCATACAATTTGTTGGAACCCAGCCAAGCATTCATGCTATAAGCTATTAAAACATTAATTTTCAGCTCCAGATCCTTTTACATTTAGATATAGATGTTGTTACTATTTTGGAGCAAATTGCCTGCCAATCACTGGAACAAAGTAGGTGTTAAGCTTTTCCAAAAGTTCAACAGAAGAGCAATTTTATTTCTAAGTAAAAGACATCTGGATGTATAAATCTTAGTGCAAAATATGACAATAGAGTTCACCAGCAGAATGTTCCACAATTTTGAATATATTGTTACACTTACTCCATTTAAACAAAATGCTGTCATGTATGTCAACACTTATTTAATACTGGTCAGTGAAATGGTCCAAATAAATACCGAAAGAACTACGGATGCTGTAAGTCAGGAACAAAAACAGAAGTTGCTGGAAAATCTCAGCAGGTCTGGCAGCATCTGTGAAGAAAAAATCAAAGTTAACATTTCAGGTCTGGTGACCATTCTGAGAAGGGTCAACGGACCCAAAATGTTAACTCTGATTTTTTTCTTCACAGATGCTGCCAGACCTGCTGAGCTTTTCCAATGAAATGGTCCGCTTACCTTTACAGAATAGAGTCCTATGATTAGTCACTGTGATAGAACACATCCTTTATTCATTCATGGGATGAGGGGCGTCACTGGCTAGGCAGCATTTATTGCCCCTTCCCTAAATACCCAGAGGGCAGTTCAGAGTCAATCATATTGCTATGGGTCTGGAGTCACATATAGGCCAGACCAGGTAAGGATGGCAGGTTCCTTCCCTACAGGGCATTAGTGGACCAGATGCGTTTTTCAAACAAATGACAATGGATTCATGGTCATCGTTAGATCCTCAATTCCAGATATTTATTGAATTCAAATTCCACCATCTGATGTGGCAGGAATCCAACGCAGGTCCCCAGAACATTGTCTGGGTCTCTGGATTAACAGTCCACTGATAATACGACGAGGCCATCACCTCCCCATTATTACAGAGAAACATCTAATACTGATATTTGAATGTGTCAAAACATCTGACATTTGCTAATTAAACTGAACCCGCTCAGCTGAGTTTAGATCTAACGGCTGATCCTTTCAAAATAAATAAGACCATAAATAGATTACATGGCTCATTAATAATTCTTAGCCATTCAATGAGGTCATGGCAGAGTTTCTGCAGCTATTCCATTTTCCTGCCCTTTGCTCCATTTTCAACCCATCTACATTGGATCAAAGCAACAAATGAGCAAAGCAAAACAATAAATGTTCATCTGTATCTATAGTTAACCAATAGTGTGCAATAACAATAATTGCAAACATACTGGGGAACACATGGAAAGAAATGTCCATGTGTTCATTTGCTATGGTGTAAGTGGTCTACTGACAGTGTTTCCACCTGTTTTTAGTAGTTTTATGTGCAATTCCATCAACAATTTTACTTGCAATCTGATGTAGCAGCACACCACAGTTTAGGTTGCCAAATAAACCAGTCCATGCAGCTGATTACATTATGCAAATGAGTAACAGTAAATAACAAAAGAATGTCTACACTTACACGCTTGGATTATAAATCAATTTCTCCACTTTTCATATGTATCAACACCTAATGCGCCTAAATAGCCAATGTGATATAAGGAAAAATATGTTAATTTACAATATTAACATTTCTAACCTTTTCTTTGAGTTCTCATAAAAGATGGATTTCTACAAATCAATGCAATTATTGAAGCTTGTTTCTGGCCATTATTTTGAAACTATCTTTGTTTTTGAAAAGCCAGATTAAAATATCCATTAAAATCTAGTTGAATATAGATATTAACCTGTTCAGAGATGTTACTACACATTTCTGGAGCAGGAGGCCTCTCTAATTGAATATGTTACATTGCTGGAAATTTGACATTGCTGAGAGTCTTTTGAATTTAACTCAATCAGTGATAACTTAATCTAACAGAAGATTTCCACTCTTTAGCAACGTTTAAAATTATAAACAAATTATTTATTTTCAATAGTGCCACATTACATTTGTACATTGGTCATATTGATCAATCAGGCAGTAATTTTAATTTTTGGTGATAATATAACTGTAAGAGCGATCTTCTCAGAGGCAGTAACAAGTCGGAGGCAGAGAAACTCATTTAAGCGGCTTGAGCAGTTTATTACAAGCAGTTACCAGTAAATACGGGGAGAGGAGTTCTTGGTAGACATGCAGGAATATCGCACTTACTCTGATTCATGAGCACAAGTTTCAGCTTTTTATACACTGAAATAAACAACGTGTTTAGCAATCATCAGCAATTTATCTCCACCACCCCTCCACCCCCGTTTCTAGTGTGGTCACTCCTTCTGACACATCATGTGTTCTCATTTTAATTTGATAGTTGAGTCAGAGTTTGATAATTTAGTCACTCAGTCAGCTACCTACTTTGTCAGCTGCTCTGTCCTACTGTCCTATCTAATCTTGCCAGCCAGCTACCTAATGGGTCAGGGTGAATAGTCCTGTGGTCTAAATCAAATGTCAACTATGTCATGTCTATTCCACTTGTGTGTGTGTGTGTGTGTGTGTGTGTGTGTGTGTGTGTGTGTGTGTGTGTGTGTGTGTGT
>JAHRHZ010000217.1:3600371-3612200 GCA_024137785.1 Ginglymostoma cirratum
TGTGTGTGTGTGTGTGTGTGTGTGTGTGTGTGTGTGTGTGTGTGTGTATGGGGAAGTCTTCCCTTTTAGTTACCCAAGCCAATTTAAGTTTCTTTTTGTGCTCCATCCAACTTCCCTCCATTAATGGTAATAGGAAAGGAAATTTGTTTGTAGTGTACAATGAATGGCTATTTCAATATTACCTGCTTGATACAATTGCCCAAAATTAAAATGATCCCCTATGTCTGAGCAAAGAATTGGTAAATTAATGTAATATCGGTGACACTAGTGCTGGAGAAAGATTTTAGCACTTCGAACATAACAGATAAATTAGTGCTATGGATTTTCATTGACTGAAATCCATTAGTTTTCTGAAAGATCATCATCTTGTAAACTGGAGCTGAATTTTTATCTTCTGAAGGAAATGCAAATTATCTCACTGAACACTGAACTTAGTGTTTTGTTTGTTTTGCTAAAAACGAAATTTCCTTTGTCTTCCCCATTGCCATAGCATTTTTGTACAGCCTTTTTGTGGTGTGGGAAGTTGTGGGGTACATTGACACATTCATCTCTTCCAAAGTTTGCATGCTCGTTGTGACAACCAAAAGAAATACAAATTTATTCTCATGGAATATTTTTGTCTGTTGGTGCAGATTTTGGAAGCCCTAACAAAACTACATTTCCTTTAGAGAATCCATGACCACTGGAGAAAGCCTGTTTAAAAATTCTAAAAGACACGAATAAATTGTCTTGACACCTTCAGGTGTCTCATTCAGATGTTGTATTCCAATGTAGATATGTCTTTGAAGTAATGACTCATTATAGGGAAGAGTTTAAATTAAGTTGAACATTACATTGACCAGCATTAAGCAATTGTTGTCAAGCATCACAGTAGATTCTCTTTTAGAGAAAGTGCCGTAATGTATTAAAAATTTGGAAAAATGTATTGGAAAACCCTCCTTGTCATCTTTGGTTCTGGGATTTAAATGTACAGACAGCTCCGACTTTGAAAAAAATGCCCTGTTTTGAAAGGAAAGCAAAATCCAAACATCTGCTCCACTTAGTGATTGACATGTCAGCTGCCTGGAAATGCAGAAGGCACTATCTGTCCTTTCAATTTCAGCCTTTGGATATTTGAAGATAATATTTAAATAGCTGTGTCCAATATGAACTCTTGGGTGAGATCCAAAAGTTATTGGTCTGTTGACACAGTTGTTCAGCTGATAGCCTACACTGTAGTTGGTTTGATTTGAGTACATCATGTTTGTTTAAAGAACTTATTGGTCATTTAGAGGATTGAAAAGATTTTGCAGCACCAATAACAATACGTTTGGAAAAGAAAACTGCTTAAATTATAGCAGATTTTTTATTCTTATTGGTGTTTAAAACAATTACTATTGATTTACATGGTTCCTGAGAACTGCACAGAGCAGTACCGGATGAGTAGCTATGGAGGTTACAATGAGCTACAGAAACGAATGGAGATAAGGGGAGACAAGCGAGGGTCATGGGGCGACATGAGGCAGGTAAGGATCTGATGGGACCAAGAAGAGCCATTGGGTGCAGTTAGAAATCTGAGGGTGAATGTGTTAGAATGGAGTGGTGGATGTAATTGGATTGGTTGAGATTTGCAGTGCTTTTAAACAATGGTGGGAGCTGGGCTGCTGTTTCTGAGAGCAGCGGTATAACACATACCACAAGAACAGGCTGCTTCTTTTTATTCTTTCTTGGAAATTGGGCATCATTGGCTAAACTAGCATTTATCGTTGCTCCCTGATTTTGCTTGAGAAGATGGTGGTCAATCACCTTTTATTTCAAATTTCTCACATCCAGTAAGTTGATTTATATTTGCATGAATTTGTTTACCTTTCTGATTCTTTTTGATTTGATTTATTTATTGCCGCATGTATTTTGTTACAAAATACAGTGAGAAGTGTTGTATAGTGTTGCCACTCCGTGGAACCAACTTATAGAAAACTAAACCATAAAATTAAAAATGAAGGCAAAAAAATTAAGAAATAAAGAAAAAGTGTTCAACTTTACCGTCCTATTTGTTAAGTGCTCCATCATGGGCCATGGGCCTTGTGGCCACCCATGTATCCCCACTCTTTGTTTAATTGACTTTGAAAGGCTGTTTCCAGTGCTGCTTGATCAGTTCTTTTCATCAATAAAGTTGTCGGGGCAGTTGAAGACAATGAAAGCAATGATCCGTGTGTGGATTAATGTATTTGGTCCTCTCTCTTGCAATTTTTTGATTGAATATATCTGAAAATTCCCCTTGCTTTACTTAATAAATGCTTCCTAGTGTTAGAACGCTAAAGTATGTTTTTAGGTTTGTAGAGGGTGCCGAGCAAATTAGAAATGACATTATGACTCTTACTTTGGAACCAGGTCCATTATATAGAGTTCTAACATGGTTATATAAAAGTTGCTGCTACAATTTTGCTACTGGCGCTTTAATAGTGTATGGATAATTGAATCAGTGTCATCACAAAGTATTACAATATTTAGTTAACTACATCCAAATATAGTTCAAACTAGTGCTTTTATTTAAAGGTGTTATGTGACTGCAATTTAGGGTGTTTGGATTCTTATAATTCATTCCACAAATAATATGGTTCACAGTACCTAATATAGATGCCGTGGATTCATGAAGCAGACAATAATTTCTATTTGCAATAATTAAACTTGCATTTGACAGTGATGATAAAACCTTCAGAGCTTTCACTGGAGAATCTAAATGTTACATTTCCAAGCTAGGATTGTCAGGTTGATTGGACCTTAATTTAATTCTAAAGTATCTGTCACTTTATATCTTCCATGTGACAATTTACACATTTCACAGTGCCATTATGCAGTAATTATTCAATACTGGTTTGCTTGTCTTTGCAGCTATGGATCAAGATAACTCCCCTACTCCCTATTTTATTGCTTTGCTACCCTTTTTTTAAATAAACGAATAAAGAGAGCTTTTAAAGAGTTATAAAAGAAGCGACAAAATCCACAAGTCAAGAACAGATGAAGTCAAGGATAATATATTTGATGGATAAAGGAGTAGGGATTGGTGAAGCATTTGTAAATTGGCAAGCTTTGACTCCTGGAGCGTCCGTAAGGATCGATGTTCAAGCCTGAGCAATGTGCAATCTGATTAACAGCTTAGACAAGAAGAACTAGTTCCTGCATTTAAGTTTGCTGAAGTTGCGAATCTGGGTGATAATACAAGCTGTGAGGAAGGTACAAAGTGATGCAGACAACTTAAGTGAGTAGGCAAGTGGGTGGCAGCTGGAGTCTAATGGGGTAACGTGAGGTCATGCAGTTTGTTTGAAGAACATACAATTAAAAAATGTCAAACTTGTATGGGCTAGGTTCAGATGTACCTGAAAACAATTCTTTAACAGCTTAACATTGAATTTCATTCAACACAGGAAAGATTTTTATATTTATTAATGTCAATTTTTATCTTTAACATGCGTCAGATAGAATAACCAAACACCCATTGGGTGTAACCAACAAGGGGTTTGAACCATTTCCATAGTTGAATCAATTCATGTTTCCAGCACTTTTGGAGACACTGAGAAATATGGTGACCAATACATTGTACCAGACCTGCAGCTGCATATTTCTCAGGAAACCTTGGTTAACTAGTCAGGAAGATAAAGCATACAACTAAAGGGATTCAGGCTGAGCATGTAATACAGTTATGCTCTCACTGAATACACAAGCCTGAAAAATTAATACATATTTATTGTAGCCAGACTGATTCTAGTGAACCCTTTGAGATGCTGTATTTAACCGCAGCCAAATAGCATTGGGCCCAATTGATAAACAAGACACTTTATAGAACATAGAACAGAGAACGGTATAGCACAGGAACATGCCCTTCGGCCCACAATGTTGTGCCGAACGTGACACCAAATTAAACTATTCCTTCTGCCTGCCTTTGGTCCATATCCCTCCATTCCTTGCATATTCATCGGTTTATCTAAAAGTCCCTTAAATGCCCTTGTCATATCTGCTTCCACCACCACTCCTAGTGGCGCGTTCCAGACTCCTACTATTCTCTGTGCAAAAAAACTTACCCCTCGTGTCTCCTTTGAACTTACCCCCCTCACCTTAAATGTTTGCCCGCTAGTATTAGAAATTCCAACTCTGGGAAAAAAAATGATTCTGACTGTCAATACTATCTATGCATCTCATAATTTTATAGAATTCTCTCAAGTCTCCCCTCAGCCTCCACCGCTTCAGAGAAAATAACTTGAGTTTCTCTAGCATATGATTTAGCTTTCTCTAGACTTTGATTTGCTTTACGTTATGCTGCTTTGGTCTGGTTGTGACAATTGGCTATCTAAATGGAAGCCTGCTCAAAAATGACCGTATGCAAAAATCAGGCAATAATGAATTGGCTGTAAAACACTTTGGGGCACCTTGATGTCATGGAAGGTGCTATGTAAATCTAAGTTTTTTTTCTTTTTCCCTCAGGATGGTGCAATTTCACCGCTAGCAGCAATCCACGTTAATGAAGAAAACATGGGCACAAAAATTATACTAAAATGTTAAAATTGCTTGAAAATGCACGTAAGTCAGCTGGTATTTTCAATCGATTATTTTTAATCATGTGCATGCTTCTGAATACTTGCTGTGCATTAAGTTTAATGGATGAAAATTGTGGATAGTGCATACACTAAATCCCCAATAGTCTCTCCCAGTGGATGAGATTTCGTGCCAGGAGTGTACATCTATAAATGTAGGTAACGAAAAAGCGCACCATCTGTTTGTGGATGGAAAATAAATAAGCCAACATGAGCAGGTCAGTTTCTAGGATTACCGATGAAATGCATTTTGCAGAGTAGCTCATAAAGATGGTCTGACTGTCGCTCAAATTTGCTTTGTGATCCATTGGAACAGTAAAAAAGGCCAAAGATAAAATAGTAAATTTGAAACAGAAATAAAGCTCAAAATCATGCATATTTGCAAACAGAATATGAACATATTGTAAAATCATCACCCAATTTATATTTAGCACTATATTACACTAGGGAAAACTATAATCTTCTTCTTGAAATATTTCCATGGTTTTTTTTTGCATTTGTTTCAGAGAACAGACAAGGCCTGGCTTATTATTTCATCAAATTTGCACCTCTGACATTGCTACATTTCTTGCTTTATTGCATTAAAATGTCAGCCTAGGTTCTATGATTAAAGGTTGAACACCACAAAATTGGACTCTAGTAAAACTGAAATCAATAGGAATCAGTGGAGAGTCCTTCCCTGGTTAGGAAACCTGCACAGAGGAAAAAAAATTGAAATCGGGTTCCAAATTGCACCTTAGGAATTCTATGCAAATATAGTAATAAAAGGCACTTCTTCTCTATGGCTCTAAATGTGAATTGGGTCAGCACCACATTTTGGTTTTTGACAGTTTAGCCCGATGTACGAACCTCTTCCATCTGTTGCGTGGAGATTAGTGCCAATATTATTTTATTGGTCACAAAAACAAAAAATTGCTGGAAAAGCTCAGCAGCCCTGAGGAAGGGTCACTTGACCCAAAATGTTAACTCTGATTTCTCTCCACAGATACTGCCAGACCTGCTAGGCTTTTTCAGCAACTCCTGTTTTTTTTCCCTCTGATTTATAACATCCACGATTCTTTCATTTTTAAAATATTTCGTCGGACTTTATGATGGAACCATGCAAAAATCACACAGCACAATTTCTCTAAAATTTCTTTATTGTGTATGATTTATCTATTTCAATGCGTGATAACTTTAATTTTTGTTGGCACTGCCATGCACAGGCAGTATCTTACATTGAATGACCTGTGAGTGGTTTTCATGGCACTTCTCAGGTTCAGAAATGTCCATAACCAAGAACAGCTTGGAAGGATCATTGCTTTTCAGTGCTCTCATGATAGCCATGCATCTCCCTCTGCTTCAAATATTTATCTATATTTCTCATAATAGCCTTTGCCTGAAGTACTCCCATGGCAAAGCTTCCTGTGCTTCAACATTCCTCTACATTTCTGCTAAAGTGTCTTGCGACACTATAAGTAAAAATTTTAAGTTAATGACCCCTTGCCAATGAGTCCCTGACCAGAGGAAATAGTGTTTCCTGATTCACTGTGTCAGAACACTTTGTAACTTTAAAAGCTGTGATTAAATCTTTGAGGCTTTGAGTGTATTTTCTACCCTTCTGTGAGAAATGTAGGTAATAGCAAGACAGTTTGGAAAATATGCTGAGATTGGTAAAATCAGAAACTCAATATTGAGAAAAAAAAGTCCACTTTTCTCCTTGAAGTTTCAACAGTGATTTTTGAATCTCATTAATGAGCAGTGATCAATTTATGTCAACATTCCACTAATAGGCAGTGACTACTTTTTTCCATGTATTTGCATTTCTTCATGAGCCAACCTTGTCCCATTTCTGTGCAGCTCCAAATTCTTCTCACTTTCCCCTCAAAATGTGACAGTGTCAATTCCTGACAAGAAAGTCAATGTGGTTGTCGGGCAAAAGAGGCTCAATTCTTGCTTCTTCAGGCCTTTGGACAACTCTGTCTTCACCACCATTTCCAAGAATGCTCTATGGACACTACCTTCATTTATCTTTGTCCATGGAATTGGGCATTATCAAACCATGACCCTCATCACACCATCTTGATTGATTTTGGACCCACTCATGAATCTGTTCTGGAAATCATTTTGGAGCTCAGGGACACTAATAACTTTTATAGTTCTGCCAGGTCACTTTGTGTGTGGGGCACTTCTCATGCATCTACACAGGATGTATCCTATGGCTCTTAGCCTCCATTCTTCAGGTTCACTCACTTGTCACTGACACAGAGACTGTCAAGTTTTCTGGCCGGAATTGCTTCTTAGTGCAGAGGAGAGGCATTCATTAGTTTGCTACTGTTCAGAACAAAGGAGTGAACTGTCATTGTATAACACTGTGCTGCACCAATATCATGCCTGCAGCATGTTTCAGCAGATTAATCAGCAAAGACTTTGTATGTGCTTCAAACAAATTGCCAAGTGTGAAAGTCCAAAGATGCCAGTACATAGTGGGGTGTAGGGGGGCTATGATCAGTCAGGTGGAGTTGCTACAGTCAGTGAAGAGGCTGATCTAATCCCAGTCAAGGCTTGGCAACAATCAGTTAAATGCTTGGCCCTATTAGAGCCTGGTTAACTGTGTTGTTACAGTCTGGGACTGGGCTACAGCCCTAGCAGCCTGGCAATAACAATGAAGTGACATAGTTGATTAAAATGGATATCAAAATGTACACTGATGGTCTTATAATAGACAAATGTAGCTACGAGACTTTCTTTAAATGTGATGGGAAATGTAGTCAGTATTGTAGGCATGATGAGAGGTGTAGCTAGATTTGCGGGAATTTAGCTAAAAATATAACTTGTAAAACTTAATCTTGCCTGCTTGAATCAACAGCATTTGAGTGATAAGGGCATAGTTTGGAGATAGTGTTCTGCTCATACTGATAGCAAACATCCTGGGGTTAATCGGAACCCAAAAGGAACACCTGCAGAATATTTACAAACCTGTTTTTTGATAAGAGTTTGTGATCTGACTGCTAAGATAGTTAGTGACAAGTGAAATGTAACAACATTGTAGTGAAACGTGAACATTAAGAATATAAGTTTGCAGGCTGACTGTATCAAAGACAGAACTTGGTTTTACCAGGTCTGTATCCTTGCATATGCTTGTAAAAAAGTCTGTAATTACTGAACGTGAAGCCTTAAAGTGGCTGTTTAAATCACCGCAATAATTTGACACTGCGAGCAGGGTCTTTGTAGTATTGGTCAGTGACACTGGACAAAGTGTTGACATTGTGGGAAAGGCGAGTACTATATACTGATTCTACCATGCATGAGATAGGGAGGTCAATGTTCAAAACAGGTAGCTGATGTGTCAACTCTAAGATCCAAATGTGAAAATGGGTCTGTGCATACAGTAGTTACAGATATTGTAGCACCATGATCATGGTTTGTTTCTTTGGGTAAACAAGGAGGGAGATCATTAATTGTCCTCAGGTTAAAATGAAGTGACTGTATCCCAGAGAACTTGTGGAGTAAAACGGGAGTGACCATTTCCTAGCATGGAGGGATAACATGACGAAAGCCATTTCTTGGCCTGGTGGGATGAGAGACATCAGACCATAAATGTAATATCAACCACAGCATACAGAAAAGCGAGGGATTTGAAGGGTCACTGTCTGAATTCTTAGCAGATTAAAACAAGGCGATCCTAAGCAAAATGACTAACGGTGGCTGAAATCTATCATGGGCTCCAGACAAGCATAAAAAGTGATGAGACAGGCAGTCCAAGGGTGACGAAAGAGTGTCAATTGTCATATTACGTGCATGTCATCTTAAAACTTGTCAGTCAGGTCAAGCAGAGGTTAAAAATCAGCGGAAGGAAAGAAAACACAGAAATCACAACTCAAAGAGGAAAGTTGCCCGTACAGTGAGATGTTGACTCTTTCCCCGGGGAAAATGTGGAGATGTAGATTGGGGGATTTTCCTGTGCTGAGAAATGTGATGAAGTTTTACCACAGTCAGAGAGTTTAAGGCACACTGTTTTGAAGAGAACTCTGGAATTAAAAGGGAACCTGATAGACAACAGATACTCATAACTGCTGAGATAAGGAGACGATAGATACTCTGGCTACTCGTGTGTTTGGTCGCAAAGGAAAACAATTTGTTCTTTTCACTCCCACCAAGCCACAAGTAAGCTTTAGACATAAGAGAGAATTTGCAGTCAAAATTAAGACCAAGGCCAATTGTAACACTGAAGTAATTGCCGCCAGCCTTAAGTCAACACAGGCTGTTCATACTTGGGAGGGACAGTACTGTGAAGTGACCAAAGTATTTTTGTTATACAGATAAAATCTGTGGGATACCCTATTGAATGTTCTGCTGTACTCCAGAAATCTGTGTACAGTTTCAGCACAAGAACCTGATTAACATATACCAATGAAAATGCACAGAAATAACGGTGACCTACAGGACTATGTAAACAAGTTTCAGCTATGAGTTGTCACCTCTGCCAGAGCACCTGCCTGAATGTTGGAGGGACATTGGAAAATCTTTGGCTTGCTATAACCTGCAGCATTGGGTCATTAAGAAGGACACTGTGGACATCAAGCGCACCACATGTTGGCAGGTTTTGTGGAACTTTGTACTTAACGTATAAATCCATCCTTGGATACAGATCATCTCGTACGTGCTGGTGATTATAAAATTGTAACCATTTTATAACTGCTTCCCAAAGCCTATGGTTGAAGGCAACAATAGTTGACCAAAGGTTTGCCAAACCAGTAGATAAGGGGAAAGGAAAGGTAGTGCAGGAGAAGCACTTACAAGGGTTTAAATGTAGGCATTGCAAAACCCAGACTTCACACTAACATTAAGATACAGGCCAAGCTGTAAGAGGTGCAAAGTTAAATCTTGGGGAGATGATACCCGCAGAGTCCAGAAGGATCCTTTGGAAAGAGTACCCAGGTGGCTGTCCTCTGGTTCAAGGGGTTTTGGCCAGGACCATCTGGTGGGACTAACATGAGACAATTGGTATCAGGTACATACGGTTAGCCTTAGAATAGATAAATGTAACTTAGAGCATTTTCTGCAAGCATGATGTGAAATGTAGCCAATACTGTAGGCTTGATGAGATACATAGCCAGCTCTGTGGGAGCCTAGCTAAAAATGTAAGTTGTAAAACTGGCAATCTGCCAGGACTGCTCTAGAAGCAAGAGTATATTAGAAGATGACAACCAACACAGCCACCATTTCCATGGCTACCCTGGAGTGTAGATTAAAATCCTAGGATTTGTCAGCTTTCAGTCCCATTTCATTCTCCAGCACTTATTTTTATTAGTACCAATTTCCTTCAATTTCTCCTTTCCAACAACATTGCTGGGATGTTTTATTATTTCTTCTTCTCTGGAAGTAGATCAAAAATAGTTGTTTAATTGCTCCGCCACCCCCTTGTTCTCCATTACCCATCCTCCCACTTCAGACTGTGAGGGGCCCATGTTTAGCTTCACTAATCTTTTTCCTTTTACTTACGTAAAGCAGCTTTTACAGTTCATTTCATTATTCTTTTAAGTTTACTTTCTTAAAACATTTTTCCTCTCTTAAATAATCTCTTGATCTTTCTTTGCTGAATTCTAAACTGCTCCCTCACCATCAGCCTGGCCATGTTTCTTAGCAACTTTATGTGACTCATTGTCAGGCCACTTTTCCTATTGTGTTCTTTTGCTCTTAAGGAATGCATCATTGCTGTGAGCATGTTTACTTCCCAGCTTTTGACACTCCATTGTTCTGTAATTGCAATCATACCATTCCCACGTACAACTACTTGTGCTGTTAATTTGACTGTCTTATTATAGATAGTCCATGCATTCAGATATAATACCTTTAGGCTTATCTTTCTGACATTTTTAGACTTCTGTAATCCACCCCTATTGGCTGTTAGCTCTTATTTCCTCTGTCCTCCATTTTTGCCTTCAACTTTTCTACTGTTCATTTCCATCTTTATTTCTCTCACTCTTATTTCCTCACTTAGGTTCCTGACCCTACCCACTCTATCTTTGTTTTCTCTCTCTCCTTCTGGGCCCTGTCTCCAATGTACTCTACGTACTCCCCCATCCTGTCATCAGCATGAATATCCATTTTTCCCAGCTATTTTCAGTTTTGATGAAGAGGGTCATTGGATTTGAAACATTAAGTCTGTTTTTCTCTCTGCAGATGCTGCCAGACTTGCTGAGTTTCGCCAGCACTTTCTGCTTTTGTTTCCACTTTGAACCCTCCCCCAGTATACTTGCAAACACCCCTTCAAGCTTATCGGTCCTGGTCCTACAGGATTACAACTTATCCAACATTTATAGATTTTATCTTCCCAAGAATTGGTCCCAATACCTCAAGAATCTAAATCCCCCTCTTTCACCATTCTTATCGCTATGTCCATTCTCCTATTTCTAACTTATTACCACTCTACTCTCCTATTTTGAATCCTGCTAGCACATCTTGCAATTACTATGTTTGAGGTCCTTCTTTTTTAATTTGTTTCCTAGCTCCCTATATTCTATTTGAAGGGACACAATTCTCTTTTTGACTTTGCTATTGGTACCGATTTTGACCACAACTTCTGATTGTTCTCCATTCTATTTCAGAGTATCTTGCAGCCACTAAGTTACCTCCTTGACTCTGCCACTAGGGAGGCAATGTATTATTCCAGTGTCATATCTGAGGCTACAGAATCATCTATCTGCCCACTTTATAGTAGGATCCTCTATCACTGGCCCTCTTGCCCTATTTCTCTCTCCTCACGTTGCAGCTGAGCCACTCCTCTTGCCAAGGACATTACTGTTATTGCATTTCTCTGAGTAACCATCTCACCCAGCAGTGTCTAAAATTGAAAACATGTTAGAAAAATAGATGGTCCTAAGGAACTCCTGCACTACTTGCCTGGTTTTTTCTCACCCCGTCTGGTGGTCACCCATTCCCTTCCTGTCTGTGCCCTCTTTACCGGTGGTGTGACTAGTTCTATCTTAATGCTGTCCATAAAAATGTTGGCTTTGTTTTAACTGGCACCATATGAACCGGTATTCTTGATAAACCAGCAAAAATTGCATACATCAAATATTGTGAAGTTTACTCTAATATCCTGTCCAATTATATCAGAGATAAAAGATACTGCAGATGCTGGAGAATCCGAGATAACAAGCATGGGGCTGGATGAACACAGCAGGTCAAGCAGCATCATAGGAGCAGGAAACTTGACGTTTCGGGCCTAAACCCTTCATCAGAAAATGAAGTTTTTCTGATGAAGGGTTTAGGCCCG
>JAHRHZ010000217.1:3617200-3676031 GCA_024137785.1 Ginglymostoma cirratum
TCTAGCCATGCTACAACGATGGAGTTATGCTACATCGATCTCTGCTTAAAGGTAATGAAGCCAGTGCTGCTGCATGTTTGATGAATTAAAAATGGCAATTAGTGGTGTACATAGCAACATTTAAACTATTCTTGTGATGCATATTGGTAAGTCTTCTGCCTACCATCTTCCTATACCTTGTTAATTCACATAAGCACTCTGATTTTGAATTTTCAAAGCTAGAAGCATTGCTTGTGTGAGCAGTGAAATGACCAGTGCTGACCTTCCAATAAATAGTAATAATCACTCTATCTAGCCGTGTTTTCAGTCCCAGCTGTTCCTGTTGGAAATAGGCCAATAATTGTGTGAGGTGAGAAAGATCTAGTATTATATGACTGTTAGCAATGTAAAACAGGACTCTTCTCAATGAGCTCTAATGATCTTAATGAGTTTTAATGACAGTGCTGGCAAGGTATTATTCAAAAACTTGTCTTATGGTCTTTTAGAAACACCCAATTGAATTGCGCAGTTACAACACTGAGAGCCAACATTTCGGAATTCCTCTGTGTACTCCAGATTGCATTTTTCCGAACAAATAAACAGGGCTTACTAGAGGTGCAAAGAAGTGCACTCCATTCACCGTATGTTCCTTTCTAAACTTAGTTTGGAAAAAAATTTTCCTCAGATGCATTACATAATGATCATTTTTTCTGTGGGTGGTGCCATTAAGTTTCTCAAGCTCAGAAAAATACATGGAATGGATGTTACCTATTCGATCCTGGGACCTGAATTGAAAAAGCAGCTTGGGCTGACAAGCCTCAAAGGGAAATTGCATCTGGTAGTTCATAGGATTCTGACGTAATGCAATATTGAGCAGTGTCACTCCAACACTTTGTCAGAATAGTAAACAAAAATGCTACCCTACAATAGACAGGCATGGATTAAATCTTGGCTTCTGTTTAGGATGCTTGCAAAAAAGATTAGAATAATTGAAACTTTATGTGTCTCTCCCACACCTTAACAAAAGCAACCACTGGATAATTTCCATAGAATTGGAGTATAATGTGGAAAAATGTGAAGTTATCCACTTTCGAGAGAGATATAGAAAAGAAGGATATTATTTAAACAGAAAGTGACTGCAGTAGAGGAATCCTGGTGTCTTGTTTCATTTGTCACCAGAAGTAAGCATGCATATACTTTCATACAGGTGGTTATGAAGGTAAATTAAATGTTGATCTTTATTGCGTGGGGAGTAGATTATAAAAGTAGTAAGTCCTTGCAACAAGCTGTGAAGGCTTTGGTCAGGTCAAATCAAGTGCACGACATAAAATTTTGGTCTCCTTATTTAAGGAGGGAAATACTTCCATTGGAATTAGTTCAGGGAAGATAGGATGAATAGGCTGTGAGCGAGGAACACTGAGAAAGTTGAGTCAAATTCATTGGTATTGAGGAGAATGAAAGGTGATGGTAATGAAGCATATAAGATTCTGAGGTGGAAGCTCCTTGTCATTACGATGGTTAGTATCCCTGCCTGTCGCGCAGGAGACAGGAGTTCAATTTCCCTGATGCCGAGTGATGGATATCTTTGTGATTGGCTCTGCACAAACAACAGTGTATTTTAGAACTCCACTTGTGGTGGAGTGGTAATGTCCGCACCCCTGAGCTAAAAGGTTTGGGTTCAAGCTCTGGCCCCCTCCCCTGGAGAAAAATTATGTTTGAACAGGTTGATGAAAAATAACTATGGAATGCTGAGGAGGCTTGGTAGGATAGATGCTGACAGGATGTTTCCCCCTCTGGGGGGGACTAGGAGTAACATTTTCAGAACAAGTGACCTCCTCTTTAAGTCAGAAATAATGAGGAACTTCTCTCAGACTGTCTTTAATCTTTGGAATTCTTTAAACCAGAGAGAAATGTCAGTTCAGCATTGAATATATTTGCTCCGTAGTGAAGTGAAGGGTTATGGTGCTCAGACAGGACCATGGAGCGGACGATACAATCAGATCAGTCTTCACCTTCTTGAATGGCACAGCAGACTCAAAGGGCTTAATGGCCTACTCCAGCTCATATTTCTTATCGTCTTATGTTCTTCATGATATTGACTGTCTTCTTGATGAGACATGTCATGGAGGCATCAGTGCCCACCTGCAGTAATTATAAAAATTGTCTTTCCTGATAACCTATACTCTGGTGAGGATAAGAACTAAGTTCATTGATAGACATATCTGCGCAATTGAACTAGCATCTCACCACAAACTATTGTCAGAATACTCCAACTGATACTGAGTTCAAAGTCTCGGGTCATTCATATTAATGAACAAAGTTGCCCCGATAGTTATCAATGTACCTTTCCTTCTAGGCAAAAAAATTACAGCATAGCCAATGGAGCATAACATAACATGCCGCCCATTGAAGCTTATCCTTAGAAATTGGACTCAAATAGTATTTTTTGAGATAAGGCATAATGTCAAACAATTAGCTGTTTTAAGTTGCACCAATTTCTGAATATGAGCCAATTTTCAAGTGAGTACAACCAATTTCCTCACCCTTTCTATTACAAGGAGCAATCTCCTCAAAATTGTTATGACTAGGTAAAGAGGGGTAAATTGGCCCAACTATTTTCAACCTTCAGGGTTGGTTACAACACAAGTTTCAGTACCTTTTTTTAGCCTTCAGCCATGCCTTTCATCAATTAAAATACTGTTAACCATTTTCACCAAAAACCGTATGGATAGAGCAAGCTACCAGAGGAATTGGTGGAGGCTGGTACAATTACAACATTTAAAAGGCATCAGAATGGGTATATGAATAGGAAAGGTTTAGAGGGATATGGGCCAAATATTACAAATGGGATTAGAGAAATTACGGATATCTGGTAGGCATAGAGGAGATAGGCTGGTCTCTTAGGAATCACATGTCATCCCAAAGAACTATACGTAGGTACAAGGTTAGAAGAGGATGGTAACCATTCAAAACGAAGGTAAATGATTCTGCAGTTTAAAATTCATTGAATGTTCTTACCTGAAACCATGGTGGGGTGGTTGATAACTTGAAGCATCTGGCAAAGCAAATATTACAGTCGTTCTTTGAGACCTTGGAGATAAGGATTGTTTTATACCTTTAGGGTTTGGGGGAGGCTGCTGTTGTTGACACTGATTGATTCGTTGCCTTTGGATAAAATATTAATCACAGCTTGGCCACAATTTGTCTAATCTGTATTAATTTCATGGAACTCAGCTACTTTTATGGTCAAATGACACCTATGACCATTGTGCGTTTTTTAGGGACATTTTCAGTCTCATGAAAGTTGTGATATTTGTGGGTAGAACAATGCTGCCATCATTTCACTCTCCTTGGCTGGGTCTAACAGCCGATTTGGTTTACAGTGGTAGAGGATCAATCACTACTGAGGCTTAAAAAGAAGAAGCTCTTGTTTTAAAAAAGATGCAGTTTATTGCATGAAAGCATCGAGGTCCAAGTTACATTCGATAGTTAGACCATGAGGGAGACCAGTGGATAAAAGTATTTACTCTGTGAGGATGCACAGTTGTTCAGCTTATCATTACTCAAAGCAGCATGACATGATCAGATGGAGTAGAGCTAAATGCACTCTTCAGCATTAACCCTTATAGAACTATTACCTGATCCAACAAAAGTGCCAGGTATTAAATCAGATGATGGAATTCAAAATCAATAGTTTGTATGTTATTTCTTAGTGTTGTAATAATCTGAAATATTTGAGAATGTGCTTTGCCTTCTTACATTAAGTATCAGCCAAAATCACTATTATCATGACAAATACTGGACTGCAGGATAAGTATTTTATCTTATTTTATTGTGTTTTATTTTGAAATGTAACATGCAGCTGCTTATGAGCTGAATGTAGCATTAAAGGATATTATAGATTTTAAAAATTCAACTCAGCGAACCCAAGTAATGCTTGATTCACCACACAAGGCAACTGTCATTTGCTTTTTTGCTTCAGTGGGCAGCTGACTGATTGACTTGTTAAATGTACTTACTTAGCACCTTTCATATTGTCAAGATGTTTAAAATACTTAGCAACATATGAATTCATTTTGAAGTGCAGTTACAAATCACTTTGTGAGTAAACACATCAAGCAATTTTCACACAGGAACATCCCTTGGACGGTGGTAAAATGAATGACCAGTAAATGTGTCTTTTAACACTGTTGATCGAAGGCTAATTAATAATCAGGACATTGGATCTCCCCAGTCATCTTTAGCTAATACGAATTTTTTTTTAAACAGCCATGTATATTTGATTTTCAACATCCAGCAGCAAAAGTAAATGTGTGTCCCTTAGATGAAGGAATTCAGCAGGTTTGTCAGCACCTGTGGGAAGGGAAATACAGATGACATTTCAAAGACAATAGCATTCTTCTTTAGACTGAAGAGAGGGATGGCAAAATGATTAGTTTTATTCTGTAAAAAGAGATAGGGAGAACAAGTGGGTCAGAAAAGAAGGGTGCAGGTCAAGGGAGATAAGGGATGGTTGTGATCTTCCAAAATTCCCAGTTTCTGAAGTAATCCCAAAGGTTTGCTAGGTAGGAATTATAATGCAAATACTCAAGAAAGGATATAAAGGGTTCTATATCAAATTAGCCTGGCACCAGTTGTCAGGAAACGGCTGGGATCCATTATAATAAAGTTCACCATTTATGAGGGTTATGTCCTTGGAAAACCTTGCAAATAGCAGGTGAATGTATTTTCTGAAAGGAATCAATTGGTTCCAACTATTAAAACATTTGATACATACAGTATGCAATAGAAAATAAAACAATAAAAACAAAGTTTTCAATAAATATGCAAGTGTCCTACTGGAAAAATACTGCAGTAACATAATAAACATGTAAAGTTTGTAGTTGCATGAGATTATGGAGGAAGATGCAAAGGTATGTAAGGCTGGAAGGTCCAAAATCTTCAGTGTTCTTGGTAATATCATATTCAGAGACCGTCCCACAGTGACAAGTTGATGTTGGGAAACATCCGTTCTCTGGAAAATGCATGCATCTTTGTCTCTGAACAGCTTTATTTTGCTCCCTGTTGTTAGAACATGGAACAGTACAGCACAGGAACAGGCCCTTCATCCCATCTTGCCTGTGCTGACATAGATGCCATTCTAAATTAATCCCATCTGCCTGCACATTAGCCCTCCTAATTCACTGTTTAAGTTCTTTGCCGTATCCTTTATATTCCTCAAGGGCCTTGTCTGATTTCAGTTTCATAAACCTTACATCAGCTTCCTTTTTCTTTTGACTAAAGTTTCCATATCTCTTGTCATCGAGGGTTCCTGAATTTTACCATCTTCACCTTTCATCCTAATACAAGGTCTATTACAGACTGTTTTCTAGTTGGATTATTTACATCTTGTTCAAGAAATCCTTCTGGGTGTATTTAACAAATTCTGCGTGATCTAAGCCCTAATCAATATTGGAGAACTTAAAATCACTGACTACAACAACCCTGTTGTTTTTAATCTTTCCATGATCTACCTGTATGTCTGTTCCTCTATCCCATGAACTATCTATATATTGTCCATCTATCTCCTGTTAGCTGTTGAGAGCCGTACAGCATAACCTCATCATAATGAATGCACCTTTCTTATTCTTGAGTTCTACCCATGTGGCCTCTCTGGATGAGCCCTCTAAGATAGAATAGAACAGAATAGAAATTAAAAACCGAAAGAACTGCAGATGCTGTAAATCAGGAAAAAAAAGCAAAGTCGCTGGAAAAGCTCAGCAGGTATGGCAGCAACCGTGAATGAAAAAACAGAGCTAACATTTCGGGTCCGGAGACCTTTCCTCAGAATGGGTTCTGTTCTGAGGAAGGGTCACTGGACCCAAAACATTAACTCGGTTTTGTCCTTCACAGATGCTGCCAGAATAGAAATTTATTGTCAAGTGTACTTTTACCAGAAAAAGTTTTATAAGTCACCATCAATCACGATGCCTATATTAATGACAGAAGTCATACATAATAATAATAAAAAAGTGAAATTAAGACCAAGTCCATCATAGTTCAGTTAACAGCTCCTGGGCTCAGTGAAAAGCTGATTAAGGAACTATAGAATACCCCGAAGACCCAGCCAAGATGAGATCACCATTCTGGGATGAGAATATCATGCCAGGATGAGATTGCCATGCCAGGCTGCTGGAAAACTGGGTCGGAGGCCTCTGCCGAAGAAGTCTGCTATGCTGGGCCACTGGAAGCCACCTAGTGGCCGGGCCAGGAGAAGCCTCCTGTTCCCCATCCAATGCTCCTGCCAATGTCTTTTCTTAGTCCAGCTGTGACATCATCCTTAATGAGTAATGCAGCTCCACCACCCCTTGTGCATCCCTCTCCATCATACTTGAAACATCTAAACCCTGAGTTGCTAGTCCTGCCCTTCAGTCAAGTTCCTGTAATGGCTACAACATTGTAGTTCTCTGTCCTAATCCAAGCCGCCAGTTATTGTTATTGTGTGCCACTTTGCCAGGCAAAAAAGAGATTAGCATTTTAGCACTTTTGTAGCACCATATCTGGATGCCATGCTGTCTTAAAGCAATGGCTATAGTTATATGGAGGCAATGAGAGATGACTGTGAGGTGACATGAGGTGGATTATTTCGATTTTAGGCTTGAGTGCTGGGTACTGGGGAGTGCTGCTATATTTATCTCTTTTGTATATTCACACCTATTCTTATAGCTTTGGGAACGTGGAGTAGTGTTGAAAGGATTATCAAGCTGATTTATCAACCCAGTTGTGTGATATCTATAACACTCCTTCCACGGCCATCAAATCCCAAAATGTGAATTGAACTGGTGTTTCTTGCTCAGAGATATTGCCACTATCCTCTGAAACACAAGTCATCCTCGCTGCTGTGTGAGGGTTAGGGGTGCAGTGCGTTCAGCAACATGAGCAGCTGGTATTTTGCTTAGTTGGAATCTGCATGTTGTCATCAGACTTCTCCACTTCTGTCAAGCCCTCAGGTCAAGAATATGGGAGTTGACCATCTTCCAATCCCTTCCGAAATCATCCTTTAAGGTCTCCTGCATACACGGTATCTCTCCTCCTGTCTACTTACACCTCTAATGTCCCCAGCACTATATCCATCAGTTTGGACTCCTCACTGTGTAATCATTTTGTATGAATTTCCATTGCAGTACACTTTTTTCTCCTGGTTTCCTTTGAGGAGGTGCCTGGTGTCAAGTAAATGCAGGCTTCCTGCAGCAGGTGATCAGTGAACAAAGTTGCTGAGACTTTCTTCTGAGACTTTCAAGCTGATTATCATAGGTGTTAATCAAGGAGTCAGCCTTCTAAATACTCATGTCTTTATCCTCAAAGGTAATGCAGTGATTATTATGGTATTATGTTATTGTAATTAAGTTTATTTTTCATTATTCACTTGTCGTTCCTGGGTCCACTACCACCCTCACCCACTTTGCACCGGCATCTCTAACCAGCCCCAATACATCTGGCTTCTCATCCCTGTCCCCATCTCCCAGCCCCTCTAAACATCAGTCCCATGCCCTGACAACAACACTGAGCCTGGCAACCCCAGTTCATCTTCCTTCACTTCTCAACTCTCCCTATGCCCCCTGCCTCTAAACATGTTCCGCACACTCTCACTGGCAAAATTATTTCATCGAGTCATTCGGCACAAGAACAGACCCTTCAGTCCAACAAATCCATGCGAAACATGATTCCAAACAAAACTAGTCACACCTGTCAGCTCCTGGCTCATTTTCCCTCCACACCTTTCCTATTCTTGTATTTATCTTAGTATCTTTTAAACGCTGTAACTGTACTCACATCCATCACTTCGTCAGGAAGTTCATTCCACACACAAACCACCCTCTTGTGTAAAAAATTTGCTCCTCATGTCTTTTTAAAATCTCTCTCCTCTCACCTTAAAAATATGCTTCCTCGTCTTGAATCCCCCATCCTGGGAAAAGGCACCTGCCATTAACCGTACCTCTCCCCCTCATGATTTTATAAACCTCACTTCCACATCCCTGTAGCCCCAGTTCCTCTATTCTCCCGCTGACCAAACCAACTCTTTCTCTCTCCGCGTCACAGCTTGACATTCCAATCACACCACACCTACTGCAATTTCCACATCCAGCACTCCCATCTCTTTTGCCATTTGTCCCCCTCCCCCAACTCTTCTGTTAACTCCAACTACCGTACATGGCAACACCAGCTTTCCCCGCGGTGACTTAACTACTGCTTCTGACGTTAGAGTGGCAAAATGGACACCAACAGGGGCATGGGATTGAGGGACAAGGAACTAGGTTGGCAACAATAATTGAAGTCTTGAGTGACTTGGAAGAGGATAGATAAATGACAGTCCAGAATGGATGGGGTCTGTCCTGGGCAAGGACTCAAATAAGCATTTGTTGGGCAGCAATGAGGGGAGGAGCTGGGGAGCATTTAGATGTGAGAGAAAACCCTTTGCAAACATTGTAAAAACTGATGCAAAATTCTCAAAAACATGCACAAGTTTACAGCAGATTTAAAAGATGCCCTGCAACTTTTCGAACATATTCAAAATTATTAAAGGCAATTAAATTGCCACTGAATTGAAGACCATTCCCAAAGTCTGTGTCTACACTGCTTGGTTCCAAAAGGAGCTGTAGTCTGTAGCCAATGCACCAAGCTGAGAGATTACATTGTTCGTCTTGATGCTAGGCCTTGCTGCAGCAGGAGGTGTTAGTTTCAGCCCAGGGGAAGTTCAGGACTTTTTTGGATCAGTCAACAGCGAATGTTACAAATTTCGTTTGGCACAAACACAGAGAATGCATGAGAAGCTCAGAAGGTCTGGCAATATCTGTAGAGAGAGAAACAAAGTTTACATTTTGAGTCCAGTCTGACTTTCCATCAGTGCTTCTTCTGGCACTGGATTTGAATCCCATTTCAAGAATGGTTGAAGATGTCAGCTGTGGATCAGTAGGTATACTTTTGCTTCTAAGTCCAAAGGCTATAAATCCAATTCCCACTTCCAGGCATTGAGTTCAGAGATCTAGGTGAGACTCTTGTGCAGTTCTCAGTACTTAATGGGTGCAATGGTGTCAAAGATGCCATGATTCAGACCAGTTATGTCAAGCCCTGTCTATTCCCTCAGATGGATGTGAAAGATTTCACAGTACTGCTATGTAAAAGGACACAGCGGCTATCCCTGGTGTTCTGGCCAATATTCATCATTCTCTCAATACTTCTCCAGTTCAGATTTCTTATGGTCTTAGCATGTCGCCATTTTTGGGATCTTGCTGTGTATGAACAAGCTGTTGTAATTCATAAATTACAACAACGACTCCAGTTCAGCTGTAAAGCACTTTGAAATATCATGAAAGAAAGCGAATCAATGCAAGATTTTTGAAACATGGCAAATATTCAGTTGAAACTTGGTTTTCTGATAGCAGAGGGAGAGAAACCAGAAAGAAAATTCAAAACCAGAGCCCACAGCTACAGGCCGAGGATGGGTTCCCTTTTTTAAATAAACTACTCAATGAACCCAATGCTTGAAAATATATTCAGGGATGAATGTTTTGATTTTCATTCATTGTTCCGTCAATTTTATATGAAAGCAAAGCTTTCACCCTAAAGGTACTTTCCTGTCCACTATGACCTTGTATATTGTCAACTTATAATAAATGTGCATGGAATATGGAGAAGGGACATGTGCCATGGAGTATTTTTGAACTACCAGAGAAAAATGGAAGTATTAAAATCAAGTAAAGAGCATTTAACTAAGAGTCTCTGTTTTTACCAGTTAATTGAAATCATTCAGCATTTCAACACAACTGAGATTGCTCTTCATCGAAATCAGGTTATGATCCTCTTACAATACTCACTCACCTGCAACGCCTCCCCTACCCCAGATTCCAAGGTACCTCATGCATCGCCCATCAAAATATAGTCCCTAAGACATAGGAGCAGAAGTAAGTCATTTGGCTTATTAAGTATGCTCTGCCATTTAAAGAAGCCTTTGTTGAACTGATAATCCACAACTCTATTTTCTTGTTTAATCCCTATAGCCCTTGATCCCCTTAAGGATATGTATTTCTCAATCTTGAAAACTTGCTGACCCAGTCTTAACAGCTTTCTGCGGTAAAGAATTCCAAAGATTCATTGCCTTACGAGAGAAAAAAAAGTCCTCAGAGTGCATAATTTAAATGTGTGACCCCTTATCCGGAATTATGCCCTGTGGTCGTTTTCTCTCCAACAAGGAGAGTCAACCTCTCTGCATCTACTCAGTCAAACCCCCTAAAAATCCTATGTTTCAATAAGGTCACCTCTCATTCTTCTAAACTGCAATGAGTACAGTTGCAACCTACACAATGTTTCCTCATAACAAAAACACCTCCATGACCAGAATCAACCTAATGAATCTTTTAGATTGTCTCCTAATGCCGGTATTTCTTTATATAAAAGGACTAAAAACTGTTTACAATATTCAGGCTTTAGTCTAGTCTAGCTGTAGTCTGACTTGTATTTTGTATAGTTTTAGGAAGACCTCCCTAGTTTATGCCCTACTCCTTTTGAAATAGCGGCCAATATTGCAGAATTTTCATAATTGACTGGTGCTTGCAGCTTAAGAATAAACAAAACATGGTGCAGAGCCTTTAAAAGACTTGGCCATCATGTGTTTCCTGGCCATTATGAAATTTTGCTTCTGTTTTAATTGTATCGTGACGCAGATTAGCACCCATATTTTGCAATCAATTAGAACCTAATACAAATCTCTTACAGAACCAGCAGCTCCATTATTCACTATTAATCATTAATAAACTGTAGCACATGAAGGGCTGTTCATGATGACATACATTATCATCATGAATATTATTATTAATATATAATCTATTAATACATATAATGTAGTTAGTTATATAATACATTATCACCTGTTTTGAGGAAGGGTCACCAGATCCGAAACTTTAACTCTGTTTTTTCCTTCACAGATGCTGCTAGACCTGCTGAACTTTTCCAGCAACTTTGTTTTTGTTCCTGATTTACAGCATCCACAGTTTTTTTTACATTATCATCAAGCCTGGAACTAAAACTCAAATCAGGGCAGTAGAGAGGTAGAAAGCAGCTAGAGTGGAAAGAAAGGACGAAAAAAAACTTACTAGTTATTTAATTTCAAAATATTAAACTTTTTTTAGTTATTTTGCAACTGAGATATAAACTTACTGAATGTTATATCTGGGCCCAGCACAAAGTGAACTCGCTGCAATTACTCTGGACTGAAGTAGCTTCAATTCTACACATTAAAGCATGCTTCAAAGGTATTTCATGCTGTTGCCCATCTCACAATCCTCAAATGAAAGCTGTAATCACCCAACCCTGACATTGTAAAATTACTGCATTGTCATCCAAATGATTAATTTTATGTTGTTTCATTCATCATGCATGAATAATAATTTTTGGCACTTGCAAGAATTGTAGTAGCATCTTAGCAGGTGGCCAGTCTTCTCTCTCCTGATGTGATGTTCAGATATTGGGGTTATTTACAAACTGATTTAATACTGGTGTGGGGAAAAAGCTGGGTTGGCATCCTGGAAGTCTGATATCAGATGTGTTCAGGGTTATCTTCATTAGACTTGTAATCATGCTATATAAAGTACTGATTAATAGTACCTTAAAACCTAACAATGAACAAGGCATAATCTGTTTCATCCATTTAAGGCATAAATAGAAATTGCACTGTGGTGGAACATTGTCAGAAATTAATCTGTAAATCGAGCTACACTGTTGCAGAAATGTGTAATTTGATTGTATAAACAAGGCCAATAGGCACTCATAGATTAAAACCACTGCTGAACAAGTCTTTTATATAATCAGCATAAGCACATTTGTTTTGCAATATGTTTCAGTGTTACATTTTTAAATTTATGTTTAATTATGTGAAATTAAGCGTCTCATTCCTGCGCAGTTGCAGCAGTTATACAGTAGAGTGTAATGTATCACCAAAGCAGTAGCTTGCTAATGCACAATATTACTAAATACTTTCACTGCAAATCTTTCTCATTTCATTAAATCGCCTACTTATATTTCAACAATTGGGTATGCTTATGGCTTCCTTCATGATGAAGATAAAAATTCTGTCTATTGCAATTAACTAGTTGTAGAAACAATTTTTGCAGCTGCTTATGACTTAGTTAAGTGCAATGATATTCTAATGTATAATTCTTTTCAGGTTCAATCTATGGTAAATTAAATCCACAGAGCTTTTCTATGTAATGTTCATTTCTTTTCAGGCTCCCTTGTGTAATTTAATGCTTTGTGCTAGAACTCTTCTTTGTAATGTATACTTGAGTCAGTCCTAGCTTATGAAGAAAGAATGCACGTAAGCATTGAGAAGACTTCCCATATTGGAACACATATTCTGTAAGAGTCAGTGGTCCTCTGGAGGGTTTGAACCATGAATCTTTAATATCTCACATTTCATTGAAATATATTCCCTTAATTTTGCCTTTGGTAGTTGTTATTATGCAGTTTATTTGGAAAAGAAGACAGTGAGCAGCAGCAAATCTGAAGTTTCCAATCTGAAAAAGTGAACTGGAGATGTTGATCTTGGCACGTTGGTCTTTATAATGAGCGTTGTGGGGGGCAGCAAATTTAAAATCAGAGTGAGAAGAAAACTTAGTCATTGTCATCTTTTTACACAGAGTATAATAGAGTTGTCCAGTAAGTTTCCAAAAATAAATCTTCGAAGAAGATGGCACTAACGGACTTGAAAGCAAGTATGTTTCTCAGAGACAACAGAAATAAAGGGATAACAAGGTGCAGAGCTGGATGAACACAGCAGGCCAAGCAGCATTAGAGGAGCAGGAAAGCTGATGTTTCAAGGGTCCAGACCCGAAACGTCAGCTTTCCTGATCCTCTGATGCTGCTTGGCCTGCGGTGTTCATCCAGCTCCGCACCTTGTTATCTCAGATTCTCCAGCATCGGCAGTTCCTACTATCTCAGAAATAAAGGGATGTTGGTGGAAGGAGGGAAAATGGGATTCATCTTTCAAAAAAGGATGATATTGTTGGAGATAATAGCTTATGCCCATTCCTTATCAGAATGTATTTTGATTGAAACAAGAACAGGATCGCTAAAGGAGACAGTGAAGTTCTAGGTCTTCTTTTTAATACTAAAATGTAACTTTCATAACTATGAGTCGCAATCCTCACATGCTGCTGTCAATTTCTTTTAAGCATCAGTGAGTGTTCCAACTCCAACTCACTGGGGTGAACACAATAGCGATTCCCAACTTCCTAACAATTGGTCTTATGATTCAACGTTTTTTAGTTTTGTTGTCTCCTTACATTGTACTCTGTATTTCACTCATGATCTGTTTATTAACAGAGATCGCTTCCATCATTGTTTTTCTCTATATCCTCTAATGTTACATTGATTGCTCCTTTCCTGCATAGGCATTTCTAGATGTCTAAGTCACCTTATTCCATCTCTACACCCACTACCCCAAAGTTAGCAGGCTGATTTTAGCTTCAATAAAACAACAAGTTATAATGTTACAAAAATACCTGGCATTTTCATTTTTTCAAGAACAATTCCTACTATTTAGATAGAGTCATAGAGCCGTACAGGATGGAAACAGATCCTTCAATCCATTGTCCGTGCTGACGAGAAAATATAAATTAATCTAGTCCCATTTGTCAGCATTTGGCCCATATCCCTCTAAACCTTTCTAATTCATGTACTCATCTGGATGCCTTTTAAATATTGTAATTGTACCAGCCTCCACCATTTCCTCTGGCAGTTCATTCCATACATGCACCACCCTTTGTGTGAAAAAGCTGCCCCTTATGTCCCTTTTAAACCATTCCCCCTCACCTTAAACTTATGTTATTTAGTTTTGGACTCCGCCACCCTGGGGAAAATACCTTCGCTATTCACCCTATCTATGGCCCTCATGATTTTACAAATTTCTATCAGGTCACCCCTCAGCCTCTGACACTCTAGGGAAAATAGCCCCAGCCTATTCAGCCTCTCCCTATAGCTCAAACCGTCCAACCTTGGCAACATCCTTGTAAATCTTTTCATAGCCCTTTCAAGTTTCACAACATCCTTCCTATAACAGGGAGACCAGAATTTTTTACAATATTCCAATAGTGGCCTATAGGCTGCAACATGACCTCCTAACTCCTATACTCAGTGCACTGCCCAGTAAAGGCAAGCGTACCAAACACTTTCTTCACTATCCTGTCTACCTGTGACTCTACTTTCAAGGAACTATGAATCTGCACTCCATGGTCTCTTTGTTCAGCAACACTTCCCAGGACCTTTCCCTTAATTCAATAAGTCCTGCCCTGATTTGCCTTTCCAAAATGCAGCACCTCACTTTTATCTAAATTCAACTCCATCTGCCACTCCTCGGCTCACCTGCCCATTCGATCAAGATCCTGCTGTACTCTGAGGCAACCTTCTTGGCTGTCCACTGCACCTATTTTCAACATTTTAAAAACAGACATTCTAAAGCAACACTTGCAAATATGAATTTCCAAGTCCCTTTGAGACAACGTGTTAATAGATCTAAAAAAAAAGTCAATGGCTTAAATTCACAACTTTGGGGCATTGAGTCAAATTTGAAGGTTTGACAAAATTTTATTGGCAGCCCTTTGAATCTCCTTAATTGATCCAGGATCATAAGCCCCCAGTGTGGAAGCTTCAAAATATCTCACAGTTCCTTTAACTGTGTTTGTACATGCACTTCCTCTAAATTCCTATGCGTTTTGTTAGAATGTACTCTAAAAATGCGACACTAGATGGAAATGAAAATCTGCCCTATGATGATTATCAGTTTTATAGATATTTCCCTTCAATAATAATGAAATAGCAAAAATTGTAGATGGATGTGCTTTTGGTTTTATTTACAACTTCTGGTTAGCAGGAAGATATTTCTCAGAGGTTTTAGATTTGGCCATTTGCTTCCCTCAGGAAGCTAGCCATTATTAGGAGAATCTGCTATGGACCTGTCGGGAGAACATAACTCAATACGTTGAATGACTTTCTCTCATTGCAATTAGATTGTAATTATTTTTGTTACTTTCATCATCAGAATCAGAAGAAAATCATGTCAGGACAGTGGCAAATCACGGGAAATAAATGACACACATACTCTAAATTCCCTAGATTGTTGGCCACTGTGCCACTGTAATATCATTAAAAATGTAACAGAAATATCAGGAACATGTGTCAATGGATTTCTGACAAACAGCAAAGATATGGTGGACTGGCAGAATCCCCACAGCAATTTGGTTTGCATGATAAAATGTACGTCTTTGGTCTTTGTAAGTTAAGTGCCCTAGTGCCTCTATATAATTTATTTATTGCAATTCACTGTTTCCTAGAATGTTATGATATACTTATTGTCAGAGACACTAAAACCATTTTTATGCATTTTTCTATAATAATTCAATGGTTTGCAACAGCCTTGTTAACATATTACGTTTCTCTCAATTAAAGCACCATTTTCAATGTGTCTTATACATAAGAATAACCCTGATAAGTGAATTCTTTTCTTTCCTTCAACTAATAACGTAAGTCATCTAATTGTTTATTTACACTATTTAATTCCAACAGTAATTCACCACACACTTAACTCTGATGTTGTGCCAGATTTAGAAAGAATTGATTGTTTACAGGGATTGCAGGTAAGGTTAATAGTAATAACCTGTTGGATGGCATAATTGCCCAGTAAATTAAATCACTGCTAATATTATTGATGTGACTTTTAGTATTGTGGTTTGCTGAAAATGGCAAGTACACTCAACAATGTTTTCCTCTCTGGGCACTATCCACCTTCCAATGCTGCAGCTATTAATTTATCTTCTTTTGTAAGCTCATGACCGAAGGCTGTTTTGTCATGGATGTCACCACAGTGAAATCAAATCCTCAGCTTGTCCACGCCTTTCGGCGGGAGTCATTGCATAGCTGTTAAATACTGCCATTCTGGTTGATTTATTCCCTATTCTATTCCTCCTCACATACACTCATTTCTCCATCCTCACTCACTTGCATCACCCATCCAGAACAAGGTTTTTTTGAACGTTAAACAGAGAAAAAGACACGGCATGGGGTGGGATGACATGGTGGCAGAAGTTGGGGCTGGGGGAGTTCCCTGTTCTGCTGAAGGCTTTAAGGGACTGCAAAAGCAAAAATTCAAAGGTGGCCTGGTGTATGATGACTGAAGGTGGCTGCTATCATGTTCCTCGGCAGAAGTGCCAGGTAGACTTGCAGAAATTGTTCCCATAGTGCAGCAAAGGTTTACAGCAGGGAAATGGAGACCAAAGTGAGTGGAGTACAACTGAGAAATAAGTTCTGAGAATTATAGATTTCACGGCATCACAGGTGGCCTTTGATGTCTAAAAACAGGCACAGGAATGGACGGTTTGAGTTATAAGGAGAGACTGGATAGGCTGGGACTTCTTTCACTGAAGTCTAAGAGGTTGAGAGATGACCTTTTAGAGATTTATAAGGGGTAAAGTAAGGTGAATGGCAGGTTTTTTTTCCCTTATTGTGGGGAATTTCAATACTAGGTAGTATATTTTTAAAGTGAGAGGAGGAAGATTTAAAAAAGACATGAGGGGCAATTTTTTTACACAGAGTGGTTCATGTATGGAATGAACTTCCAGAGCAAGTGGTGGATGTGAGTACAGTTACAAAATGTAAAAGACATTTGGATAAGTACATGAATGAGAAATGTTTGGAGGGATATGGGCCAAGTGCAGGCAGGTGGGACTGGTTTGGTTTGGAATTATGGTCAGCATGGACTGGTTGGACCGAAGGGTCTGTTTCCATGCTATATGACTGTATGACTCTAAGCCTTTCACTCAGGCAGTTTCACTATTTAAAGACTTTCCAACGTGTCGGTTGCAAAGGTCAACGGCTTCCTACTGTAGTCTCACCTTGCTGGGCCTCCTGAGTTTGAGAGTTGTTGAAAGCCAGCACTCTAGATCACATCCGCAATGAATTGTCTACTTTCATATTGAAATGGAGTATTTGACAACTCCATGAGGATTTCCCGTTCGCCTGCAAACAACCTCAGTTAATCCTGGAAATGGCCAAGACCATGTGTTGTAGCTTCACCAGGATGATTTATCCTGGTGCTGCTCCTGGCATGCCGTCCTTGACAATTCATTGTGCAGTAAGTTATCGCTTATTCTCGTCTCATTCAAATGCAGTTTGTTATTCTCCCACATAGTGTAGAAAAACTAGACAGTGAGAGTTCCCAGTATGAAAGTGAATACTTTGGCAGGTACATTTGCTTGGCTGGACCTCCATCTTGTCAGCATTCCCCAGCACCTCAGGACACGACCCATGGGCAGCACATGCGCCAGCCTCACCACATCATTGTGGCACATCTCTGACTCACTCACTATACACTTACCTACTTCACTGCTTCACTTGGAAGGATACCTACACCTTTTATTGTCATGCTGTTGCTAGGCCATTTTGTTGAGAGGGACAGGCATCAATCTCATGGATTAAAGGAGGATGTATCTCTCAGATCTTTGCTTGTTCTCTTACTACTGACTCGCTCTTACTTGGATGATCACAGATCCTGACTTGCTTGGTTGTGCATTATTGCATCAATCAGAACTTACAGGCTTACTGTAACTTCAGTCCTTGCCTCCTAGTACAGCCACCTAGTCATATTTTGTCCAGCGGTTCTCAGTCAAGGTGGTGGACATGTTGCTCTATGGGACAGCGCTCTGTCAATGGTATACCTGCACCATGTGTCAACAGCTTTTGTTGCAAACATGCTTCAACCAAATGGCCATATCTCCAAGTCTAAGAAGAGTAGTCCTCAATCTAGTCAAGGAGCACTGTCATTAGTCAGAATGTGCTGGCACAGTAAGCACGTCGATCTCATCCAGAGGCTCGGCCACAGTCAGCCAGGTGCTTGGCACTGTTGAGGTTTGAGCTTCTGTATTCCAGGGCGTAGACTACATTCAGTTATTGGACAATGACAAGATGTTGTGCGATGCAGGTTGTTAACGCTCCTTTAGACAGGGCTCAAAAACTGGATGGCGTGAAGGATGCTTAGCCTGAGTCTTGTAGCTGCAATCCTATGACAACTGATCAGACAGGTGATGATGTAAAGTGGCGATACATTTGCAAATGTGAGTTTTAATTTCCAATGAACTTATGCCACATATTTACCATTATGAGCTGTTCTTTTCTTTTTGTTTTTCTCCTGCTGCATGTTACGTGGGGGTTTTCATGGCTAGTAGCAATTAACCTTTTGCATAAATATGGCTGCAGTGGCAAAAGTCCTGGACGGTCCCAGTAGTGCTGAGTACTTCCGCCACTGGTGAGTACCCAATAGTGCAAATGCTGAACCATAAAGGTTTGATAGGTTTATGATGAGGTGAGCAGTGGAGAATTGTTTGCAATAACTCTCTAGAGCTCATGGAGGAACTCTTCATCACAGTCCCTGACATTCACACTCGATGAGTTTTAATAAAATTCAGTCTTTTAGAAGTGTTGTCAGTGTGGGCATTCAGGGATAATTCCTATGATTTTCCACACAGTGCAGTTTCAATGACACTTGGTAAATAATGGGGCTAAAGACTGATAAGTCTCCTGGACCTGATGGGATACAACCGAGAGTACTAAAACAAGTAGCTTTTTAAATTTCAATATTATATTTTATTCATAAAAAATATCTTTTCAAGTACATATACATAGTCACAAATGCAGTTCAGTTCTGCACAGTAGCATTTCAAGGAAACAAACAAACATTGGAATTTGATTCTATCCAAACAAACCAAAGGCATTTCTTACTTTTACAAGACTACATTCACCTGCAGTTGAGGCATGAGGAGGATCTAATAACTGAACAGACCCCCATTTAATCTCAGCAGAAAGACTGTAGACAGTGGTCTTTCCCCAATGCAACATGGTAGTAGCTGCACCAAGTTTTAGTGTGACTCTCAGCACATAGCCCTGGGTCTTGGAATGTGCCAGTCTGTAACACTCAGTTGAGGTCAATTCCGTGTTCTGGAACACCAAAAAGTTTTGGGCAGATCAAAGAGCATCTTTCATTGAGTTGATGGTCCTGTAGGCACAGTCAATGTTTGTCTTGGTGTATGTCCCTGGGAATAGACTGTAAAGCCACAGAGCACTGCATCATGGAGCTGTTTGGGACGAAGGAAGTAGCTGCACAGATAATGGTTGCACAAGTAAGAATTGTCCAATAATCCTTATGTTCTGCAAAAGTCCCAGAGGATTTGAAAACTGCCAAAGGGAAGGAGACAATAAGCAGGTAACTCAGGCACCAGTCTGAGTACTGTAAACAGATTGTGCCCCTTACCTAACGAAAGATATGTTGGAATTGGAAGCTGTGTAGAGAAGGTTCACTGGGTTGATACCAGATATAGAGGGATTGTTTTATGAGGAAAGATCAAGTGGCTGGGACTGTATTCATTTGAATTTAGAAGAATGAGAGGTGACCTTACTATAACAGATCATCATCTCATTAAATGGCAAAGCAGACTCAGTGGGCTGAATGGCTTTCCTGCTCCTACGTCTTATAGTCCAACGGTCTTTTAAGTGCTCCCATACTCCATGCATATACTTGCAATGGGCAAAAAACTAAAGCCAAGATTGTAAGTTCAGAAGTTTGCTCTTGTACTCTGTTTCTTCCTTGGGTAGTCTTAAAATCTCTGCTCATGAGCCTGGCATTTGATTCAATTAACCACAGGTGATGGCACAGCTCTGGACTCCTCTGTTGGAGTGTGGAGCTCAAGCCCTCGGGCCATTTCTCTGGCCTGGGAACCATCAGTGCCCAATTGTCTATCCCAGAACACCAGTGTTAATCAAGCTGTGTGATGAGATATAATTCGATTCTTTGTTATTCAGGTCATTTGGCAGCCAAACTGTGAATACACAGAATAAATTACTAATGACTCAAGTCAATTTTCACACTGGCTGCAAAGCTGGTCGTTGCTCTGATTTTCTGTTCATCTATTTTGTCCCCTGACACAAGCATCAGAATTGATTTAAAGAAATGAAAGTGCACCAGTATTTGACTTTCCAAGGTTGCCTTTCTCAGCGCAAGCATTGTTACTGCTCTTCTATCACACCCCCTGTCTGCAATAGCTGTAAACAGATTATTAAATAAAGGGACTAGAATAATCCCTCAGAAAAAAAATACACTGGCTTTGATCATTAGCCCTCTCTGTGCATCAGAAATAAACTTCCTTTGAAGTATTTTTTTCTCTACTAGCTGAATAGATCCTCCTGTGAGAGCTAAAACTTAAACTAAGAAATAGGCCCGTACTGAGAGCAGCAGCTCTCATAATTGTTCTCTCATTTATTATTAATACTTCATAACATATTTACATGTTGTGCAACCACTGTGAGTCAGCCTTCGCTGCTGGCTATATACAAGGCTCTTTGGAAATCCAAGTTTGTCTCTCTGTGGGTCTGGACTAATTCATATTTATGCTCAAGGACCATAGTAAGTCACAGTTACAGTGAGCTCATGGAGGGGATTTTTTAAATACTTCTTCCTGATTCTAAACATATTCTGCAGAGGTTCTGCTGTATTCTTGTCAGAACCCAGCAGAATCAAAACGAACACGAAAACAACTCTTCCTCATGTTAGTAATTGTGCCCATATCGAGTCCAACATTATTCCAATGCTGTAGAAAGACGGTGTTGGGCAGGAAGCCAAAAGCTATATTTGGTCATTTTTTTGCTCCCAGCACAAGGTCAGAAATTTCAGCAAGGATGTCACTGATCTCATCCCCACTCTCAAATTCTCAATCACCACTCCCTTCAGATGCATGACTTTGTAAAATAAGCCTGATAAAGAATGAAGATGTCACAAGATTGATCTCTTAAGTTTGGGAAGCTGTTTGACCAAAACAGTAGGATCTCTGTTTGATACATATTTTGTTGTATTTAAAACTAAAATGGACTAGATTCAGTGGCTCAGATGTTACACAAGGACTGTGTCCACAGGAGGTAAATTTGAAAGTGTACCCAACTGTGCCAACTATGAACATACCCTAATTGGACATTCTGTGTACCATCGAGCTCTCGTGAGCAGCACAGGTCATACCTGCAAGGCCACCAATCCAACCTCACGATTGATACTCCGTCTCGCTCGTGTAGATCAGTCTGATTGACCCACGTCGCATTTATCTGCATGCCAAGCCTGTTGCAGGGATGCTGGTATGACGTTTACAGTACTAGCATTGACCATTGCTTCTGATGGTGCTCTGGGACTGAAGAGCTTCCAGCCATTTCATTGGTCAACATTTCTTGAGTTGCGTTGTATACCTCAAAGAGGTGAAAATCATGACTTCGGTATAATAAATATTCAAACAATGTAAACTAAAAAGGATATCGTGGTTGGCCTAGCTGGGCATACCCACAAATTTCCTTCCTGGAAAGTCGCTGGAAAAGCTCAGAACTGAAGAAGGTTCACCGGACCCGAAACTGTGTTTTCCCTTCACACATGCTGCCAGGCCTGCTAAGCTTTTCCAACAACTTTGTTTTTATACTCTGCTCAATCACCTCCCGCCTTGCTCAGCTGCCATCATGTTTACCTACCATCTCACCCTCCTACCACCTCATCCACTTGCTTCTCTGTCCAGTTACCTACTCACCCTACCCATTCACTCATTCATCCATTTATTCATTCGCTAACATGTCATAAAAAGGAAGCATATCTCACTTCCCTTCTGACAACAGATCCCTCCAACGGATTGCAAGCCTGCATTTCTAGACATGTTGGGGCTTTTGAAAATTTGGCAGAAATGCGGGGGCATGGTAAATTTTGATCTGGTATGAACATTTAATGGTTGCCACTTTGTCAAGGTTCCAGGTCATTTTGTGACCAATTCTCTCATGAGCATTAATGAAATTTTGCCCTGTGCAAACACAATGACACTCATTGGTTGACAAGGTAATAAAATATATGCGAAGTGCTTTGAAATATTTGTGACATCTGGTGTGATATGAATGCAAGTCTCTGAGAATATTATTACTGCTACTGCAAAGTAAATACAGGGATCATGCGTGGAGAAACTGCTCTGCATTCTTCACATGATAGTCAATGAAGATGTGATGAACATGCAACTTGGATTAGCAAATTAAGTGAAATTAAATGGAGGTAAATATTATGAGATTAAGATAGAGAGTGTCATTTAGTGGCAAACTCCAAGCACGTTCAGTCTGCATTATATTTGGACTGAGTAAAATAGCTTCTACTCTGTCAAACTTTTATCTATTGTAATTTTACAGCTAAGCTTGAAGTTGCTATGAATCATATAACCGTAGGGCTATCTCATCCTTCACTCTGAAATAATGGCTGATGCAGGCAACTAGTCCAGATGCAAAACCATCTAACTGCACATTACTTTGATTCTTTCCTTTTTTCCTAGCTCCCAAGAACCATTTTGGCAGCAAGGATAGAAAAAAAAAGTGTTAACTGAAAACCATCGTTCAAGGTTACCTCTTCGAACATTTGAAATCCCAGACATGAATAGAAGGAGATTAGCCTTTGATGTATTTTTCTTCTTTTTTCTCTGAGGTATTTGGCTGGAAACTAGGAGGGATATTCAAATTCACAATCATGTATAACATGGGCCACTTGAAAATTAGCAGCTTGGTTTATAATTTCCCTGTGACTCAAATTTAAGAATTAGCTATATCAAAATAGAAAACTGGGTAGGGTGCAAAACAGGCTGTTGATTTATTCTCAAAGATAGTAGGAACTGCCAATGCTGGACAATCTGAGATAACAATGTGTAGAGCTGAATGAACACAGCAGGCCAAGCAGCATCAGAGGAGCAGGAAAGCTAACGTTTCAGGTCTGGGTCCTTCTTCAGAGTTGCTGCTGAACTATCCTTTCACCTCCACTGATTGCTGCTGGAAAGAAGCCTCCTGTCCCCAGCTACCTTGATCAAGCAGCAATTTGTGTTTTGTGAATGTGGACAGTAGATGTCACCAGTGTATGTGACAATGGAGGGCCTTGCAGCTAATGACTGATCCTGTCCAAGCCCAAACATTTTCCAGCAAAGGCTGATTGCTTTGTGTTCAGCCACTAGGCTTTTTTTTCCACCATTTGTCTCTCACACCCAAAAATTTACAGGTCACTTGCTTCAAATATTGGAGTAACTGAGTTAAACTAACTTAATTATTGTTAGCTGGCTTGGAGTTGCATCATACAATGTACATAGAACACTGAGATGTACCAAGCCAGAAGAAGAGCAAAGCAAGTAAATTCATTGATGGTCCATGATATTCAGAAGTGGAAACTGTGATATTTGTCGAGATAACCACTGCTGTTACCTTGTGGTATTTGCCACCTCCACCAGTTTTTGCTGCTGGCTAAGGGTTGTTTCAGGTGGCTCTTATGCCACCAATTCTCCTTTGACTTTGCTTTGTCTTGATTCTATGCCATGTGTAGTTATAGAGGATATACTACCATAGAATATGTAGTGAAGAAGGACTGTTCTGAGTTAACAAGAAGGTTTGTTGCATGATCGTAATGAGTACATTTACCTTTGGTCAAGCACAATTACTAGGGCTTTAGGGAGATGGTGCAGATACATTTTGGTTCCCCGAAAGCAAGAGCAGAGCTCTTTGACTCCATCCACAAGCTGTATGTAACATTAGTAGAATGGGTGGAAGCCATGTAACATCAACATTAACCCTTCAGAACTTCTACCTTAGCAACAAAAACTCATCTATGGTGTTCAGAAAGATAGTGTTGTTACATTTAAGTGTAACTTTTAACTAGGATTTTCACCTTAGCTGTCGGCATCCAAGTGTAAATTATCATCAAGTTTCACAAATATTGCTCAAATTTCTGTTGAAATGTTGTGGTCAAGTGACCACAGGCCGAAAATCAGACATTCTAAATCCACTGACAGCCGGAGAAATTGGGCATGACAGAAAATTGGCAAAAGTAAATTAAACAGCAGCCAATAGCTATTGGCTACAGAGAACAGTGGAAACCAAGGTCAAAGAAGTAACAAAGGGTCAGAGGGAACCAGTTACAATGAGCTGAGGTTTGTGTATTGGAGAAAGATCAATTAGACATTCTGACACCTTGACTTCCGGCCAGTGCATGAGGCTGTGCACTATACAGTGCCCCCAGCATGTCAACAGAGAAAGTGTGGCCCCATTGAATGCTTTGAAACCTACTCATGACCCCATTGGCCAAAGGTCACCTGGAAGATCCGAGATGAGAGCGGATAAATAAGGTATATTTGGAAGCCACTCAGTCTGTGAAGAGGCTCAGGAAAGACTTGCGATGACTTGCAGCATGACCCCTGGCAGAAGACAATGCAGCAACACAAGAAGATTCAGGTGATGATCTGTGTCAACCTGCAAGACCCACCTTCATGGAAGAGAGCCAGCCCTGCCTCGAAGATGAAGGAGATTCTAATGGCCGAGCTCAAACACATGGATCGCTTCCGGCAATGTCCTTTCTCAGACAGGTAGAGCTACATAAAGGATAAATATTGTGGCAATTTGGGAAATGCTCACATTGTGATTTAATAAGGAATATTTTGTTCATAAAATTGAGTTAAACAGTAATCTGAATGACATGTCCCTTTGTCTGCCTCACTGGCAAGAGTTTTTGGGCAAAGAGTTTTGAATACATAAACCGGTGTATGTGTCCAAAGCATAGATGACAATGTATTTGCATATTAGGAAATATAAAATCTTTCATAATCCAGTGTATAATTGGGCACCGTTTTAGGAAGTGCTATTTTCTAACTGACTGAAGGTATTCCTTAACACGGCTTTATTAATAGTTTTATTAATACAGCTGAAAATGGTACAAAAAAGCATTTTAATCAGTGTTTGAAGAAAGCTGAATTTAAATAATTGAAAATGACTTTTAAAAATCCATGCAGAATCCACTGCTAGTTACATTACAGTGCATTTGTAGCTTCTTAATAAATAATTTTGTTTAAAAATGCAGATTTTAATGGAGTCTATTTGGCATCATTGCACCTAAATGTGTTGCCTGATAAATGGAACATTTGTGAGGGACTAGAATATGCTAATTAGTGGAAATGTCATGGTGATTAATTCATAACGATGGCATTGTCAGTTTTGCCAGGAGATATGATTTCCACTACATAGGGTTTTAAACTCATGTGATGTTTTGGAAACTCAATCTGTGTTGGATATAATTTGCTGTAGAAGATTCTTGAATTTTCGTGCATTTTTACTGATGTTGGATAATTCCATTGGAAATGCTGCCAAACCTGAGTAAAAACTCCACGCTGTGTCAAATAATTATGTAACTTCAATGTAGGGGAAGGAACACCCAAAGCTGAAGGCTCCATGCGAAGTGAAGTAGCCACCACATTATATGTGAGGCTGACGCACACACAAGCCTGCCTGCCTGATTATTGAAAGGAAAGATAATTAATCATATAACAAGGTGTAGAACATTGAACTGGACGAACGCAGCAGGCCAAGCAGCATCAGAGAAGCAGGAAAGCTGACGTTTCGGGTCTAGACCCTTCTTCAGAAATGGGGCAGAGAAGGGGGTTCTGAAATAAATAGGGAGGGGGGAGCGGATAGAAGATGGATAGAGGAGAAGATAGTTGGAGAGGAGACAGACAGGTCAAAGAGGCGGGGATAATTAATGATATATTTGAACTGTGAGGGGGAATGTGACTGATTCCAGATCAGTGTAATCAACAGATCGATTGTAAAGTTAATCTCTTTGGCTAACATCACCCAGGGTACTTGCAGATCATGTTTGAGAATTAATATTATTGGAAGCTTTTGTAGGATAGATTGCATAACAATATTGACACTTTCCATGCTTGAGTTCTTGAGACACTCCAATCTCATATTGATTTTTGAGATTGATGAATTAAAGTGTGAACCACTTTTGCTTTGTCTTTTTCTCATTCTCAGATAATTTGTTTAATGACCTCTGGCTTCCTGGATGTGTCATGGAGAGACTCCTCCGATTGGACTGCCGTCACTTTTGTAATTTTTAAACAAATCCATTTAAAATGTTCACTGCTCTAGGTTGCAACGTTATTTTCTTAATATTTGGAATATTCTTCTTATCTTCTTTTTCAAGCATTCAAATTGATCTTTTCCATGAGATCTATCTGCTGGCACTTTCACCTTTGGTAGAGCAGTCCAAAAGCCGACATCAGATTATCAGACTTTTATAACCCATGTCAAATTTCCTTTTCACTTTCAGACTCTGAGCAAAAACAGAAAACAGGTACATTGTCATCTGTTTGGAGAAATGCATTTGTATTGTGTGCACTTTGTACGTACATATCGTATGATTTCGATTGCCATAGTCATATGGCGCCTGTATGTTTTCTTATTTTAGTTTGAATAGTCATGAAATCAAAGTAAATGAAACACATTATCAAAGTGTCCAGCTTAAATTGTCTGGATATTCATGGCCTTAAGGAAGCCTGCTCTTGTAAGAACAAAACGGAAGAATTAAAGAAGAAGTCTACATCTTCCAACTACTCGGTGAGCCAGGATGGCTATGGATTTTCCAATCCCTGATGCTGTGGAAACCAAAGGCAACATCTGAAATTTCTTCAAAATATTAGTGAAAATTTGTAGCTTAGGTTGTGGATGCAGTTGTTTGTTAGCTCGCCAAGCTGGTTGTTCTGTGGTGTGCAGACTTTTTGTTACCCTTCTAGGCAACATCATCAGTGCAACCTCTAATCGAAGAGTTGGTGCTCTGCTTCCTTCTGGATTTATATGATCCTCTGGTGTGATAGTCTTGTTGCTTACAGTTTTGGCAGCAGTATGTATACGGGGTCTATTTCTATGTGTTTGTTTCTGGAATTCTGGTTCTGGTAGAATTTCTGGAAGCCTGGTTTTCAACATGGGACTCCATTAACAAACAAACGCCTGTGTCTGCTCATCACAGAACAACCGGCTCGGTGAGCTAACGAACAACTACAAATTTCAAGTCTCAGTAGCAAAATCATGAAGTGGCAACAGAATTAAATAACAAGCCTGAACAAATAAAAGTAGTAACTTTGTGTATCAATGCTGGGGACAGAGTGTAAACTGTCAACAAGAGACAGTACAAGTGACAGCTTGGGACCTGTGTAGAGCAGTTGCCACCTCAGTTGTACAGGATGAACTTGAATGACCCGCCAGATCAGCAGAACCATGGGCATCTTCATACGTCTAGTGAAGCTGAACCTTCATTGCATACAACTGATAAGGAAGATATGGTATCACCAGCTTCTAGATGCACTGAATAACCATCACTCAAAGAGATCTGCCATTCCTAACAATGTAAATGGATCAACAGCAACCATTCTCATGGCAACAGGATTCACTGTGTGACCAGTTCTGAGGAAGGGTCACTGGACCTGGAAACGCTAACTCTGTTTTCTCCTCCACAGGTGCTGCCAGACCTGCTGAGCTTTTCCAGCAACTTTGTTTTTGTTTGCCGTGTGACTGACACTTCCCAAAAAGGAATGAACAACAATATATTTGTACATTAGAAGATCTGCATTATGTAAATATATATGCGATACATGGGCAGTGACCGATGAAAGTGGGATAGATTAGAATTAACACATTTGTGTTCGTGGATAATAATTTTTGTTAATGACCGTATATATTAAATAACTTGTAGGTGCCTGCTTTTTTTTATTAAATTTTAGTCATTTGACCTCTGCCATAGGCTGCATTCACTTTAGTTTGAATTGACATTAAAACACATAAATCAAATGCAGTCCACAACTATGCGAAAACATCGAGAAACTAACAGAATGGACAGAGGTAACTGAAATTCACATAGTACAGACTCAAAACAAAAAAAAATAGAAGGGGTTTCCTCACTTAGTATAGCTGACAAGGTCATTAAATTTCCTGCTAAATTAATGCCAAATGTTGTTGTATATACTGTCCTTGATGTGGTACCAGAGCTTCTGCTAATCTTGCATTTCAACTGCCTGTCAGACATAGGACCAATCTGAGGAGAATAGAGGACTGGACTTCTGTATACCAACAAAGTGGAAAATTGTTGCACGTATCAGAAAAATGGAGGCCACAGGAGCAGTAAGCTGAATTTTCCTGCACCACACAAACTTTCCCTTGGCAACTAATGACTCATATTAAGTTTGGCTTCTCACACGATGGCCTAATGGTGTTATCACTAGACTAATAATCAAGTGTATTCCCAGGTACCCAGGTTCAAATCTCAACATGGAATTTAAATTTGATAAAAAAATCAATCTTGGATTAAGAATTTAATGAGTGCACCCTAGTTTTGGGGTGGCGCGGTGGCTCAGTGGTTAGCACTGCTGCCTCACCGAGCCAGGGACCTGGGTTTGATTCCACCCTCAGGTGACTGTCTGTGTGAAGTTTGCACATTCTCCCCGTGTCTGCGTGGGTTTCCTCCCACAGTCCAAAGATGTGTAGGCTAGGTGGATTGGCCATGCTAAATTGCCCATAGTATTCAGGGGTGTGTAAAATTAGGTGTGTTAGCCATGGGAAACGTAGGGTTATAGGGAAAGGTCGTGGGGATGGGTCTGAGTGGGATGCTCTTCAAAGGGTCTGTGTGGACTTATGCGGCAAAGGGCCTGTTTCTGCATTGTAGGGCTTCTACATATGTCCTGTGACATCAGAGTTGACGTTGCAAGACCTACAGGAAATTTCCATTCCATGTACAAAAGTACTAGGACAGGCTGAGGGGTGGAGTGAAAGCTTTTGGAAAACCCAAATAAGAGGATAAGAGAGTTACCGAAGTCTGGACGAAGTCTGCTGAGGAGTTAGGTACATTTTGACAGGTAAGTGTTAAACCTTTTTACTACTTCAGATATCATTATTGGATATAGTTTTCTTACAATGATTGATAACTGGCAAGTGGGCCATTACATTGGCCAGCATGATGTAAGGTGTGTTGACGTTCATTAGAATAGTTATCTTTTTTGAAAATACATGCATGCAAAATTATTGAGAAAAGTGATTGGCAATTCTAGTGTTATAGTGTGATGTGACTTAAATATCTACAACATATGAGCATAGAATAAAATCGCCTACTGCTTTAACTTTGAGAAAAAGAAAATACATGCCTGCTCCTAAAGTTCTTTGAATGATGGTCCATCTGCTGCAACTGAACGCCAAGATAAAACCAAGCCATCTGTTTCATTTGTCTCAATAGAGTCTATTTTCTGAGCTGTCGTCATTTGTTTAACGAGTGGAACACACAATGAATACATGATTTGAGTTTCAAAAGCTGATGAATCACTTATCTCCCTCAGGAGGTTATATACATATTGTCTGATTGACATTTTTAAGAGGTTATTGAAGGATTATCTAAGTATTGTGTGGTTTGTAAATGAACGTTTGTTAATTTTTACAGCTGAATGATTACTTTTATCAGTTGTTCTGGAGCTTCTTTTAATCTGTGCAATACGAATGACATTATCTTTGAGTGACGTCACTATTAGATTGATAGGGGTTTAACATTTTATGTCGACTTCAAAGGTTTCAATCTCTATTACCTAGTTCCTAAGGTCTGAGGTCCATGTCCATGAAGGAGACAGAAGAGTAATGATTTGGAGTATATGGAAACATTGACATTACATGGGGAAAAGAAAGGCCATGAATGGGACATTGGGGACAAGATGGAATCAGAGAGGGCATGAAGGAAATCAGGTAGCACCGAGGGGTTGAGGAGGAGTAGGTGTAGGTGAGGGAGGTTGCGAGTCAGTAGGCATAGGATAATGTGGACACCTGGCCTGATGTCTCAAAAAACAAAGGTGGATTTTCTAACAAACCCACTTCTATATCTGGACTCTTTTGTTACTGTCTCGGGCCTGCCAAAGAATGCATCAGAACTAGACTTTTCATGTCATTGTCTCAAGCAGGTTAGAAGTTTGGCTGATATGATAAAGATGTTGTATGCAGATTTATGAACTTGGAAACTGTCCTGACTCATATTCCTCGAAACAAAGAAGAACATCCAACCCAAATGCTAATTAAGATGACCATGATGATGTAGAAAAACTGAGGTATTGCAATCCTTGCATTCATCATTGGAAGGTATGTCAGAAAAAGTCCTTTACCATATTTTCTCCTTTGACCTGGAAAAGTGCATTTGCCTTGTAAGCTGCTGCTGAAGTTTAGTGGTTGTGACAGTATACAATTTTAAGGTCTATGATATGCCAGCTATCTATCCCAAGCAGTTTAAGCTGACAGCTTGCCAACGTATTGCAAAAGAAGATAAGCTGGATCAAATGGAAACTCAGCAAGGCTAACATTTGGCTCAAGCAGACTATCTTTTATTGGTTTTATGCCTGCATGTGAAACTGAGCCCATTGAACGTTTAATCTATTTGGGACCTAAATCCTACTCAACTGTAAGCTGATCTGTGTCAACAGTATCCAGGGACTATCCATATTTTCTTCTAATGTGATATAATTTAGTTTGATCTCCAATACATTTAATGTGTCCCTGCATTTAAGATGATTAAAAAATAAATTGGATAGAAAGATATTATTTCCTCAGGTGGGGGACTACAACACATGTTGGCAGAGGTTTCATTTCAGAAAGAGTCTCTCCAAAAAAGACATCAGCTACTCAGTTCATCTTTACACAAAGATTTGGGGCTCTCTCCCGGTAAACTCTTGAGCTTGGTTAGGAAGTCCATTGAAATTAAAAGATTATTGTTTGGCCGGAATATTAGGAATTACAGAATCAAGGCAAGTACATGAAGCTAAGCCTAGATATGAAATGGCTTGAGGTAGTGAATGTCCAATCCTATTATAGTCCCATATACATCCACTTACATATTTTGCTTAAATTGTCAGTTTTGTTTTATTGAGAGACCTCAGATTAAGGACACATAACATGCAAATTAGAGCTAGGCCATTCAAGAATGAAGTCAATAAGCATTTCTTCAGGCAAATGTGATAGGAAATAAAGAACTCTCCCAAAACTCTTGTTGAGTCATGCTCATATGTGGCTATAAAATGCACACAAGAATGTCCAACTTCAGCTCTACTGCTTCAGACCTGCAGGCAACTCTAATTCACCAAATGTTAACTGAATCCCCATTGATTTCAATTTAAATAAAAGGCTTTCAAGCAGAATTTTGTTGTATGCTTTCTTTGTAAGTTCTGGTGCTCCACAGTTGTAGGACTTTCTATTATGAATTTGGGTTAAAAACTTCTTAAGGAGGTCAAGAAAGTTGGCCAAGTAGAATTTTTTGCTTCTACATGTATTGGTTACTCTTTATAATTGCGCTACAATCCCCAATTTAACTTCACAAAATCAATTCTATCATTGCTCCTGGTTGAAGTAAGACCGGTTTCAGTTTCATTGTCAGCAGGATCCCCATCAGTAGTGCAATTAAAAGTTGCCTCACTTAAGGTCATTTCTCTCTAATGTCATTCGTTCGTTGAAATCTATATCTGCATTTTATGTTTCCATTTTCATTTTAACATCGCATGTGTGCATTGTCAAAATCCATTGTCATTGCAAATACTGAAGTATCAGTATCCCCGACACTTTCTCCCTTTCATTCTCACCATGGTCAATGTGTCTTGCCTCTCTTTTGGCCTTGCTTGTTCATCTCCTCCATACCTCATACCCTGCTTTGCTCAGGACTGGCCTGACACTGCCCTGGTCTTATCTCCCAGTTTGATCTACCATAGCTTTGTTTTGCCCCGTCCTTGGTCACCCCTGTGCTTTGTTCTCATGTAGGCCTTGTTCTCCTAAGGGTTTGTGTCTCAGTTCGGCCCAGTCTCTGCTAGGTATTGTGTCTCCCAGAGTTGCCGTTTACCTCCCATCCCATGTTAAGCTAGAGGATTGGTCTTCTCTCCAATGCTCCTGGGTCCTTGTCTTTCTCCGACATGGAAATGAGGTCCTGGGCTCCATCTAGTGGCTGAAGTCAGTCAGCGCATGTAGCCCTTGCAGTCCAACTGCACTGACAAACATCAGCCACTAGATGGAGCCTTGTCAATCTAAGAGTACAGCGCAGTAAAGGTGAGCAGTTGTTTTTCCCCAAGATATATTTATTGTTAATTTTGTGATGCATTTTACTTCCCAAGGTATTACAATACTTCAACTTTTATATTTTTTTCTTGGCAAGAAATGTTTCAAGGAACCTAACTCTAGCTTTAACATTGATTCCAATGGGAAACCATGTTTCACTTAAAGTTGCTATTACATAAAGCCATGATATTCAGGGACTTGCTGTATGGAAATTAAGTTGGCGCATTCCCACCTTTAAAGATGTTCATGACCAATTTAACAGGGCACAATTTCAAGATAGTTTTAAACAAATCTTTGCATAAAAGTGAATCACTGGGGAGATGCAGGAAATCTGAGAAATTCTAAGACAGTATCTGCGGAGAGAGAAAAACATTTCAACATAATACCCTTTCAACAGAAGTCCTTGTATTTGCTTCTTTGGTTAATGCTGTACCCATTTGAGACCTGTAGAGCAGATACAACAGTATTAAATTTAGCCCAAAAATAAAACAAACAATTCTGATGAAGGGTCACTGAACTCAAAACATTAACTCTGATTTCTTCATACAGATGCTGCCAGACCTGCTGAGTTTCTCCGGGAGTTGCTGTTTTTATTTCAAATTTCCACCTCCCCATTCCAGCCATTTTCCATGTTGTCCCGATATTAGCAACTGTGCTTTAAGCTTTGTGCAATTCCTTAAGTAGGGCCAATTTCAAGGTATCAGCCACCTTAATGTATAGCACTCCAAGATCAAGGATTATGACGATAAAAGCATTGAACACAGGGGAAAGGTTCAAGACTGCCAATGATATTTACGTGTGCGGTTAACTATTCTTTCTTTGGCAACTGATTTGTGTCTGTCGGCTGTCCTTGAACAAGAATGTATTGTAAATAGATTTTCAAGTTTAATGGGGAATGCTCTGTAAATAAATGCATTCTATACAGGATTTAATAGTGAATAATGAGGCATTAAACTGACCTATTTTGCTGAACCACTAACAGCTTAACCTTTGCAAAGGTGAAAGTAAGATAATTAATCTGCTGTTAAAGTGTTCATTGTTTGTCTTTGACTGCAAATCTATCAATTCGAACTAAAATGGCAAACATGATTATACATTTAGCAAGCTTGCATAGAGATGAGCAGAAGAGAGAAGATGGGAATTTTGCCTCAGTAAAATTGAGCACTTGTGTCATATAACCAACAATAACTAAGATTTTGTGTTGTGAACAGGCAGCACCATACATCCATTTTGTAACTGATGTTCTGATTATGTTGTACACACTTGGGGCTCATTATCTTATGCTATTCCTTATTGCTGCAAAATAAGAGCAAAATCCATTATCTTATTACGAAGAAATGTAAATTGTGAAGATGACATGCTCTCCAGTGAGCAGAAAGACACTGACATCTCCGCTAGAGTGAAATGGCAATGATAAATTTAAGAACTTTGAGGCACTGCAATTGTTATATGATCTCAACCTTTCAACGTAGCTGGAGATGAACAGAACAGGGAGGATAGACAGTGTTATAGACCTCCGTAGTGCAAATACCTGAGACAACCACAAAAAAATAACAATATTGTGGAAAAATAAGAAACTATGACATTGTCAGGTTGCAGAGTGACATGAATTGCAGAGTTGTTGCTGTTTTGAAGATTTTAGATCATTGCCCATTCCTCTAACATAATCTTGCCTCACAGCCTAATTCAGTGCGTGGTTCTATTATGCTTGAAGCGATATCATAGATTCATTGAAGAGTAAACTAGATAAATTCATAAGGAGGAAAGGAATATGCTGATAAGGAGGCAAAGTACATAGCCCAGTGAAAATGACCTTTTTGCCAGTGTCTTGTTTCTGAGAAATGAATCAAAGGAGATCCAATTTAAAATGGTTTATACTGAAAAAAAAAGCAGCTGCTGTCTTGGGCAAGGTGAAAACTATTGAAATATTTTTGCTAACAAATGAGAGTCATTGCATGCAAGGAGGCAAGAGCAACTGTGGACAACAGATGTGTAGTCAAAGGCTCATGAATCGCTTTTCATCCTTTATTCTAAACCTTAGTTTTATAATCTATTCTAAATTTCTACTTCCACTTTTACAATGCAAGCAGCTTATATGAAGTTGTCATGCTGTAACAATGCATGCCAATAATAATGGTATTGGATCACTTTTCACTGAGGTGAAAATACTCTGAGGATCGTCTTAGCGGAGTGAAAGGTCAGATCTAATAAGCTGGAGAAGAATGGATTGGGGAGGAGGTAATGGCAGAAGGCTGTTGGGGGAGATGGGACTCGTATGTTAACCTTTTTCCAAGCTTCAATGCATTCACCCATACTCACTTATTCTCACAGCTTTCTGCAGATGCAGAAAACTTGTGACATAATGTAGATAAATGAAAGTGGTGAAACGAAAGGTCTGAAACATTGAGTTAATGTTCAAGAAAATCAGACTGTCAATGTCACTGCAGAAGGGTACCATTACAAATGTCTATGGTGTATATAACTGGGGTAAATCCTAAGGAAGGGTATATTTTTTCAATGGCTAACCTCTTCCAGATGGCTATTAATAAGATTCCCACTGCAGTTCTGACAAGTGGCTGCGCTGGGGCAGCATGGTGGCTCAGTGGTTAGCACTGCTGCCTCGCATTGCCACCTTTGGCCGACTGTCTGTGTCGAGTTTCCACATTGTCCCCACGTCTGCGGTTTCCTCCCACAGTCCAAAGCTGTGCAGGTTTGGTGGATTGGCCATGCTAAATTTCCCATAGTGCCCAGTGGTGTGCAGGCTAGATGGATTAACCTTGGGAGATGCAGGGTTAGGGGGATGGGTCTTCAGAGGGTCAGTGTGGACTTGATGGGCTGAATGGCCTACTTCCAGACTGTAGGGTTTCTATGATTTTAATATTTTACCAGTGGAGAGAAACAGCCATGAAGAAATTCAAATACTGTTGATGAATTGACTGAAGTAGAAAGGCCGAGCAAAGACTCGCTAAGTGTATTTTAAATCTAGATGAGCTTAAATGAATAAAGAGACAATGTTTCTTATGTCATGACCAAAGTTGGATGAATGCACTGTGTCCTTTTCTCGTCCCACTCCTGGCCACAATAAGAATTGAATTTGATCGGGACGATGTTTGGCCAATTGTATAGATGACAGACTGTATCTAGTTCAGTATTAAGAACTAATCAGCCAGGTTTCTTTAGTCACTATGAATGATTAGTTTGCTACCAAACATAAAATTACTCAAACAAAAATGCAAAGATTATTGACAAATGGTTTAGATTATGGAAATACACATATCTGCAGTTTTTTTTAAAGACATACAAGTAAATACCATCACCTTTTCAAGAGTAACTGGGGATGGGCAAGAACTGCTGGCCAGCCAGCGACGTCCACATCCCACAAATTAATAGAAAAAAGATGCCAAAACTTTGGGGAGAAACAAAAAAAGGAATCTCTGCAGAGTGTTTACAGCAATTTGGTCAAGTAATAATTAAACGTATGAAGATAAGTGTGAGTCACAGATTGTCCCAAATTGTGATCTGATTCTAAAATTATTCAGTACATGGAAGCTGTTGCCACTATATTATCTTCCTCGAACAGTTGTAGCTGGTTGAATTCCCTTTATTGGAGACGGTGTGGTAGGTTCAAACAAACTTTGCCGAGAAGCACTGGAAAGAACGAGAGAGACGAATGGCTGTTACTGCTCAGTCATGTCATACCTGAATTCAAAATTCCAATTGTTTTATTCCCACAAAGCTGGGCTGTGTGAACTTCCATTGAAAGTTCTCCATACAACAACTCCATGTGAGATCCTTGCTCCTAGAAATGCAACATTGTTGCTGATTACCCCCTGTGCCTTATCCTCAGCAAAGTTTTCTTTTGTTTAAAAGCTCAAGCTATAATCATAAGTGTTCATGTAATCATTTCTTTAACAAGCAATATTTGATTTGCATCTCTTCAAGAGATTTATTACAGGAGGAATGATAACCAAAAGTGATAGCTTTTAAGGGAGTTGGCAAAGGGGTTCAAATTCAATAGAAGTGTTGAAAAGGGAATTAGATCGACAATGGCAGAAGAAGACACTGCAGGGGTATGGAGAAAGAGTGGAACGGTAGGACTTATTAGATTATCTTACAATAGAGTCTGTGCAGACTTGTTTGGCCAAATGATCTCCTTTTTGTAAAGTTTCATGACTTTATCAATTTCTGGCCAATATGTCTTTGTCACAACTAACTGCCATCTTTTAAATCATTCCATGGGGTGTGGAGGTTCTGTGGAGTTAAATCGCTGGTCCAGAAATCACAGATGAGTTAAAAAACAAATTCAGAAAATGCACAGAAATCTCCTGCCAGAGCAATGAAGAGGGGTGCAAATAGTGGTCTGTCATTTCCCTGATACTTTCATGTATTGTGGTGAAATTGCAGCATAAATTATACTCACTTGGGCTTGAAAATCCACACGTCTTGTACTCCATTCTATCTTTAAATCAAAAGAATGCCAATAGAAGGACAGCGAGGAGGTGAGAATCTGAATATCCTAAATACTGGGCAATGCTGCTCTTTTCCATTGTGAGTTTTTGGGACAATACTTTTATCCATCCCATGTTGAAAACTTGCCGCACTGGAAAGTTCCTAGTTGGGAATTCCCAAACTGGGAATGTTCTTTGTCCTGGCCTCACATTCACTAAGTCAGGTTGAAATTGCTGCATCAAGCTCATACCCACGGAAAGACTGGGCTTCAGTCTTGCTCAGAGTCCTGGAACACAAAATCAGGAAGGTTTGCACAATTATTCCCTTTTACAAAGAAGGTCTAGTGAGTTCTAGTAAAAATGAACTTATGCTTGTTTTGAGACATCTTCAATGGTAGTTTTCACTTTCCTTTAAATGTTCTAATTTTTGACTTTTTAATTCATGGTAGATACCACGTTTTGACAGGCAGCCAAGATTCTGTCATTGCTGTAGGATTCTGTTAATAAATTCTTTCCTTGGTGAAAGGAGAAAGAAGGGAGGAGAACACGTCCTCATATACCTCAATGGAACTGTGGTTGAGAGGATGGAGAGCATTAAGTTCCTCGGAATGATCATAACCAATGACCTGTCCTGGACTTCCCACATAGAAGCAATGGTCAAGAAGGCACAACGATGTCTCTTCTTCCTCAGGCAGCTCAGAAAATTTTGCATATCCTTAAGGTCCCTCACCAACTTCTACAGATGCACTATTGAAAGCGTAATGTGCGAGTGCATAATGGCCTGGTATGGCAACTGCTCTGGCCAGGACCATAAGAAACGACAGAAGATGGTGTACGCAGCCCAGACCATCACAGAAACCAATCTTCCATCCATGGACTCCATTTGCACAGATTGCTGCTGTGGAAAGGCGGCCAACATCATCAAAGACCCATCGCACCCTGGTAATGATCTCCTACAACCTCTTCTGTCAGGCAGAAGATACAGAAGCCTGAACACATGCACGAGCAGGTTCAGGAACAGCTTCTTCCTGGCTGTTATTGGACTGATGAATGGACGCTGATCTTGCTGACTTTGATCCCACCTAGCGCACATTCTCGCAATGTAACCTGTATGCCCCTGTCTAAGTCTTTTTGATCTGTACTTCCTTTTCTTACAATGATCTGCCTGTACCACTCGTAAATAAGGCTTTTCACTGTATTTTGGTACGCGTGACAATAAATCAATCAATCAATGAATCCATTCATCAATCAAATCATGGCAGATACTCAGAGGTCATTGAGGCATAAGGTCAATGGGCCTTCTGGTGCACTCCTTCTGTATTCTACAGAGCAGCAAAAAGACCATAGATAAACTGCAATTCTGCTGAGATTCACCCTGTTCTTAAATTAGCTATTGAGCTTTTTTAAGGAAAAATCTCCAAAGGAAGAATTTGCCAAAACTTAACTCCCTAGATCAGTGAGGGGAAGGTGCTCCCAAACATAGAATAGATCCCTACAGTGTGGATGCAGACAATTCAGCCCATTGAGTCCACATCGACCCTCCAAAGAGCTTCCCACCAGAACCAGACCCCCACCCTCCCATCTTATCCCTGTAATCCTGCATTTCCCATTACTAATACGCTTAACCTACATATTCCTGGACATTATGGGCAATTTATCATGGCTAATCCACCTAACCTGCACATCTTTGGACTGTGGGAGGAAACTGAAGCACCCAGAGGAAACACATGCAGACAGAGGGATAATATGCAACCTCCACACACACAGTAGCCTGAGGCTGGAATTAAATTCAGGTCCCCGGTGCTGTGAGGCAGCAGTGCTAAACACTGAGCTACCATGCTGCCCTCCCAAACAGGAGATCCTTTGAGCCCTGTCTGTGTGATATGCTGAGGTCAACAGGTAAGGAATTCACCTGAATCCAGCTCTGAACGCACACTTTCATTTTCTATGTCTTTTTTAACATCTCAGTCAGCTTTGATTTTTCTTGCTATTTGAGTCAATGCAATCTGGAATGGCTTCTGATAACAACTTTTTCAGCCTTACCACAGTGATTCTAGTGGTACAAAATATTGCAAAATTTTGCAACCTGTAAATTAAATGGTTTGGAAAGTCTGCTGAAGTCAATAGCAGAGGTTCCCAGCGGGAGACTTATAATTTATTCATGGGATCTGAGTGTCACTGATAGGGCCAGCCTTTGTTCCTTCACTAGGTGAGAAGGTGGTGGTGAATGGCCTTCTTAAACTGACGCAGTTCATTTGGTATGGGTAGACCCACAATGCAATTAGGGAGGGAATTCTCGAATTTTGACCCAGTGACAGTGAAGGAATGGTGATATATTTCCAAGTCAGTGTGGTGAGTGGCTTGGAGGGGAACTTGCAACTAGTGATCTTCCCATATATCTGCTGCCCTTGTCCTTCTACAAAGTAGTAGTTATAGGTTTGGAAGGTTCTGTCTAAGGAGTCTTGGTGAATTTCTGCAATGCATCTTGCAGATGGTATACTTTGCTGTCAATGAGTTCAGCGGTAGAGGTAATGAATTTCGGTGGATATGACACCAACCAAGCAGGCTACTTTGTTCTGAATGGCATCAATCTTCTTAAGTGTTGTTGGAGTTGAACTCATTCAAGTAACTGGGGAGTAGTCCCTCACACTCCTGACTTGTATCTTGTAGATGATGGATCAACTTGGGAGTCAGGAGGTGAGTTACTCGCTGCATGTTTCCTAGCCTCTGACTCACTCTTGTAGCCATTGTCCTTATGTGACAAGTGTCTGTTTTGCAGACCTGTGAATAGTCAGGTTGTTGATCCATCCATTTTAAAGTTATGCGGATGGCAGACATTTTCTTTATTGAGACATAAATGAGCTCCACATAGTAACATACAAATGAGAGTATGTTATTAAACCCATCAGACCTGCTCTAAATGTTAATCTATATAACTGCTTATCCATTATGATTCACATCCTTTAATTTCCTTACCAAACAAAAATCTATCAATCTCAGTTTTGTCACAAGGAAGTATTGGAAGCTTTTTTTTCTATCTGAATCATGAAACAGGATAGAAATGATAGAAAAATACCAATTTTAACTCCAATTCTATGAGACTAATATACCCACAGCAGCAGCCCAAGAGGATTTCAAATGGTTCACAAACATTGTGGTGAGCAAATCAACTGTTGAGCTGAAGTCACCATGTTAATGCTTCTTTATTCTTAATTTTTAAGTTTGTGTAAAATGTTAGAAACTCATGGAAGGCCTAATACCCAGCCTGCCTCTGCATCCAACAGCCTTTCCTCTCATTCTGAGATAACCCTTGGATTGCATAACATCAGTCAGCAATGTATATAAAGCAGACTCTTTATCCATTCATGGGATGAGGACGTCACTGGCCTGGCATTTATTGTCCATCCCTCATTGCCCAGAGGGAAGATCAGAGTCAACCGCATTGCTGTGGGTCTGGAGTAACATGTAGGCCAGACCAGGTAAGGATGACAGTTTCCTTCCCTAAAGGACATTAGTGAACGAAACATCAAGTTTTCCTGCTCCTATGATGCTGCTTGACCTGCTGTGTTCATCCAGCCCCATGCTTGTTAGTGAACCAGATGACTTTTTCCAACAATTGACAATGGATTCACCGTCATCATTAGATTTTTAATTTCAGATATTTATTGAATTCAAATTCCACCATCTATTGTAGAATGTTATCTGGATCTCTGGATTAACAGTCCAGCGATAATACCACTAGGCCATTGCCTCTCCACTGTGCATAACGTACATAATTTTATTGTTTAAGGTATCTGTGTGTTCTCTTAATTAGTGTTACAATTCACAGGGTAAGGGTCATGTCTAGTGAAAGGTGAGCTCCATGCTTTGTTCAAAGATACACAATCTATAGAAGCTAAAGAAACTTCCAGCCACTTTATTACTATTCACATGATTGGTGATCATGGGGTATATGACCTTTTTGTGCTCAGTGGGTATTTGTTATGAACAGCAGCGAACTCTGTTTCATTTCATTACCTTGTATCAGGCTGTGTTGTCACATTTTGTGTCCTTTCTGGAATTGATTATTCTGAGCAAATTATTCTTAACAAGAACTCCTACAAATAGAGCAACAAAAATAATATTCTCAGCTTCTGTTTTATTCGATGCATCTACAAATTAGTGTACATAATTTTAATGAACTTCCTTCAAACATGAAGCCAATCCTTACTGTTCGGTCATTATGAACTGCAAAAGATTGAAAAAAAAAACCAAACATAGTCAATATCTTGAACCTAATTAAATACCAGAGGAGTCAAAGCAGCTGTTGGAAATTTTGAGTAAAATACACTGGTGGCCATTGAATGTATTCTTTCTAAAACATTCTTTTATTTAGTTGAGTAGATTATATTCCCATGCTCACACTGCACTTTGGAAATCAATTAGTTAGCAGAGAATTTTAAAAGGCCATGGATTTGGTACCAGCTCCATTGAAAGGAATGTCCTTCTAAATTCATTATATTTCATCAGGACACCTTTAACGATGTACACAAAATAAATTGTCCAGTTCAAGACAAGAAATGTTGGCCTGGATTTTTGCTCCTAAGTTAGGTTCATAGAGTTAGAGCATTTCCTGGTTTAGCAAACCCAACTTAAGGGAAAATGCAAGTTCATACTTTCATTCCGGATTGCATGTGAAGACTGGGTTTTGGGCTGGGGTGTGGTTAGCTCAGAATGAGAAGAAAACCTGCTGGATACAGAGGCAGGCTGGGTATTAGGCCTGCCCTGGGACTCTAACATTTTCCACAAATGTCAAAATAAATAATAACAAAGCATTAAACATCTCCCTGGCCCTCAATCCTCATATTCTCACACACCCTCCCAGACTCATGTGATACCCATGCCACACAATGCCAGGTCATAACCCCCACCAGCCCCATAGCCTTTCATTGAACCCATGCCAATCTATGCCCCTCTGCCCATCCCTATAATCCTTTAGACCCTCAATTTCAAACAATGACCCCGAATTCATTCTCTTATGGCCCTTTCTAGCTCCTATGCCATCTTAGTACCAACTCATGCCTTGCTCTTAGACATGTCATGGCAGCTTTACCTAGTATCCACCAGGGTCAGATCTCAGAAGCCATGTTTAAATAAAATAATGTTAAGTTATAACCATCTATTGCAGACTTTTTGATCCACTTGTGGGAAGTGGGCATGGCTGGCTGGTCAACATTTATTGCCCGTCTGTGGAAGAAATTAGCATGTTGTAGAAGGTTCGAGGAAAGTCAGTATCGAAAAGGCAAAAAGTCTACATGACAGACAGAATGTTAAAAGGAAGTGGCAACTCAAAAGTGTTCAAACCCCGTAGTTCTTAGTATCTGCTTTCTTTGCAAAACCTAATCACATTTTTGCCCTAGCCAGCAAAATAAGAGCATGTTAGCTAAACATTAAGAGAAGAATAAAGCCTGCAGCTCAGGAAGATGATGAGGTTTCTGGAGAACATCAAGCTTTCGACTATGAGATCACTGTTATCTGTCGCGTTGACTTATTTGTCCGTCTCTCTATAAATATCCTGTAACTCTGCATTGCTACAGAGTCTTCGGTATCTAACCTTTGTTAGCATTGACTCTCTGTGATATCACGAATATAATGTTCTCTTTACATCAAAGTCTGACAGCTACAGTCCGGTTATTCGTGTACTAGAAGAAATTCTCTAACACTGTCCCTAGTTGCTATTGAGAAGATGGTATGGAGCTGCCTTCTTGAATCGTTGCAGTTCACATGCTATAGGTAGATCCGCAATGCTGTCAGGGAGGAAATTCGAGGACTTTGATCCGGCTTTATTTACTTTATTAACGGACTCTAGTTCGTGAAAAAAAATCCCTTATGACTACCTTCAATTGCACAATTTCTTCTAATCACAAACATTTCATTTAAATGCATAACCCCTTATAAAACAAGCATTGGGTAATCTGACTTTGGGGAGTCCGCAACAACTTGGACGAATCCAAGCAGACACCCTACCATCATAATGGGAGGCTGTGAAATCAGTCAAGCAGCACTAATCCAGTAATAATAATGCTCAGGATTATGTCAGTAGATATGATAGCTAATGCATTTATGTACCTATAATGAACATTCATGTCTACTTATAATTATCCCAATGGATACCTTCCTTTCCAAAAGGATTCTTCTGAGGAAAGGTCACTGGACCCGTAACATTAACTCTAATTTCTCTCCACAGTTGCTGCCAGATTGGCTGAGCTCTTTCAGCAATTCCTGCTTTTGTTTCCGAAAAAGATACCCTGGCTTTCTGAACAAATGCACAAAGCTCAGATCTGATTCTACCAGGTCTTATCTCCACATGGTGTATTTCACACTGTTGGATCACGATAATTCCACATAACCAGCTTCTGAAGGCTTGTAGGGAACTGCCTCCATGAAACACTTATATGCAAAATGTGTCATTCCCACACCCACAAAAATGTTAGGTGCTGTGGTTGGGGATGTGAATTCTGATTTTTGTCCTCTTTCACTGTTTTTATAATGACGTAGCGGCTTTTTTGTTGTGAAAATTCCAGCCCAAATTTTAAATATTTGATTTCAATTCAGAAAAGGTAAAACCAGACTACAGTATGAATCTAATGAGATGTACTCGCTACCACCGAAATTAGTATCAATACCTCATAATATAAAATAATTGTTATAATTTTTGTGAGGTTGAAACAATTTATTCAGACCACTTTTCGAATATACCTTGATAGTTTTATGTGCATGACTCATCAAGTCAAATTAACTCAAATTAAATTAATTATAATTACAGGAACGATCATTAATTACGTTAATGACTACAAGTGTAGTCCAATTACTATTAATATGAATTGAATATAAAATTTGAATTATGTTACCAAAACTTTCAGTAATCATCCCACAATATCGGTTGATCTAATGAATATTTGTTCCTTATGTAATTACTAGATTGTATTAAAATTTTACAGGATTCACATGACTTTGATTCACATCTGATGGTTGAATTGACAAAAAAAAGCAAATGAGTTGTAATTTCTCTTTACCAGCAAGAAACAGCTATTTCTGCATCCTGAATTTGCTTTCTGAGTGAAACAGTCCTCACCTATGGTTTTCCACAGGGCAGCCAAGTACTGACAATAGGGCAAGTTTCGTGTCCAATCAAGGAAGGCTCATGGATTCTCAAAACTGGAAGACCAATTACAGGCCAATCTACATTTAGACAAAAACATGAGCCTCTAGAACAATTTGAAAAAGCTGGCTCCAGCCTCAGCTCTGAAGAAGACTTGAAATGTTACTTTGATTTTCTGTTTCTCTCTCTATAGATGCTACCAGACCTGCTGAATTGCTCCAGAACTTTTCTGTTTTCCTTACAATCTTAGTGTTTGCTCATGAAGCTGCAAACTTTAGCTTTCAACTCAGGCGCAGAGTTTAAGAACACTCCTAGAATAACAAATTTAGCAGTCTATGAGTGAGTGGCAAGGTTTGGACGTGGATGAAGATTGTGATAAAATATTTGAGAGAATTTTAAGAGAAAGGTAGCTCAGAGAAGGTATACTCAATTGATTCCTGGGATATAAGGGAAATCTTATGAGGAAAACTTGGATGAGCTAATCCTATTACCATAAGAGTTTAGAAGACGTTATTAAATGCTATAAGGTCCTCCTGGGACTCGGAGGAATGGATGCTGAAAGGATGTTTCTCCTTGTGACAGACTGAAGCTAGGGGACACAATAAAACAATGGTTTCAGGTTTAACAGGAAGGTGAGGAGAATTATTTCTCTGAGGGTTGTGCGTCAGTGGATCACTGTTATCTATGGAGCAGTGGGGGCAGTTTGATTACATATTTTTAAGACAGAGGGAGATAGATTCTTAATTAAAAAGTGACTCAAAGATTATCAGTGGTAAGTAGGGAAGTAGAGTTGATGCCACAATCTTAGTAAATGATAGGGCAGGCTCAAGTGGCTGAGATGCCGACTCCCAATCCTAATTCTTATGTTTACTTGTTCATAAATTGAGAGGTATTCATTTTTGAGATTTATCAGATAGACTGCATAGACCTCCATTGTCTAGAACTTTATAAATTCATGAGTGCAAATAAAAGACTTATGCATCAATTAGGAAATTATTAAAATGTAGTTCAAAGGGAACTTTCCATATTTGTGGTTCATTCATTTAATAGGATGTGTCATGTTGCTGGCTTCCTCACATTTATTGACAACACTTATCTGGCTTGAGAATAGGGTGATGAGCTGCATTCCTGAATACAACTGAATGGCTTGCTAGACCATTTCAGATAGCAGTTAAAAGCCAACTATGTTGCTTATGGACCTAAAATCACATAAAACCAGACCTAATAAAAGTAACAGATTTTGTTCTCTAAATGGTAGTAATGAACGAGATTGATTTTTTAAAAAACAATAATCTAGTAGTTTCAACATTGCCAATTGCCAGATTTTTCCTTATTTATGTGAAATTAAATTCTCCAGCTTCAATTGTGGGTTTTTAACTTGGACTTGACTTGGATCCCACCCACTCAGACAAAAGACTGGGTGGTGAGCTAGTGTGCTCTTAAATCCAACTTGCGGCTCCAAAGTGTCACTTCCGCTTCTAAATTAACGTAAGCCCAGCCAAGGAGACCAGCTAACCACTAGGCTGGTAGCTCTGTAAACCCAACAGCACCTCCAGGAGTGATGACCACTGTCCGGAAGACAGGCCATTCCACCTTGCTGAGGCACCCAGGTACCTCCGGGGTAGTTGGTCTTGCTGCAGAATGCCAATCCGCTCCAGTGACAAGGAGGGGGTGAGTGATGGACTGGATTCAAGAGGTCAGGGGAGTGTTAAGAGGGGATGGTCTTGGGTTGGGAGGATTCTGCCCCCAATTTGCCCGACACTACCTTTTGCTGTACTTCCTGCATGACATAGGCTTACCCTTCTGTGCGTAAAATATGGGCATGAGGCCCTTAACTGGTCATACATTGGTGTCAATATGCCCCAAAAAGGTGAATATTTAGCCAATACCTGTCCCACCCTTGCATAAAATTTCAGACAAGTCAGTTAGTGAAAAGACCAATCACTGGATTTACATGTCCTAAGCCTTCCTCCCTGTCTTCAAACCTGGTAGTGGGGGAATATCAAAAGGAGGCCTTTGTCTCCAGAACACCAGTCTGTAGCTTTGCGCTACTCATCTGGTAACATAATCGCTCTTCTATCATGTCCACATACTGGAGTTACATTGCCTTTGTCACGCAATTCATTCAGTGTTATTCAGAAATTGTTGAACTGCTTTTTGAGTGAAGTTTTGAATATAGATTAGAAAATTGAGTGGATATTAGCAAAGTGCTCCGTCAATCAGTGGAAAATTTCTATTATTCCTGCGAGGCACGGATAAGGCTTTTTGGTGTTAGTGAGCTATGTATGATTTTAACAAAGAGGACTTTTGGCTATTGGAAATTGTGAATTCTTTGTCTGTGAAAATGTGTCAGCAAAGAAAATCTTGTTATATTTAGTATCATTTAAGAGATATTTTTGTGCTATTGGCAGAAGAATTGAACATAACTTGAAGAACAAGTATACCATGTTGGTTCAGGATAATAAAAGTAACAAGATAGGGCAGATGAGAACAAGAAATATTCAAAGTTGGAAATTATAAGCCCATAAGCCGCAGGAGCAGAAGTAGGTCATTGAGTCTGCTCCACAACTCTATTTGTAGCTGATCAGATAAACCTCAACGCCATTTTCCTGTTTTCCCCCAAAACCCTTGATTTCCTTATTGATTACAAGTATCCCTATCTCAACCTTGAATATACTTAATAACCAAGTCTCAACAGTTCTCTGCAATAAAGAATTCCAAAGATTTACTACCCCTGAGGAAAGAGCTTCCTCTTCATTTCTGTCTTAGCTGGGCAGTTACTTACTTATTAGATCCCCTGGTCTTAGACTCTCCTGCAAGGGAAAATAAACTCTCAGCATCTACCCTGTCGAGGCCCAGAAGTATGATGTATGTTTCCACAAGGTCATATCTCATTGTTATAAATTCCAAAACTGATTACAGACCCAACTTACTCAATATCTCCTCATAACAAATCTTTCCATGTCCTGATCAACCTTGTGAACTTTTGTTGGACTGCTTCCACTGTTGGTATAGCTTTCCTTTGACAAGGGGTACAAAACTGGTCACAGTATTCTAGGTGTGGTTTAATGTCTTGTATAGTTTTGCAAAAGTTGCTCATTTTTATACGCAAATAATAAGCTTACATTCAAATTTCCATACCTTACTACCTCTCGAACTTGTATGCTAATTATTGTAATTAATGTACAAGGGCCCCCAAATTCCTCTGCGCCGCAGTTTTCTGCAGTTCTTTCCCGACGTAAATAATGTACAGCTCCTCTGTCTCTCCTGCCAAAGTGCTTAAACTAACATTTCCCCATATTGTATTCCATCTGCCAAGATTTTGCTCACTCCCTTAACCTTCTTTATCCTCCAACCTACTTTGTGTCATCAGAAATCTTCACTTGTCTCATTCAAGTCACAATACATTTTGTAAATGATAATGGCCCAGCATTGATTCCTGTGGCACTCCATTATTTACAGGATGCCATCCTGAAAATGTTCCCACTGACAACCCTATTCTCAGTTGTCTATTAGTGAGCCAATCCTCTATACATGCTGATACACTATGCCCAAAATGATAGGGTTTTATCTTTGGTTCTAGTGGTATTGGTGAACCAGTGTTTATAGAATCCCTACAGTTTGGAGACAGCCATTCAGCCCACTGAGTCCCCACCAACCCTCCAATGATCATCCCACCCAATGCCTGTAATCCTGCATTTCCCATGACTAATCCACCTAGCCAGCACTTCTCTGGACACTATGGGCAGCTTAGCATCACTAATCCACCTAACCTGCATATCTTTAGACTGTGGGAGGAAACTGGAGCACACAGAGAAAACCAACGTAGACGCAGGGAGAATGCAAACTCCACATAGACAGTCGCCCGAGGTTGGAATCAAACCCAGGTGCCTGGTGCTGTGAAGCAGCAATGCTAACCACTGAGTCATCATCTTACCCCAAACACCCATGTGTTGTTGGTGGGGTGTTAGTATTTAGGTTGGAGCCACAGCTGGACACTGCACAACAAGACAAGTGGTGAAATTTCGGCACAGTGAGGGGAAATGAAAATGTTTCAAATGGTGATGCTTGTTTGTTTCTTATTTCCTTCAGGCCTCTCTTTTGTTCTGCCCGGTAGCTTTATAGTACTTTCCATTCTACTTGCACTCCTTTTAACATTCTCGGTGTTTGATATATGTCTTTTATTTCTAAATTTTTTTAATGTTTGATTTTGTCTCCTGATAATATCTGTCATTTAATCAATTAAATCCAGTTCTCCACTTAAACACTTCACAGGCCTTTCTATTTCTTATCTAGTGTATGTTACATTTTAGCCTCCTTTGTTCTCTTGTGTTCAATTTAAAAATATAAGAAACAGGAATAGGAATAGACCTCACAGCCCCTTGACACTGCTCCACCACTTGATTTGATTTTACCCAATTCAAAATAAATTCACTTGCACGAGTTAAATTAGGTCCAAGATAAGATCATTGGTGATCCTCTGTCCCAACTCCAGTTTCACGCCATTTTCCCATATCTGTAAATCCCTCAGTGCCACACTCTATCAATCTTTAGAATGAACAGACTCAATGACTGAGCATTGCCACTCTGAAATGAATTCCACAGATTCGCCTCCTGAGAAAGATATCCTCTTCTCGGTCCTAATGACCCCTTATCATGACTGTTTCTCTGATGGGTCTGGACTTTACTGCAAGTAGAAGCAGCTTCTCAGCATTTACGCTGTCAAATTCTTCTCATTGTGAAATACGTCCATATCCTGAGGGTAGGTATCAAGCTGTGAAATATCGACTGACTTCTGTTTCTCAATTCATCTGTCTGAATTGCTGACTATTTCCAGCAATTTCTGTTGTTGTTAAAGATAATGTTGGACTTCAACAACTGAGGCATCCTTTGAAGAAACCCTTTGATATTAGCCAGAAACTTGTGCACTGAGTGTCAATCAGCAGATAATGCATTATCCATGAAGAATGCTACTGGCATTGGGAATTCAAAAGTTTTGAATGTGAATAGCTTTCAGTGGCATTCTGTAATAACAGTTCGAGACAGAGCAATTCAATAGACGCATTGATGAATGGGTCTTGACTGGGAAACATTTGAAGGACATCTCATCAATGGCCACATTTTCATTTGTTAGTTTAATATCCTGAAGTTGGGATAATTTCTAAGCTCCAACCCCACAAGGAATTTTCATGTGCACAAGACAATTTTTGAATGAAAAATACATCCAATTATAGATGGGGTACCACAGTTCCAGAAGCTGGAGGGCCAATAGGAAGACTCAAGATGGAGATGTCCCCTCAACACATTTTACAAACATTTAAAAGAGAAGTGGGCATTGCTGCCAGACCAGAAATATACAGTGAGAGTACTTCCTTACAGTAGCCTGTGGTCATGGTGGAATGGTAGCTGTTGAGAGGGAACCTCAAATTAATCCCACAAGCAGCAGAATTTCCCAATCTGTCTCTAATCATTGATTTTAATTTATTTTATTAATTATGCTGTCATCCTACCCAATTTGTCTCCTTCAAAGTAGGTCAGAGGAGGGAAAATGCTGGCAAAGCAAAATTTTAGCCGATCAGATAAAGTTTTCAAATAGACACAGAGAAAATGTTTCTGCTTTCAAAAGGAACAAGATCACCCAATATCTAGGCATAGATTTAAAGTGATTTGCTCAAGAAGGAAGGGCGATTGAAAAGAACCTTTTTTCTCAGCAAGTAGTTACGGTATGGAATGCACTGCCTGGAAATGTGATGGAGACAGATTCAATTAAGGCATTCAAGAGGGCATTTGACAATTATTTGGATAAAAATAATGTACGAGGGTATGGGAAAAAAGGAAGAGCTTGACACTGGGTAATGATGCTCATTTGACGAGCCGATACAGATGAGATGGACTGAATGGCTTCCTTCTGAAAGACATTTGTGATTCTGTAGTCTCTGTATGACCAACAGCTCTGAACAGCTGGCACTTCTGTTACTTGGGTTTTCAATGATGGAGAATGCCTAACAGCTGCCAACTGAGTTCTTGATTTTATCAGGTCTCCCAAGGGAATTCCCTGATGGGAGTTCCCTACCAATTCTCCAAACTGCAGATGGGATCTCTATCATTACCCTTACTGATAGGAGCAAGACAGGGGTGGCAGAAGGCTGTTTGTGTGAGTAGAGCCTGGTGGGCTGTGATGTTCCAGGAGGATCATTGGTGGGTCCTTTATTGTTTGAGATATTCAAAAATGATGCAGATGAGAATATGGGAGGGATGATAAGTAGGTCAGCAGATGACACAAAAATTGGCCTGGTGGGTGACAGTGAGGAAGAAGGTGTTAGGTTACAGGAAGACATATACAGATTGGTCAGATGGGCAGATCAGTGGCAGATGGAATTTAACCCTGATGAATATGAGACAATGCCCTTTGGAAGAAGGCACAAGACAAGGGAGTACTCAATGAATGACAAGACAGTAGGAATCTCAGAGGGACAGATGGATCTCGGGGTGCTTATCCACAGATCCCCGAAGGTAGGAGAGACTCATAGGGTAGTTAAAAAGGCATAAAGGATATTTGCTTTATCAGTTGTAGCAAGTGTTATAAGCGCAAAGAAGTGAAGTTAGAGCTGTACAGAACTTTGGTTAGGTCACAGCTGGAGTACTGTATGCAGTTCTGGTCACCACACTATAAGAAGGATGTGATTTCACTGAAGGGGATGTAAAGGAGATTCACCAGAATGTTGCCTGGGATGGAGCATCTCAGATATGAAGAGGCTGGATAAGCTGGAGTTGTTTCCTTTGAAGCAGAGAATCTTGGGGAGCACCTGATAGAGTTGTATAAGTTTAAGAAGGGCATAGGCAGTGTGAATAGAAAGCAGCTGTTTCCCTTAGTTTAAGGGTCAATAACAAAGGGACATAATTTTAAAGTGAAAGCCAGGAAGTTTAGAGGGGAATTGAGAAAAAAACGCTTTTTTCTGTCAGAAGGTAGTGAGGGCAGTGGCAGGAAACCTCACAACATTTAAAAAGTACTTGGATGAGCATTTAAAGTGTCATAACATTCAAGTTTTCAGCAATTGCATGCATTTGTACATCTTTGAGGAGGATCTTAAAACTAAATGCTTTTAAAAAATTCTTTCAAGCACACAAGCAGCATATTTTAAAATTTCTTAAAAACTAAATGATATTTAATTCACTCAGAAACAGGCCACTGAAAATACTTAAATTTTTTAAAAGTCGGACAATGAATTATATACAAAACAAAAATCAAAAGAACTGTGGATGCTGTAAATCAGGAACAAAAACAAAGTTGCTGGAAAAGCTCAGCAGGTCTGGCAGCATCTGTGGAGGAGAAAACAGAGTTAACGTTTCGGGTCCGGTGACCCTTCTTCAGAATGAATTATATACATTCTTCAAAAAATGATTGTTTTTTTGTGGTAAATGCTTTTTCAACTACGTTAATAAAAATACACCAGTTCAAACTTACCACATCAAACATACATAAAGTTCTCAAAGGTTGTCTCATTGCATGAGTTTCTGGAAGAATTTAATTTGTAATCATGCAAATAACTTTGAGCAAAAGATGTAAACCATCAAATCACATTTTGGGGGTAATTTATGCCCAGATTGCTAGTGTCAATCTATCACAACATTTTCAAAAAAAAGTATAGACAAGAATATAACTTTTCAAAACCTCTGAGGATATTTGATCATTCTCACACAGTCACACTATTATGACCAGACCCCAGGCAAGATTCCTCAACTCATTACGGTTTCAGAAGGAATACCTCAAAGTGTTAAGCTTCCTGGTGAGAAGGGATGAACTGGTTCCCCTTCTTTATTCAACATCCCCTCAACTGGTTGCAACAAAGTTCATCTACAAAGGGTCCCTTCATTATGGATATCATTCTGCCAGACCCAAATGAACTTGTTCGAACAGGAGCCAATTTAACCAGACTTTTTAAAAATAGCAAAACATGTGTTTAGTCATTCTTAAACACAAGAAAAATTAACAATGTTACGCACTTACATGCTGATTAGAAACAAGTGGTGAATGTAAGAAGTTAGAAGTGAATAAAAAGGTCTTACAGATCAGTCTCTGAATTGTTTGTGCAGAGCAGAGACGATAACATTGTGGATATTAATGTGTCGAATTGGTGGTGCAGCCACTTGCAGTTGAACAAATGACTTACAGGATTATTTTGGATTTTTTAGGCTCATGAAATTTCCTTGGTACTAATTTCTTGTTATAACTGGTTTGTAGCATTCGAAGAGAGAGGGATTCTTTACCTGCAACGCAAGGGTAACTATGGGAGACTTCTTTGACTGTGACCTTCACAGCATTTTAACACTCAAATCAAGGATTGTACAAGCAAGAGCTTCCAGCCCCCCCAGTCCACTTCAGTAAAGCTAAAAAAGCTATGTCTATTCCTCAAGGTAACCAAGACAGTTCCGCAAAAGGAGACTTTTTACTGAGGAGGGAGTGAGGGTCAGCCCCCCCACCCCACCCCCTTCCTTAGAAAAGGAACTTGGGACAGATGTGCAAAACCATATGCTTTAAGCCAATACAGTAAACAGCTTGTGAGGCTTTTTAAAAAAAATATAGAACAATAGAAGCAGCCTGAATGGGTGGTGTCAAGCTCCCACAGAACCAGGGTTTTTAGTTTTACCTTTCAGTAGCTGTTGTGAAAGCTGCTACATCTCACTCTCTCTTTGCTGCAGCTAAAAGCTCGTGTTCACTTCTTGCTGCTGGAATTGCACATGAGGCAATCTATTTTACTGACTTTGCCTTTTCCAAGGGTGTGCTTATGGGATGTTATTGTATTAGAACAGTTAATGAGTAGTTTATTATTTTGTTAAGTATTTTGAAAGAGTGAAGCCAATTCCTTTCTTTTGTTTTTACTTTGTATTTTAACCATAGTGTATGAGTAAAGTTTTTCTTCAAGCCTGATAATTTGACCAACTGAATTGTATTCAGAACACAATACTTGGCACTTGCCTTTAAAATAAGGAAAAGTTAAGGTCTAGACTATCTCCTTGATATGTTTTGAGGGGTTTGGTCTGGTCTACGACACTCATTATAATTTATTGTTTGTCTCTCCCTGTTTGACATTTTCTTAACAATTCCCTGAGACATGTGATATTCACAAAGAATTCTGTTCATCCAGGACTTAGACAGCGACTGAATTTAAATCTGCGGTTTTTCTGTGGCAGGCCTTCTTTAAAAAAAAAACACAATTTGAAATTAAAAGTAATAAATGTCTATGAATACTTTGATATTCAGCTCCATCATCATAACTAGTTAGACATTAGGTATTGAATTTAAAATCATTTTCATGAAAAACATTGCTTGCTACTATCTGGGATGGTATAGTTGGAATGAAAAGAAAACAAGCTGTCATTGGAGGAAAGATACTCTTAAATAGAGGAAAATCTCTCTTGGTCATTCTGTAGTGGATGTATACAACATTTAGACAGTGAGAAGTATGCCAAATATTGCATTTATTAATGGAAACATAGAAATTAGGACCAGGAGTAGGCCATTCTGACTTTTGAATCAGGCCCATCATTCAATATAATCATGGCTGATCATCCAACTTTGTACCCTGCTCCTTCTTTCTTCCTATACCCTTTTATCCCTTTGGCTATAAGAACTATATCTAACTCCTTTCTGAAAACATTCGATGTTTTGGCCTCAACTATTTTCTGCAACAGAGAATTCCATAGGCTCACCACTCCGGATGAGGAAATGGGTGTTGCTGTCCCTATATGTGTTCCTGTATGAAATCATTTGAAATATGTATGGTTAAACATTGCTATTTAAATTTTGGTATTTTTTTCTTTTTTTCAAGAGATTGTTTACACTTAGCTGCAGAGAGGATTAAATTTAATTATGTCTCCAACAAAGCACAGCTCACAATATTCTAATTTTCAGATCAAGTGTGTTGTATATTTTGCAAATTGACCCCACATGACTACAGTACAAGTCCCAAGTGAATAGATTACTGTTGTTTACCAGCATATCTTTTTTAGTAGGAGGAGCAATTTGCATTAGGAATGTGTCAATTTTACTGATTTTAAAATAAGACTAAGCTTACTCAAAACTGAGGTCTGGCCCCTGCTTGATTGAATGGACTGAATTTTGATTAGTTTAACTTATTCAAGTCTAATGAACACTGTAAATAATATGCTAACTGTCACAAATTTATGCAGCAAGTCTGAAGCTTTTTGTCAATCAGTCTCTTTTAATCTGTGATAGGCGCATGGAGAAACCATCGCTCAATTTAGATGCCCTGTACTGATTCTTGAAGGCTGTGGCACCTCAAATTGGGTCTCAACTTCCTTGTTGTTTCACCGAGAATGCTTTTAAAATGTGAGAATAGCAAGTAGACACCGTATTTCAAGAAGGTCCCACTCATCTCATGCTCGTTCGTTTCTGCATCTGTTGTCAATCTTAACAAGGACACTGACAATTTCCAAAACAAAGTAATTTTTTTGTTGTTGACAGTGCTGCATAACAGATTTATGATTAGTTACACACAATATAACTGGCCAGGGGAATTGCTCCGAAAGGAAAGAAATGCTGAGTTAGGAATTAATCTCTAGGCTGGCTTTTTGTCCATGAGCCCAGTCTTCAGGATTGGAATTATTCTTGACTCATTTAAGAATGGCCGCCCGGATCTGGATTTTCATTCTGGAAAGAACGAGGCACACTACATGCAAAATCAGAGCCAGTGATCCTGGATCAATAGCAGTGGATGCTGGCTGCAGATGTAAGCTAGGTGAAGGCTTGCCTCAGAGATCCATCACTATATTGAAATTTCAAAGTAAGAGAATAAAATGTGAAACAGCCATCCAACTGTCACCCCTCACTCCCAAATGCTGTTTCCATGTCAACCCATGATACGACATGCCCTGTTCTGACCCACGGAACTCTGCTTACCTATGACCCTCTCAACCCCACAAGGCCTTCATGCCACCTTATGTGTCCTGTACCAACACTCCATATCTCCTCACATCTTTCTATGTCAACATCTGCCCTGTACACACCTGCATAGATGTTTGTATTCTTCAAGCCAACATAAGCCCCTGTACCCACATCCACGGCCCTTCATAATTTCCGTGTCAAGCAAGTTCCTGTAGACATCACCACAGATTTTCATACCCTGCATGCCAGTCTATGCCCTCTACCTACCACGGTTTCATTATAACCCCATGACAATCTAAAGCTAATGCATATCAGTCCATGTCCTTATCTGCCACCCTTCCCTTACACAAATCATGCCAAAACTGCTAGTACCTACCATGGGTAGGCTGCAGGACATATTCACAGATGAGATAGAACTGTACTGGCAGAATTTTGAGTTGTGTGGATTGCATACTTCACTAAACGGAACAAAAACACTCATTTATTAAAATAAACGATTTTCTGCATTTGCATTCCTTCAACCACATTTTTTAAAATAAACAAACATTTAATTCAAGTCATCGAGTCATACAGCACAGAAACAGACACTTCATCTCAACTTGTCCATGCTGGCCATGTTTCCTAAACTGAACTAGTACGTTTGTTTGGCCCATATCCCTCTAAATCTTTACTATCCATACATCGGTATACCTTTAATGTCTTTTTAAATGCTGTAATTGTATCCACCTCCACCGCTTCCTCTGGCAGGTCATTCCAGGTACACACCACTCTCTGTGTGGAAAAAGTTGCCCGTCAGGTCCTTTACTAAATCTTGCCCCTCTCGTCTTAAACCTGTGCCCTCTAATTTTGGACTCCCCTACCCTGGGAGAAAGACCCTGGCTATATCACCTTATCTACACCCCTCATAATTTTATAAACCTTGATAAGGTCACCCCTCAGCATCCTACAGTCCAAGGAAAAACATCTCAGCTTATTCAATCTCTCCTTATACCTCAAACTTTCCAGTCTCAGTAACATCCTTGTAAATCTTTTTTGCACCCTGCCCAGTTTAATAACATCCTTTCAATAGCAGGGCAACCAGAATTGTACACAATACTCCAAATGTGGCCTTACCATTGTCTTGTACAGCCGTTACATGATGTCCCAAATCCTGTACTCAATGCTCTGACCAATGAAGGCAAGCGTACTTTCTTCACCACCCTGTCTACCTGAGACACCACTTTCGAGGAACAATGTATCTGCGCCCAGATCTGTCTATTCAACAAAACTCTCCAGGGCCCTACTATTGACTATGTAAGTCCTGCCCTGGTTTGTCTGACTAAAATACAACACCTCGCATTTATTTGCATTAAAATCCATTTGCTGTTCCTGAGCCCACTGGCCCCGTTAATCAAAATCCCATTGTGCCTTCTTCGCTGTCCACTATACCACAAGTTTTAGTGTCATCTGCAAACTTACAAGCCAAACCTCCTATATTCTCATCCAAGTCATTAATATAAATGATGAACTGCAGTGGACCCTGCGCCGATCCTCGCGGCACACCGCTTGTCACTGGCCTCCAGTCTGAACAACAACCCTCTACCACCACCCTCTGTCTCTACCGTCAAGCCAACTTAGTGTTCGATTGGCTAGCTCTGCCTGGATCCCATGTGATTTAACCTTACTAAACAGTCTACCACGCGGAACCTTGTCAAAGGCATTGCTGAAGCCCATGTAGACAATCTGCCTTGATCTATCTTCTTAGTTACTAAATTCTTCTCATATGACTAAACTGGGCAGTTCTTTCAAGTCACATATGCACAGGCCAAATACCCTCCTCCTTTAACATTCCATGGTCCTGAATTGAATTGCCATATAATGTTTACAAGCAGTGATTAGGTTGATTTGCTGCCCACATCAATGTCTCCATTTAAGCCTCTACACTGGTTTCCTTTCATGAAGTTTTACTTTACCTGTTGGAGGTGATGTCAAATTTGAGTGTTTATGCTGACATGGACAAATGTTATAACAATCAGTAGGGTTAGTTTCTGTCAACTCGTATCTATTATCTGACTTTGGGTTGACATTAAGTTGGCTCAAGAAAACAATTTTTCACAATTCAATGAAAGAATCCTTCAACTAAACTAGATGTAATCACAGTGCATAAATATATTAACTATTCTGTTTGTTCGGCACCAGAGTGCTGCTTAGAAATTCATGTTGTTCAAATACTTTTGACATTCAGTGGAAATGTCCTTGAGAACAATATTAGTTACCTAACTTAGAAAAAAAACACAAACTTCACCTCAACAACCACAGCTCCTTGATTTATCAGATCTTTTTTGTAATATTTTTGAGCTTTGAATGCATTTTGCAGCAGGGCTCTTGGAGAATAGTATGGATTTTACATGTCGTCAGATGACAATGGCATGGGGTCAGGAGTGCTGACAAATCTAGAACTAAGAACAAAGGTCAATACTGCACGGGAACAGGCCCTTTGGCTCTCCAAGCCTGCACCAACACATATTGCCCTTCCATAGTAAAACTGTCTTCACTTACTGGATCTGTATCCCTCTATTTCTTTCCTATCCATGGATTCATTCAGGTGATTCTTGAAAGCTGCTTTTGTGTCTGCTTCCACTACCTCCTCTGGCAGCACATTCCAGGCATTGACCACTCTTTGTGTGAAAAACTTCCCTTGTACATGTCTTTTAAACTTTCCACCACCCCATACCTTGAACTTGTGTCTCCTAATAAATGACCCATCCACCCTAGGAAAAAGCCTCATGCTTTCCACTCTTTCTATGCCATTCATAATCTTATAAACTTTAACCAGGTCACCCATCAACTTCCTGTATTCCAATGAAAACAAACACAGCCTATGCAACATTTCTTCACAGCTAAAGTCCCCCATATCAACTAACACCCTGGTAAAACTTTTCTGTTCCCTGTCTAAAGCATCCACATCCTTCAGGTAGTGTGGTGACCAGAACTGCATGCAATATTCCAAGTGTGGCCTAACTAAAGTTCTATAAAACTACAGCATAATTTGCCTATCCTTATACTCAACGCCCCTTCCACTGAAGCATGCCATTTTATACTACCTTATCTACTTGCACTGCCACCTTCAGCTATCTGTGGACCTGGGCACTCAGATCCCTCTGCATATCAATACTCCTAAGGGTTCTGCCATTCACTGTATAATTTCCAACTCTACTTGACCTTCCAAAATGCATCACCTCACATTTGTTTAGAATAAACTCCATCTGCCACTTTTCTGCCCATGCTTCCAACTGATTTATATTGTGCTGTATCCTCTGACTACCCTCCTCACTATCCACAAATCCACCAATCTTTATATTGTCTGCAATCTTACTAATTAGACCAGCTGCATTTTCCTTCACATCATTAATATAGACCATGAACAGCACAGGTCCCAGCACTGATCCCACCAGTGACAACCCTCCATTCCAAAATGCATCTGTCCATCTCTACCTTCTGTCTCCTGCACCAGTCTGCCATGAGGGACCTTGTTAAACATCAGACTTCCTCCGAAAAGCGTAGGTTTGCCATTTGTGCACCAAAACATGTATCTGAACCCCAACAACTACTTGGCCTATCACTGAATTTATCTTCGTGATATCTTCTTGAACAGGAATATAAGCCATGGCATAATCAGAACTCCATAGGATTTGACTGGACATTTATGCCTTTTGTAAGAAATGCCACATACTTTTCATCCTTTTGAAAGTGAGGCGAACTTAGTAAGACAATGTCAGATGTTGACTACTCATATATCTTTATTCAGTTAGCAAGTGAACATAAAGTACAAAAATCAGTTTTTTTTTTCATTCATCGGATGTGAGTATTTCTGGCAAGACTTGGTGAGCAAGTTTGCTCTGAAAATCCACTTCAAATTTTCAAGATCCTATTTGAAGAATGCCTCCAGCCATGATTCAGAGAAGAATGTTAAATGTTACTGTGACAGAAAAGTAGTACCTCTCTCTTTCCTCCGGGTTTAAATTGAACATTCGAATTCCAGTCATTCCAAAGGGCACATGGCCGTACGGGCACATCACATTTATAAAGGTGCAACATAATGTAGATGAGGCTTTATGATGGTTAGAAGCAGATGATGCAGCCAGGAATGAGCAAAGTGGACACAACATTGCTGAGCTATCACGTCATTGCTGACTCAAGGTAATCAATCTCTCTCCAAAACGATTACCTGCTTACTCCACCATTCTAGATTTCCTAATAGACCGAAGGTGAAACCTATGATAACAAGCATGGGGCTGGATGAACACAGCAGGTCAAGCAGCATCATAGGAGCAGGAAAACTCGACGTTTCGGGTCTAAACCCTTCATCAGAAA
>JAHRHZ010000217.1:3676431-3782683 GCA_024137785.1 Ginglymostoma cirratum
CGGATTCTCCAGCATCTGCAGTACCTTTTATCTCTGAAGGTGAAACCTATGCCTGCTCTCAAAGCCATTGCTTCCTTACAGTCTGTCAAGGGCATACTGTCAAGGTTTTACCAAAGAAGTCCTGAAAATCCTCCTGCCACCCTTCCTTGATAAAGAGAAACTGACAAAGGATTTGCCAACAGGCTATTGAAATTTTCAAACCCCTTTCAAAAGTCACAATCCTGATGGAACTGGTTCTGTCTCATTTTGCAACCCTCTACCAGCTCAAACTTAAAATCCATAGCATTTCTTTCATGTTTTTGTAGAGGATTTTTTAAAAATAAAAATGAAGATTAGTACCACATATAAACATATTAAATCGAATATATTTGCATCCACTTGACTTAGCTTGTTATGAACTGGCTTTATGCAATATAATGATTGGTGTTTGGTCTTTCAACTTGCTTAAGTAAAATGTTCTATTGAATTAATTCACTTTGATGTGACGCAAGTAAACTCTTGATTCCCAATGATTGAGTTATTGTGTATGCAGGCTGCATCTGTTTAACCAGAAGGTGTTTGATGAAATGTGGATTCAATCTTTTGTTTTTGATTAGTTATTCAATATGCAGAGGATATGGACTGCCCTTAACTGGACTAATTGAGTGGTTCATCTATCTGAACATACAATGGAAAAGCAATAGTATTCTGATATAACACAGGGTGGAGCTGGATGAACACAGCAGGCCAGGCAGCATCAGAGGAGCAGGAAAGCTGACGTTTTGGGTCAGAACACTTCTTCAGCTGTTCCTCCAGCTCCACATTGTGTTATCTCTGATTCCAGCATCAGCAGTTCTTACTATTTCTGAATAGTGTTCTGATAGCTGGATTGGATTGTACCGAAGTTTGTGTGTTCTTTTCACTATATATATAAGCTACCTTTTGCATTTGTACAATATGTGCTATTCCATTTCTGCTAAGATTGTATACAATGGTACATTGAATGTATTTCCAATGGTGTTAATTGATGATATCTATATGATTTCCACATAATAGCAATTTATGATGTGTGAACTGCAGATTGCATAGTTATTTTGAAACACTGAATTACAGAATAATAATTATTTTTAGATACTTATTTATGACATGGTGATTTGTTATTTTATACATTGGTTCAAAGCAAAACTTGTTTTAAAGGCGTCAATTGATGTGATGCTGATTAACTTTACTCGAAACCCCACACCACCAGTCATTTAATGATGGTGACTCCATTATAGTGTCTTGATTGTGTGGTATAGCTATTACATAAACGAAACTGCTGCTGACACTAGCCTGGTATTATTACTGTAAGAAATGGATTGTTAATGTGACAATCAAAACGTAAAATTGATACCTCAGCCAGATAATCTGTGATTTCCTGCAGTTATGGATTTTGAGGACAGAATATGAGAATCAAGGAAAATAAGTCAGATTTCATGATGTGATGGCTAACCTTTGTTACAGATCATGTCAGAAGAGAATTGAAACACTTATACCCTTGCAGTTAGTGTCCACAATCAGTGTGGTTTTGGAGAGGAAATTATCTGCGTTTCTTAGTCCTTGCAGTGTGTGATAAATTTAAATAATTACAGCAAACTTCCATGTGCTGAAATAAGGATAACTATCTAAAAAAAATTATTATCTGAAGACCAAGCAAGCCCTGGGCATCTATAAACGAAAAACATCATTCACATGCACACACTGAATAAAAACTGCAGTTACAGAGAATAGTGCAATTTTAGATGTTGTAAATAGAAGAGTGGTTTGTACTATTCACAATTTTGGCCCACCCTGGAAAGTCACCATCGTTCTTGGCCCATTAAAGAAAGGAGTCTTTTCCATTCTTGACTTGTAGTCTTAAATTGGGTTCTAATAGCTGGATTTGGATATTAGGATTATTGCAGGCTTCCCTTTAAGGGATGAACATTCAGTTGGTCCCAAGAAGTCAAATTTCTTCACAGTCAGACTTGGATTGGGGAAAGATGCTGGGGAACTTTTTGTTATAGCAGTATCCAAATTAAAGATGCTTCGGTGTCAGCTAAATCTACAACTAAAGGTTAGCAGTGGATTTTGTTTTGTTTATAGACTGCCCAGGTTATGCTTGCTCCTCACATAATAAAGTAATTTGGTATCGGGGCAGTTTTGGTCACATGATCCACAGTTATTGTCCACTCAGAATAGTTTCTACCTCACTGAAAGATTTTCTACACAATGAAATGAGAAGATTGGCTGGTCACACTCGGTGATTTTCTGTAGTTGAGAAATGTTAATTAGGACGTTGCCCGCCCACCACTATTTTCAGTGAGTGTGCCCGACATGGCAATCACAACTCAGTTACAATTTGAAACAAGAACATGTGACAAAGTGCGTTGGAAGTTGTGACCCTCAGGATAATTTGTTTATGAGCATTCTGGAAGCTTGAGGTTGTCTACTTTAAATGTGCAAAAGCCACCTAATCCTTGGTGGCCAATTTAGCCCAATTTAAAAATAAAGGACATTTCCAGAAGGTTCCATGCCAGCACGGCCCATGTTTGAAGTTATGGTCACAGCATAACTTGACTGGGCATAACAATCAATCTGTATATAAGTGATGAGAGTTTTAGTAAGTACATGTTGAGAATGCTATAGGCAGGATAAACATTGCGTATAGTTGTGTCATTGATATTCCATTCAGACTTGTTGGATTGATACTAAATGTTGATTTGCAACTGCAGTGACTCTTGGCATAAACAGGGAAATTTGATTTCATTATTTATGTCACTCACGATGCTGTGCCAGTCACGCACATGCAGAGGACTGACCACATGCTTTACTGTCAGTATATTATTATTGGTAGACTTTGATAGAATCCTTCTTATTCAGTCCTTTATCTTTTATGCCTTTCTATAGAGTGTTGCGTTCAGAAACAAGAGATAATAAAATAAACTACAGTGTTTACCACTTCGTGGATCCAAAATTTGAGAAAATTAATTGTGCATGATTTGCACAAACTAATTGATTAGAACGGGCAGGTTTGGACAAGGGTGATGTTGGGCACGATTAATTAATTTTTTGACAATTCCTCTGTCAGCCTTTTCAATGAACTTGGCTTATGTTGTTAAAAACCAAAAGAACTGCGGACACTGTAAATCAGGAACAAAAACAAAGTTGCTGGAAAAGCTCAGCAGATCTGGCAGCATCTATGAATGAGAAAACAGAGTTAACGTTTCGGGTCCGGTGACTCTTCCTCAGTTCCGAGGAATGGTCACCGGACCCGAAAAGTTAACTCTGTTTTCTCAAGTTCTGGGATATGCCTGATTAGGACCTGGGGTTTGGCTTATGTTGTTGTTTCTAGCTGTAACTCAGTTGTGATTTCTATGTTCACCGCACATATTAAAAATGGGGGTGGACAAGCAACATCCTGATGAGCATTTCCAAACAGAGTTATTTACTTGGTTTTACTGGCAAATGGTTGTTCAATTCTATCAATACCTGCCAGCAATGATGAAGTCATCATATGTCTACTGGTGAGATCTTTAAAGAAAACAGCATCAATTTTGTTTCAATTTACCAAGATGCTCAAGAAGACGAGAAGCAACAAAGCCAAGTAAGCTTTCTTAATGGGTCTCTGCGTGGGTGCTGGGCAAGCATCTTTTATCATTGCTTTTGTGTTTGCTATAATAGAGTCATGAACACAATTCAACATCTCAGCACATTCAAAAGACTGGTTTCTCAAATAAGCTGGTCTGCTGTTTTTTATTATGTGCATTACTTTGAAGTTATCCTCTGCATGATGAAATTGCTTCATCCCTGACAAATGAGACTGGAAGCATTCCATATTGACTGGTTTTCTCCCAACACTGATAACTTTGCAGGAATTTGTTGTTGCAATAGCGATTGTGTTAAGCTTGTTGGAAGTAAATGTTTTGCTTATGTGCTTCTGGCATATACCAGAGTGCCTTTTACGAACATACACATTGCTAACTAATAATTTTCCATCTGTTGTAATGAATAGATAGAAAATCACTAACTGGAAAACTGCAATTTTGCAAAAAGCATTGGCACTTGGGCTACAAAAGTAGAATAGTTGTCCTTACGAATTTTTATACAATTAATACCAGTCTACAACTGCAATAACCTCACTTTTACCCTACTATTAGCTAAGAATCTTAGCTAATACATCTACAAAATGAGGTTACGTTCAACTTTATGTCCAGAGTTGACTGTTTTCTATTTCTTGTTCCATCTTTTTAACATTGTGTACTTTAAGTCATTTTTAGGCCTTTTAATAACCTGGTGCCATGGAACCAGAATCTTTCCTGTCCTTGCTTTTACATCTTTGAAGCTATTTTTTCTTTTTCCTCAAAAATTCAGCAAACATGATTCATCTGTATAAATCTCAATAACAGTCTCTAGATGCGCCACTCAGCTGTATTGATTCCAAGTCAAGCCAGGCTCAATATTTTAAGTGAGAGCCAGTTTGCAGCCATGATTTTCTCCCTGACACCATTTCAGTTTTCTCTGTAATCTGGTGCAATTATAGCTTTAATATTACTCCTAAAGTGGTGACTTGGCTGCAGGTCAGACAGCAATGATCACACATGCCAAGTGATATTTTAATGAATATTTTAAAATCAACCCAATTAGATCACACTGCTTACAAGAACAACTTCTTGCAAACCGTGTCATTGAAAAAATAGATTTTTTAATCACAATAGAGAACAAAAGCAGGAACTGGTGAAAAAATGCAACATATAACCTGTTCGTTTCCTTCCATTCACAAGCACATTAAATTGTTCAGTTTGGGTTAATTGATGTTATATTAAATGTCTTAACTGACGAAGCCAATGAATAGCATGTAAGTGCACAACCAGAAATCCTAGTTTCAATAATTGGTCTGTGTGAAGGTTGCAGAGCTGGTAACATTGATACTTCAACAGGTCCCTGGGTTATCAAGAGTAAAGTGACTAGCTTTCTGCTTTTGATTATTATTCAGCTATTCTTGCTGTATGGATATTCAGTGAAGAGAATTGTGCTCTGCTATAAATACAATAGTCCTCCAAAAGAAGGGTGAACCCATTCCGGCATTCCCCACTGAGAGACAACCAGGATCTGTATAAAACTTACTGCAGGACAAGTCAAACAGAAATAGCCCTCTTGGAGTGAATGATGTGAGGGAGGGGGTTGTGGTATAAGGTGGAGACGGGATGAAGGTTAGTGCGGGGACAGGGGCATTGTCTGAGAAAGGTTCCCTTTAATCGTTCCAAACAATGCATCCCATATCATTGTGATCTACAGTAAAGTATCCAACATCCCATTGCAGAGAGATTGGCATTTAGTACAGGAAGAACAAACAACAAGTTGAGAAAAATCTGGGTTGGAAGAGGAAGAAATAAGGGACAAGAAAACCATCTTAACACCTTGAAGCCATTGATTTCAGCAATCAGCTCACAGATCTGTGTTTTTGCTGGGATTCTCAAACTCCAAGAACTAATGCAGAGCTCGATTGAAAAACCATCATGTCACATTCCACATTATTTATCTTGTGTTAACTAAGATACTATCTAGTCATTTGCTTCAATAGCAATCTAACCATGCAGATTAAGAGCTGCTATTTAAACCATGCTGCAGTTATATACTCCTAACAATTAGCTGGGGAAGGAAGAAACTGGAGATAGTCTTTACCTGAAATAGATTTATTCTTTCAGTGAAACACTACAGCTATGCATCTCCAGACTACACATTACTTCTGTGTCATTAAGTATCTGTTTATACTCTTTTACAAAATCAATTAAACAATTACACCAATTAACTAATGACATTCCTTTAAAGAATTAAAAAAAAACAAATCTTTAAGGGGAGCTTGTAAAATTGAAGTTAAAAATCACTCCCTGAGCTAATGATGCACCCTGGCATTTGTGGCAGCCACCAGTCATGGAAGACTTCAAAGGTACCAAGGAACATCATGTACTCCTTCTCCAGACACACCTGGGTACAGATGTAACCACAGAAGAGAGATAGACAGTCAGGTGTATTGGGCCCTTCTACAGTCACTGTCAGTACTGGTTAATCACCATCTTGACCCATGAGGATCTCCTCCAATTTGCCTGTCCATCTCTGCACTGGGTAGCTGAAGATCGTGCGCTCAAGTAACTATCCAATTAATGTTCACACCCTGCATGTATTAGCCTCAATTAAAGTGCAGGCAAAACTGGTAAATATGACCGAGGTAATTAATTAAGAATTAATCATAGTAAATGCAATCCACTCATTAAATTAATGCACGGTACCTTTCTTTAAGAAAAGGTTTTCTAATTGAATTCCTTCTGGAAAGTGCTGTTGTAATGGCTGAAGTAGAGCTGCTGTAAGGTTATTGAATTACACCTGAGAATCTTTGAGAAATTTATCACCAGTGAGCTCTCAGTAGCTGAGCCTGGGAAAGCTTAGGAACAGGGTGCCACCACTCAACTACTGATGAAGCAGCCAAGCCCAAATGACCACCAAACGACCACCACAGAGACCCCAACATCCTAACTAAAGTTAGGATGCAATGGTCATCTGATTAGAAACTGTTAAGGAATGCAGGGTGAAATTGTTGCATTGATGCTGAACTGAGTGAAAGAATTCCAATCTCTTCTCCTCTAACATTCATAAATCTGCCTACTCCAGTAAGGTCCAGGGTTCTTGTTATATCTTCATGATTTTGGAGTCTCTTCTACTGGTCCATCCTTATGTGACTATGGGCTGTTTTGTCCCATGGGAAAAAAGGCAAGATATTGAAGTGGAGATGTGTCTGGTTTGAAAATTTAATGGGTGTGCGGAGGGTATAACAGAAGTAGGTAGATAGAGAAAGATAGCAAGGTGTTGAGCTGGATGAACACAGCAGGCCAAGCAGCCCCTCTGATGCTGCTTGGCTTGCTGTGTTCATTCAGCCCTACACTTTGTTATCTCAGATTCTCCAGCATCTGCAGTTCCTGCTATCTCAGAGTGAGAAAGATGTAGATTTTTCTTTATAATCCTTCATAGGATTTGGCCTGACAGCATTGTGATATTTCAGATTAAGATCAAAGTTAATATTGACCTAAATGAATCTGGGTTTCACTGTACAGATTGTTCTCTTGCTTCCAATGTAATAAAAAAAGTCCTTTGTTAATGTTATACTTAGCCTGGTAAATTACATTGCATTGACGTCAATTAATTTCTTAGTCTCTTATCTTGTTAAGAAAATGGTCTCACTATTGATAGACAAAGAGGAAATTAGCATGATTGGCTGAAGTATTACTATTAAATATAATTCACTGTTGATAAAGTTCTATGAATTAATCGGTGATCTGAATCTTCCACATACAATACAAATCTTTCTTTCAACCCACGGCTATAAATTCATTTTTTTTTAAAATGTGATATTTCAGGAAAGTTGGTAGCTTGGCTTTTGCAAAGAAGATCTCATATCTTGTAAAAAAGGACAAATCTGTCCTAGTTTTTGTATATTAGTCTTGTGTAGAACATAATTGCAAAACACGTTTTCCTTGCTTTTTGGAAAGGTAGATGAAAAAGTAGGAGATTGCAATTTGTGCCATGTGCTTGGAAAAAAGCAGGAAGATTTCTGAACTTCTGCAATCTTGTACTTTTTTGTATTCTTTCACGCTTAATAATTGCTTAATGTGGCATTTAGCAACTTTTACCAGCATTGTCATTTCCCTTATTATTTGTTCAATTAGCATAGAAAAATGTCCAAACTTTCTTCACAAAGGCTTAATCAACCAAAATTGGATGCCAAAATCCAAATAAGAATGACACTGTTAGCATGACTTCCAGTCCTCATTTATACTTGAAGGATAAGCTGCTCTCCTGATTGCCTGGTCCTGTGGCTTGCAAAATTTCTATAACAATACCTAAATGCTTAAAAATGGAGATGCACCTCTTAAAGAGAGATTACATATTGCAGTTAACAAATTCAGAGGTTGGAAAAATGTATTTTTCCCCAGCAGCCATATGCCACTGTCAAAAGGCCTGGACAGAAGTGACGTGATAAATCATTGCGAACAGTATAACTTGTGGCACTTGAATTCAATGTGAAAACAGGTTAATTGACCCCACAAGAGCAGTGAGAGTAAGCTGCCTAGAAGGGCAATGACAGCAGATACATGGGAACACTACACTCTTCAAGATCCCCTGCAAGTCAATCATCATCCTGACTTGGAAATAAAGCATTGTTCCTTCGTTGTCGCTGAGTCAAAATCCTGGAATTCCCTCCCTCATGGGTCAATCCACAACAGGTGGACTGCAGCAATACAAGAAGGAAGCTCACCACTGCCTTCTCAAGGACAACTAGGGATGGGCAATGAATGCAGGCCAGCCAGCAATGCCCACATTCCACAAGTAAATAAAAAAAGAACCACATTTTTTCATCATTCCTCTTCTTTTGTGAGCACTCCATGCAGCTCCAACTCTCTTGCTAGCCATCAAATCGTAAAACATAGAAGCCAGATTAGAATGCCTCTTTGTACATTCCAAATAGATTCTCTATTTCATCTCTTCGCAAACTAACACCATTCTCTCATGTATACAGCCAAAAACTACCTTCACTACTTCCTCATTTCACAGCATCCATATTTCCCTTTATAGTCATCTCAATTTAGTCTCTGTCATATCAGAAAATGGTTGAGGCACTGCAAAGACCTACAGACCCTGATAACTTCTCAGCCTCAAGTCTTGTGCTGTAGGGCTAACTGCACTCTGAGACGAGTTTTCCAACACCACAACAACATTAGCATCTCTCTGGCAATGTGGAAATATTGTTGAGGTACATAATGATTAAAAATACAGGACAAATCCAAACTAGCCAATGCCCTCTCATCACGGCACTGAAGAAGGGTGTCATTTTCAGTGGACTTCCTGTCATGCTGCACTTTGAGATGTGTGGCAGGCAGCCTGCCAGATGACAGAAGAGGAACAGAAATATCCTTAAATATCCATTCCCATGTTTCGCAATCTGAATCATCAGTCAGAATTTAATGAAATCCATAAAGTTAATATAAAAAACCCATTGAAAGGCAACAGGGGACTCTTGATCATCCACCAATTTCCATTATCCACTGGCTGTCTCCTTACAAAGTGGCAAATTAGGTTCCCCTGCAATAAATCTTGCGCACAAGATGCCATTGCCATTTATTTCTTCCTCCTGTGCAGAGTGTAATTTTTTGCCAATATAAAATAATTCGATGATGGCATTTTAAGAAAGGTGGCTGGCACTGGGGTTCTCAAACAGTCTGTTGATTTTTACATCTCTGTAGGAAACTTTTGGCTGCAGATGGAGGTGTGGAGATGGGTCATCTGTTTTTTTCTTGCCAATAACGATATAACACAGCAATAACAGATGATTAGGTGCACTGAGATGTTTAACGGATGATTGAAGGACAAGGCTGAAGGTTGAGCCCTTCAGTCTCCTGACCTATCTTCTGCTTAGTGAGACAGTATGCAGGAAGTCTGTTAAAGCCATTCAATCACACTTAAAAGGAAACTATTTCCTATCCTAAAAAATGACAAATTGTGTTTATTCTTCATCCTGCTACTCAATTTGTATTGTTCATGAGAAATTTAGTCTGCAACTTTCTAGTTTTTCAGCACCAGGGGTAATATTTGTGCCACAGTGTTTATGGTTTACTATTTATCTTCCTTCTATCAGCGAGTGAAAAGCAATTGATTCTGTTTATTTGCAGGTAGTGTCTTATCACCCATTAGTTAACAAAAACAGTTTTTTGCAGCTCATTACTTGTTACTTATTCTATTTTGGATTTCTTTAACTGGGATTTGTTTTTGCGACTGTCAGAAGTACGGTAAGAATAAGTAGAAATGTCATCTGTCTTGTGAAAATCTATGACATTGTCTTTTGAATTACTCCAGAAGGAAGCCACATGCTGACAAAGAGAATCATGGCTATGATTGCAGTTTCTTTGCTTTTAAAGATTTTTCAAAGTATATTTATTGACTTTTTTGTGGATTTTTAAGCATGATTTCTGCATCAGATATGATTTATTCTCTCAGGGTTAAAACCATTTCAACTTTAAGGCATTGTTTGTCACTATCGAGGTGTTTTCAATTGTGTTCAAAGAATTTATAATCTTCTTGTAGTTCAGAGAATGAGACTATTTAACAGCCTGCTATTAACAAATGGAAGACATTTCATTCTGTTTGTCTGAGAGAATGAGCATTTTTTTCTTTAAATTTACTAGGAAGATAATCAAGAAATAACCTCAAAAGAGATATTTTATACTGAGACTTGATATATGTGATTCACTACAAGATAGTGGAGATTGTTGTCTGCTGTCAAGTCATGCAAATTGACGAATGATAGCACAGAAATAGCAATAGAGCTAAGAGACAATCTCTTTGTCACCACAGCATCTGTTTCTCAACCAGATGACTGTGTGACAGTATTTATGTGCAAAAGGATATGGATGTCACACATTTTAAACCAAAGATAATGAAATTTCAAGAGGGACTGATGATTCCCAAGACTACTTCTGGATGCTTGATCAATGAGCAGGAGCTAAAGTTTATGTTACTAACTGTGACATACTACATATATGCAGTCTTTTAAACCTGAAATCCTCACTGAGTGGGCTTCAGAGATCAAGTTTACAGTACCGGTATAGGAATACAGACAGGCCATGAATTACACCTGGAATTTAGGAGAGAGAGAAAAAAACGAGCTTCTCAAACAAAGCAATGACTTTGCTTTTAGATTCTGAACTCCAGAAAAGGGTATTTAGTGGCTATTAGAGTCCAATTAAGTGATGAAACTGAATCACCTTCTTTGCTGCAGACTGAAAACAAAATTACACACAGAAATAGCAAACGTGAGATTACGAGGGACTAAAAAGGCTGCAAGTTTCACTAAGTATTTATTCACACTGCATATGGTAAAGATTTAGAATGATTGAAGGCTGGATCCTAGATTCATCTCAAAAAATAAAAGCTAGATGTAATAACAGAAGAAGAAGAGTTAGTACACTGAAAGGGTGTCAGGGCTGGATTTGGTCCTGACTGCCAAGCGAATTGTAAGTACACTGCACCTCTACTATTCTTTGTCACCCCAGAACCTGACCTAAAGTCTGGACTTGATTGTAGTCAGTGTGCTCTGGGAATAAATAGGAGCTTATCATGAAGTGTCCTCCCAATCACAGGAGGAATAATGTGTGATTGCATTGTTGTGTTGGATGCATGGACAGTTTTGGATTCCTCACCAGAGTGTTATGCGCACTTTGACTTTTCTTCTGTCACTGGTCTAACTGTTTTGTTTTGTGATTGTTTTCAAAGGAAAAGTTAACCATGAAGCATTAGGGAAAGAAGCTGCACTCCCTCGTTTGAGACAAATGTTTTCAAGGCCCTTCTGAAAGAAGTGTCATCCAAGAGAAGAAATGACATCAACACAAATGCGAGGTCAGCTGGACAAACAGTGTTTCAGGAGGTGGGAGGGAGGATCAATGACAATAACCTAGTTTATCCCAAGATATTCAATGATTTCACCACCAAACGGTTATTATAAGAAGGTGCAACTTTAATATTGGCTTTGTGCCATTCTCCATTTAGTAGTTGCTTGATTTGTTACTGTATACATTTGCATTATGGAGTCTTGTGGTGCAGTGTGTAGTGCACCTGTGTCTGTGTCAGAAGATCTGGGTTCATGTCCAACCACAGGACTCGATGGGCCAAGAAGTGTGCATTCATAATGTGGCCAAATAGATTAAATATCAACATACAAATCTTTCCATTACGTGTCAACAGCAGGCGTTAAGTATGGAAGAGATTCCTGGTCAACCATTTGATGGAAAGAAAGCTGAAGCCCATACCATCACCATCCATATCTTCAGAATAAAGTCACCATAATCCCAGAACATTTGCATTCTGTTGTTTTGCTGATGTTTGCCAGGCATTTTCACAATGCCATTGCCTCCATTACTTGGCCTGACATCTTTCAGCATTGTATATTCACAAGAAAACTTTAACAACCTTTTCAATTCCTCGTCTCTGCAAGTTGCATCTCCTTGCCTGTATGATGGTTGATAAAGACAAACAAAAGCACTGGAGCAAATGACAGCTCCAGGTGAATAAGTTCACACAAAAAATCATACCGAAGGCCACTATGATATTTACATTGCTCATTAATGCTTATGGTTCTGTTATTTATTTTGGGTTGTAATCTTGTCTCCTTTTTAGACAGATCACTGATGAGCTGGGGCAAAGAAGGCAAGAGCTGGGTTCAGGTTCCTATAGTGTTACCGCTGCTATTCGCTCAAATGTGGATCAAGACCACTGTCAAGAAGGCAGAGACTAGTTAGTGGCCACAATTGATGACAATTCTGTGCCACCTGATAACAAGATAATTGTGCTTCACCCTCCTCACTCCAAAGACTTATTCAGCTTTATTCTGTTTGCATATTCCTCATAGGCATTTGATAGAGCTGCGCGAATGGCCTCCATCAACATTCTTCTCAAGTGTCTTGAATTCTCCAGGAAATGCACAATTATTTGCCTGCTCTGCAACCTCAAGGTCGTCGAGTTTGAACTGGCCTGTTCCTTCCTGATGCAATACGTCATAATCAGAGGTCAGGCTTAGGAGGAAATGCAGCATTCACCGATGAGATTGTAACTTTGAAAGCAAATCCAGATATCAGGAGCTGAGAATCAATACCTTTACACAAGGGTGAATTTGATTTTAGCAGCAATCAGGTTTTAAGGAGAAAGAGTTTGACTTCTTGGTCAAAAGTCAGACATTGAACTATACACAAGATAAATGAAAATTAAGGGTATTTTGATCAAATGTGATGGTTGATCTGGGATCAACCAGACTTGATTATGTACAAGTTGAAGCAATATCCTGAAACTCCCTCTTTAACATTGTGGGTGTTCCCATGCCAATTAGACTGCAACAGTTCAAGAATGCAGCTCACTGCCACCTTCTCAAGGGCAGCTAGGGATAAGCAGTAAACACTGGCCCAGCCAGGAATGCCTATATCACAGGAGTGAATGTGGAATCTTCTATTTTTAAAATCAGTCCTCAGGCAAGACATAATAAGGTAGATATTTGATGTTAGTGAAACTTGCAGCCAGCTGATTAATAATATATGACACTTACCTGAATATTTGTTTCAGATAGACATTCCAACACTTATCATTCCCTGACCTACATGTTTATTTATGACATCAAATTAAAGGAGATCTAAGTAGTTTAATCGTAACTTCTATCTTTGTGACTCTATTGAACTCTGCATGTAGGCAAATTGACAACTAAACTTATGTTGTGCATTGGCTATTTCTAATTATTACTGTCACTGGATGTGAAGCAGTCTTGAGAATACACAATTGCTTTGAATCTCCAGCGTATCTGAATACCATCCTTGGTTTAATGTGATGTGGGACGCTAAATCTCCCAAGTACAATCGTACTGAGTGTACTACTTGTGAATTCGAAGATTCCTTTTTAGAATACTGAAAAAGAACAAAAAAATGTTACCTCACAGCAGACAGTTCAAATGTAGATGTTAAGCATTATCAAAGGGAAAAGCAAATGAAAACAAAGCAAAATGCAACCACTTTCCACCATAATTTTCCTTATAAGGATATATATCACAGTCCTTACACTTTTTCTCTCCTCACTCTCCACGATTTCAAACACTTCTTCCAGTTAAAACATTGATTTATGTGTATTTGCTTTAGTTTAATAAACAGTATTCACTGCTCATAATGTGATCTATTCTGTACTGGAGACATTGGGTGATTATTTTGTGGAATACATCCATTCAGTCCTCAAGCATGGTGGTGGAATTTCTAATTTGATTTGTGGTTTTAATTGTCTACCACACTGCCACTCTGATCTCTCTGTCTCTCTCCTTGTGCAGCGTTCCATTAAAGTTCAATATTAGCTCAAGGAATAGTCCCCATCTATTGATTATAACATTCACAGTCTATAGACAATTTAACAATTGGCCATTTTTTTCCTTCACAAGTCTTTTGGGAAAATCTCTGAGTACAAATACAAAGAGTACAAAGTTATGCCACAGGTCAGTAAGGACATATGAGGAAAACAAACTGAGAACTAAACTTTTTGGAACAGAATTGAGATGTAGGGAACTTTCATGGTTAGACCACATTTGAAGTACTACTTGTTCTTCTGCTCATTATGTTAATAAGAAAGGAAGCATTAAGCATTAATGTAAAAGAAACCACCAAATTAATCAGCAACTAGGATGTTAAATTTACACAGAACTAAACATTGTATGAAATCAAAATGTTGCTATTGCAAGAACTTTGACAGCTTTACAGTCAGGGATGTACGATTGGCTTTGATTGTTCATGATCAAATATACTTGCTGGAAAAGGATTATCATGATCCATCAAGAATTCTGCCCTTTTTTAAAAAAATTCATTCATGGAACGAGGACAATGATATATATTGCTGATTCCTAATTGCCCAGAGGGCAGTTGAGAGTGACCTGTAGGCCAGCAGCTTCCATCCCTAAAGGACATTATGTGGAGGTGCCAGTATTGGACTGGGGTGGACAAGGTCAGAAATCACACGAAACCAAGTTATATTCCAACAGGTTTATTTGAAAACACAAGCTTTCGTAACCTCACTCCTTAGTCTGACACCTGAAGAAGGACTGAGGCTCCGAAGGCTTGTGATTTCAAATGAACCTGTTGGATTATAACTTGGGATCGTGTGTTTTCTGATCTTTAAGGACATTAGTGAACCAGATGGAGTTTTCCTGACAATCAGTTCATGGTCATCATTTAGACTCCTAATTCCAGATTTTTTAAAAATTGAATTCAAATTCCACCGTCTGCTGTGGTAACATTTGAACCTGGACTCTTAGAAGATTATCTGCGTCTGGATTAACAGTCCAATGAAAATACCACTAGGCTATTGCCTCCCCATCCATAGCATGCAACAATAAACAATAGCAGCTGTCTTCTAATCTCAAAGAGGACAGTAAGAATTTTCTTTAAAACATAAAGGTCAGTAATCCAGAGTAGTCATGTTTTGATTCCTCTTAGAGTTAAAAGCTGCAATAGGAATTCCTCTAACTTAAATAAAAATTGAAGTGGAGATGTCTCACTCTAAACAGTGTTGTACTCGTTCTGACACATTTGTTTTTGTTTCCAATTTTTCTTTAGGTGAATTTGAAGATTGTGTTCACATTTCAAGTGGAATTGTCATGTTATAACTAGTTTTAATTATCATATGATCTATGATATAGGATTCATTACAACAATGTAATCCAGAATTGATTTTTATAATGAATATTCAGAAATGTATTAAAAGGTTGTAGTCTCATGTTAATTCCTAAGGACCCACAGAGATATAACAAAATCCTAAAATTCTTAAGTTAGGTTTCCAAGTGCTGATACTAGGAGTGGTAGAGTACAATACTTGATGGGAGGTGGGTACAGTAGCAGAAATAGCGTGAGTGTGAGGTATCGAAGAGCAGGTCATTGGTCTTTTACCTCCAGTGTTGGACATTCTTCTAGATGGCCCGGCAGGATCTCCTGGTCACTGCCTGCAAAGCCAGGCACCAGTTTCCTGCATCTGCCATGCCCAGGCAAATGTCAGAAACTATGCAGGGTAGCCCTGGACTGGCAGTGTTTATCCAGGTACACAATGAGGTTTCAAAGATGGTGTGGATGCAATGCATGCCAGTGAAATGCAAAATCTATTTAAATCTGCAAAGCTGCTATTGTAGGCATTATTTTGGTGGCAGATTGCCCCCCCACCCCCGCCACCCCGCCCCCTCACGGACATCCTTCCCAGCCCCTACCCCATTACATGGCCAGGTTGCCAGTTAAATAAAGGCAGTCTCCTAATCTCAGCATTCAGGAGATAGGGGACAGAGGTTGTCATTCATTCTTGAGACAGAGGTGGCCCATGAGCAGGCAAGTCAACCTGAAGGTCAATCCACACCTGTTCTTTCGTGCTATTTACATAAATTCCTGACTTTGATCCTGTCCAGTTAGAGAAAATTCTCGAGTTTAACAACTCAGTACAATACAGAATTCCTTTAACAGTTTATTGTACCACCTGTAACTTACAAACATTAGTATCCAGCTTTCTTCAAGTTAAATCATTCCTAACAATGTATTTTTTTCCCGTAACTACCAAACTGCACCCACTCACCTAGAAAAAGCAGATTTAGCACTTAGGATCCAATGACTCTTCTTCAGAACAGCTCTTGAGAAGCGTTTTGAAGAAGGGTCACTGGGGCTGAAACATTAACTCCACTTTCTCTCCACAGATGCTGCCAAATGCAATGACAGAACACAATGTTACATTATTCACATTATCACTTATCTAGCTTCCCTTCTTCACTAGCTTACAATCAACAATATCTTTAGTCTGCCAATCTATTTTCCCTCTCTTTCTCTGGGCTGCCTCCCTACCCCACTCCAGCGGCATAAATACCACATTTTCGTAGCAGCTGCCAGTTCTAAAACAGGGTTACTGAACTCAAAATGTTAGCTATTTTTTCTTCACAGATGCTGCCAGACCTGTTGATTTTCTCCAGCAACTTCCTTTTTGTTTAGAGCTATGGCATCCACAATTCTTTGAACTATAATCATGTAAATATTGCTTTCTTCGCCTCTTCATTGCTAGATGGATGGAGTTTAAAAACAGGGAGGCTATGCTGCAGCTGTATAGGGTCCTGGTGAGGCCACACCTGGAGTACTGTGTGCAGTTTTGGTCTCCTTACTTGAGAAGACACATTCTAGCACTGGAGGGGGTGCAGAGGAGATTCACTCGGTTGATTCCAGAGTTAAGAGAGTTGGATCATGAGGAGAGACTGAGTAGACTGGGATTATACTCATTGGAATTCAGAAGAATGAGGGGAGCTCTTATAGAAACATATTTGAATATGAAGGGAATAGAAAAGGTGGAGGCAGGGAGGTTATTTCCTCTAGCAGGTGAAACTAGGACTAGAGGGCATCTCCTCAAAATAAAGGGAAGCAGATGTAGGACTGAGGTCAGGAGGAACTTCTTCACCGAAAGGGTTGTGAATCTGTGGAATTCCCTGCCCAGTGAAGTGGTTGAAGCTACTTCACTGAATGTTTTTAAGGCAAGGCTAGATAAATTTTTGAACCATAAAGGAATTAAGGGTTATGGTGAGTGGGCGGGTAAGTGGAGCTGAGTGTCAAAAAGATCAGCCATGATCTTATTAAATGGCAGGGCAGGCTCGAGGGGCCGGATGGCCTACTCCTGCTCCTAGTTCTTATGTTCTTATATAGATGTATGTGACAGCAGTCAAAATGCATGAGGGTGACAGACAAGTTCACAATTGAAAGCTCCCAATCACAGGACTAATCAATCAGAGAAAGATTGTCCTTTCTCCCTGTATAAGAGAATGACAGAATACGTGTGCAGCTTCTCCTCCAATCACAGAATCTATCTCCCTCATGTTCCTGTAAGCACAGGCTGATTCTCACCCACACTTGTTACTGATAGGCTCACTAGTGAGCCTCACAAGTCTGCAGAATGTGTACTTAAAGTGATGACATTTTTTGTGAACATGTGTATCAGTCATTTTAAAAGAAGACTTTTGTTGCTCACTTCTGTTTCTCATCTTGTGCCAATTAGATGTTGATGAAATTAATATGTTCCTTGTGTATTGTGGCTTTAAGGTTAATGGAGTGATGATAATTGAAGCTATTAATGAATTCTTCTAATCCTGTCTCATGTGAATTCACAAACCCCATGTGTCAATTTATGAACAGGAGATATTGTTCCCACATGACCATATTACCTAATAAATGAGTTATTGAGAATAATAAATGGAACCAAAGCCAGAATTATCACCAACATCAGAAAAGAATTCTTTGAGGAAGTCCCAACAAGAATCCTTGAAAAAAATACTTTGATCTCGTGAATGGAGAATGCTCTACTCACTGGGAGGAAATTATGTCCAAACAATATATCAGTCGCAAAGATTAGTGTAAGAAATGTATAATGGGGTCTTGCTCAACTTTTTAGCCACAATCAGAACTAAATATTATTTCAGGCAGCTAACCAAAATAAATTCTAAGCCCATGTCTATATTGACAGGCATTAAAACATGCTTCTATAAGATTTTATTCACAGTATTATCAATTTAAGCTCACTTTTAAAGATTTCTGAGGTAGTTCAGTTCTTCTATTTCATTTATACTTTTATCATTTAATGCATAGTTATTTCCGTACTTATCCTTCCAAATGTGTTTCAAACGTTCAAATATTCTGTATCAAATTTCATCTAATATTTATCTGCCCAGTCTATTATGCTGAAGCTGCATACAGATTTCGTCTTGTTTAACCATGCTACGTTCTGTTGTTGTATCAGCAAATTTTCACATCATGCCCTCTCTACATGAATGTAGATCTTTCAGATGTGCATACATATTTTGCAAAAGGTGGAATTATCCTAACACCGACATGTGACTTACCCAATTTATATTTTTCCATCATCTTTGCTTTCTGCTCTTTAGGCATTTTGCTACCCAGTTTGCCATATTCCCTATGAAATCCGTGCTTTAATCTTATCAATAACTGCTATCTAACGGCACATCACAATACTTTGGAAATTCATGTATTCAACATTGATTGCATTTGATGTAACAGTGTGCTCCTTTATTTCCTCAAAAATTTCATTTTGTTTTGAGACTTGGTTTACCTCCCACATATCTGTATTAATAGTCATCATTAAACCTTATATGTCAGGTGAGTATTCTAGCAACACAAATGAACCTGGTCAAAGCATGTTTGATTTATTTGTGCTTTATTGGTATATGTTGGCCTGCATTTTGTTATATTTATGATGAAGACAATTCTCACATTCATCGCTGGATAAAAATAAGTGACAGTGATTCAGCACATATCACGTATCACCTGATCTTCTTTTCCAAGTCAATGTAAAATAAACTAGGTGAGATGCAAAGTATGCTGCCCCTCAGTATTATCCATTTTCCTTTGGCAAATTGAGTTAATAGTCATTTTGGTGTGTGTTTTTGAGTGATCAGATTCTAGTTCCCTCTTTTCAATGTGAATGAATTGGTGTCACTTGTCCCACTCTTTATTAAATTCAGTTGAGCACTTGTGCAATATGATAAGCCCTTACTTAACATTACCAGACACCAGTTCCAGTCAAATCGAATGCCACACTGATTGGCTGCAGCAGAAAAGCACCCTTTTCACAAATGTTGAGGAAGCACCTTGGTTACAATTCCATCAGTTGCTGCAAATTTCCTATTGTGCCTCCAGTTACTGCCTGTGCGATTCATTTTAGGCATGGCACATGCTTCCAATTGTAGTCAATTGAGAATTAGCAGTTTCATGGCCATTGCATTGTCATTACTGTCACCAACATAAAAATGAGATCCAAAATATGTAGTATTTTCCCCGGATAGCCATCCCTATTACTTATGGTATTTGCAACCTCTACCAGCATGTAATTCTGAATGAGTTAGTAAGAACTGCCGGTGCTGGAGTCTGAGATAACATAGTGTGGAGCTGGAGGAGCACAGCAGGCCAGGCAGCATCAGAGGAGCGGGAAAGTTGACGTTCAGAAGAAGGGTCCTGACCTGAAACATCAGCTTTCCTGCTCCTCTGATGCTGCCTGGCCTACTGTGTTCCTCCAGCTCCACACTGTGTTATCTCTGATTCTGGATGAGGGCTGTTTGAGGTAGTTCACTATCAGCAATCCACATTCGTCTTTGCTTTGTCTTTGGCCTATCTTGTGAGTACTGGTAGATAATACATCAAAAACTATGCACAGCAGAGCCACCATTCTGAGATAACAAGGACTTCAGGAACTGAAGTTCGGTTCCCTCAAAACCTACAGCAAAATTCCTTGTCTCTGTCAAACAGGCTATGTATAATAGTTGTACAATGGGCAAAGTCAATGTAAAATGAACATTAATCCCTTCAGAATGGAGATCAGCAGTAATGTTCCCTCACGGAATGTAAGGAATGCCTGGAATGTACCCCACAATGAAACAAACAAGCCTCTCACATTAGCAAGTTCAAGAAAGGTGAAACTGAGTATCCAACCCCAATGCCACAAGCAAGAGTAGCTAATAAAAATGTACAGCAGCCATAATTGGAGGAACAGCCTATGATTAACTGTCCCAAATTTTACGGGACTGTTCCATAATTTCGCTCTTCATCACGTAACTCTTGCTGTTTCTGTCTGGAACTATATTTGTCCTTTAATTCTAAAATTATTTATGTAGCTGTACTCGTGTTTATCAGCCACAAGGTGGCATTGGATTGGAGGCCCTCCCCAGGAAAAACCCACCCACCACTTGAAAAAGGGGGAAAATGTGGTGTAATGATTAGATGCCATCCCGATAGGAGGCAAAATGCAGTGGACAGTGTGTGCACACATCATGGCCCAGGCAGCTGGATGAAGGAAGTTTCAGTGAGCTTTCTGTCAATGGGAGCATGGAGAGGTTGACTGACATCAAGATCAGAATAATAAACAATGACAGTTTTTACTATTGACTTTTCGTATGGCTAATATGCATTATAGCATTAGAAAAACAATGCTAGGGCATCTTATTAAAGCTCCCTTCCCTCTCTTTGCTCCTTGTTCCATCATGATCACCAGAAACCAAAACCCTATCCTCATGTCTTTAAGGACCCAAGTGTTTGGCCTTTGTTCTCCTTCAAGGAACTTTGTTATATTTGTAGTCCGGATTAAAATTTCATATTTCACAGTTTAGAGAAATAAATTGCACAAGGGCAGGTCAAGGTTTGACTGTAATGATTCTTATGATGAAGCAACGCATTAACATTATTCATTTGGACCCAAATGTAGAAAAAGCTACCAGATAAGATACCAAGTTATTGCAAATTTGGGATCAGTATCCACCAAAACTAATAGCCTGATTAATGCAGAACAGAATTCATGTAAGAAAATCGTCAGGAAACCATGGATTCCCAGGCCTCTGAATTGAATTGAATTGAATTGAATTTGCGTTATTGTCACAAGTACTCAAATGAGTACGGTGAAAAGTTTGTAAGTGGTCACTTACAGCGCCATCTTAGGTACAAAAGTGCCTAAGTACAGCTTCTTCAGTTGCAAAATCTTAGAAAATAAAGAGATAAAAAGTCCAGCATTGCAGAAATAAAAGTTCAGAACAACGAACTTCCAACCTAGATCAAGCTGGCACCTACCCACCAGTCCACACCCCAGGCCTTGGCTCCAGACTGTTCTGGGCTTCACCTCGAGGTTCATGAGGCTGGGAGGACGCTCTGGAATCACCTTGTGACCGGGAGTCCATGCTGAGGCCATGCTAGGCTGAGATTTGTTATGTATTTAAAAGAACAGAGGATAAATTGGTTTCTGTAGGCATTCGATTTCCCAAATGGTGATCCCTGAGACATTCATTGGGAATGCCAGACTGGGAGGTTGGTCCTCGAGCTTCCAGAAGAAGTGAAACCATGGAGAAAACGGGACGGATTAACATAGGAGAGCATAAACAGACAAAGCTTGTTAAAATATTTCTGGTAATTTTGAACTACGTCAGATTAGCTATAAAACAAGCCAAAGAAGAGACTCCAATATGAATTTTCCCAAGATGATGCAATTTTGTACAATATGCTCTTCCTGGACTTCAATATGTCTTGCCCAAATATCTTAAAAGCACATTGTTTCGGAAGAATGATTAGCCTTGTCATCATCACCATCCTGCGAAAGTATCAGAAAGTTTTCTTTTAAAAAAATTCTTGCTTTGTTAAAATCTATCCCCTGAGTAAGACTGACCACCCAATGTGACCTTTCTCACTGTAGATAATTCGGAGTTAATGAATCCCACATTGACAAGTTGGTTCCCATGCTTCGTGATCTCCCATGCTGTGACTGTCTCTGCTCTCCATGACCTGCGAAAGGAAGTCATTTTCAAGAAGACCAAATCCAGTGAAAATGGAGCAGGCACAACAAGCAATGAGGGAGAAACAAACCATTGAAGAGTTTTGGAATCTGCTCCATATAGGCAAGAAACAACAAATAGAGGAAGAGCTACAAAGAATTATTTGAGTTTTATAGTTTGAAAGAATATATTAGAAGAGGGACAGAGAAGCTGAGATAGGTATGGGATGTGATATCAATTGATTTAACATATACATGTCAGAAAATGTGTCATTAAGAAATAAAAGTAAAAAGAGACTGACAGTGACTGTGAATATCACACATCTTTTTGTTGTTGTGCCACATGTGTAGTTGGTCTTTGAGTTGTTTGAAATGATTTGTTAAGTTTGAACTGCAAGTCGAGTCTTTTTATTGCCTGAAATGAGATTCCTGAACAATAGGGAAACATCTGCTATTTTTATATAACTATAGAGTTCTTAGGAACCATTAGACTAACAGCATTGTAATAAACTGACAAGTAATTAGACTTATCCTATTGTCTCCCAGTGCAGCAGTAAACCATTTTTCATTTATCAGAGTGTAGCCCAGGGTTAACTTAATCAGGTTTTAATTACAAGCTGCCCCAACAGGTTGTTAAAGGGCCAATTCTCCTTCGTCGACATGAAAGGAAACATCAGTAAGGAGTCTGCAATCTTTCTATCAAAGGCATGGATTAGATTACTCCACTACAGGACTGTTTTGCACTAATCTTTAGACAATGAAAAGTACTATGGCAACATAAAGGTTCTGTTTTTAAAAATATGTTGACCCTTCATGCTGTATGAGTTGTAGTGTATGGCCACATTATGTTGCAAACGTCATGCCGGATCCTAGTGTCAAGTGGAAAAAAAACAAACGCAGTCAGTTCACTTATTTGCCATACCACGATCTTTCTGTTCTCAATGTACCGTAGGAAGCATGATCAACAACGTCACTCAGCTGTTCCAATCCTGTCTACTCCTATGTAGCTACAAGCACCAGCACGCCAAAACACATCTTAAACATATGCAAGCACTATGGTCCTCTTTCAAACTTATGTTTGTGGTTTGATGGCAGAGTAAGTATTAGTGAGCCCAAAGTTCAGAGAGCCATAGAATACCTCCAGTGCAGAAAAGGCCATTTGACCATTCAAGACTGCACCAACCCTCTGAAGGGCAACAACCATGTCCATCCTATCCTTCTCTCATCTTGCCTTTCCACCTATTTTTGAATTGCCTGCAAATTTGGTGACAGTACATTTATTTCCTTCCTCCCAGTCATTAATATGTATCATAAACAGTTACGGCCCTGGCACCAATCCCTTTGGGGAATTAGGTTATGTTAGCCATCTGAAAAAGAACTCCATAGCCACACTCGCTGTTTCCTACCCATTAGCCAATTCTCTATCCACGGCAATATCCTACTTCCAACACCATGGACTCTTATGACTTAACCTTTTGTGTGCTACTTTGTCAAACCTCTTCTGGAAGTCCAAACACAACACATATACTGCTTCTCCCCGATCCATAATGGATGAAAACTCTTTGAAAAACTAATAAATTAATCTGACACTATTTCCCTCTTATGAAGCTATGTTGACTCTGCTTAGAATGGAACAGTACATTTTCAAGAAGCAAGCTGAGGCTCTTGACAAGCAAAATTCCTTGTAATAGGCAACTCATCACTCAAAGTTACTGTTCTGTTTCTCTGGCCATCTCCTTGCTCTTCACTATAAATTCTCCTGTTACCATCTGTACTGGGCACATTGATTCTTGCCAATCATTTTCATTTCATATATCAATAGAATATGGCACTGGAACCTTATTTAAAGTTGGCTGGATAATAATGTAATTTTTTTAATTGAACTTTTGTGAACCAATTAGAATTTTAGAGCATCAATTTGAATGATTTCATGGTAATTTTTTTGTCACCTTCCAATAAATGATCAAAATTATTCAGTCAATTTTCACAAAAAAATGTCGTGAGCTTTGCATTTATGATCTCTGAGGCACAATCCCAGTATCATGAATATTGAATTGTCATACCCTTAGACTTAATTTTTCGAGCATGTATTCATTTCCTATTCCTCTGTCTGTTTCTTGTTCCATCCTCAGAATTTCCTCTGAATCCTCACAGCTTTGAGTTTAATAAATAACTTTTGTGAAGGACTTTGGCGGTCTTGTGGCATGGCAATAGTGTTCCTGTATCTGAGCCAAAAGCTCTGAATTCAAGTCTCAATCCAAGATTTGATGATCAGGGAAAGTATGTTCATAATGTAAACAAAGAGGGTGGGGTATCTTCCAGCATGGCAGTCAGTAAAAGCAGGAGAGATTCCTGGTCAGTTGTGTGATGGAGAAAAAAGTCAGAATATCTACCATCACAATTCACATTCCACTTAAAAGTGTACGTTGCCACTGCAATTCCGAATCCTTGGTGAGTGAGGCAGTTGGTTGCACTTCTGATGTGAATCAAATTGGTGTGATCTCCATTTTGGTTGGGGTGGATTTTGTCCCTGCCCCCTTGCCCTACCGAGGTTAGTGTTTGTAATATTGTGGGTTGGAGTCACTTTCAGACAGAAAACAGAAGAAAGGTCTTTTTCTGACGCTTTTTAGAAGTTCAGTCTCACCTTACAATGGGGATTTCCACACTCCGTTGATGTTGTTACTTGCTCAAAGACATTGAGGAGCTTGAGACAGTCCATGTTGTCAGCTGTTTGTTTGATTATTTCCAACTTCCTTCAAGTTCACCTCAACTCTTGCTATACTTTCCTCTTGCATTAATTTCTTTTCAAGGAACACAATGGAAAGAAATCACTTTAATAAAAGAATCTAGATGGCGAAAAGCCTAGTTTCTCCTTGAAAGCATGCAAAGTTTTTAAAAAATAGAAATCATGCTGTTCATTCCAACACGTCCCCTCTGGCACAGTCCACCACAAGCTGTCTCTAATTTCTTTTTGTTTTCACAGTTCTGTTAGGACTGATGCAGAAACATGTTTGTGCCAATAATTTGTGGAAAAAAAATAGGTGTTCGGTCGGCCATATTGTTTGTTTTAAATAAGAAGTTGTCACCTAATATTGCAACCTCGGTGACAGGGAGGACTTGAATGTTTACCTTTATATTTTCATACATTTCCTTACAAACTCTGACATGGGCTTTCAAAACGTCTGCTAGTTTACTTTTGCACTTGAAGATTTTTTTAAATAGCTTAATGTTAGTCTGTGTTAATTTGAGTTATAATAAGCTTATTGGTATTGTGATAAGTGTCACAAATAAGTGTCAGCTTTCCACTTTAAGGTACAGAGAGTATCATAGGACAAAGTTCCCTTTTTCTATGCTCTAAGCATAGCAGATGACACCTGCAGGAGACTCTGCCATCTGATAAGGTATTAAAACAGTTATTTCTCTATGAGGAGGAATGGCTGAAAGTTCAGTCCTTACTGAAGTGTGACTGCCTGCCAGACTGCTGAGCAGCTCACTCACCTGCCGTGTTTTCATTAAAGTGTCTGCACTCTTCGCCTACCACATGTTGTGGGATCAGAAGCATTCCCTTAGCATTATATTTTTTCACAATGCCTGTCATGCCTACTTTGAGATCTAGGCTCCGATCTTTCACTTAAGCTCCTCAGTGAAAATAGAGATGTAATGAAACCTTCTCTACCAGCCTGTCAGCTGCTGCTTAATACTAGTCTGTGTTTGTAAGTCTATATGTGCAATGAGTGGGGGGGATATTGGATAGCAACTGGAAAACCACAAAAAAATTCAGGAATGAAAACATGGCACGTGAGGGTATAGGGAATGTATGCATTAGTTGGTATTGAGGTTGGTATGTAGTTGTTTATAAAACTGACAAGTTAAATTGCCTTAGATTATATAAGCAAATGCTCACAACAAGGGAGAAGTGTATCCAGTATCCAATCCTTCACCTCCTAACGTCCTCAGAGTACTGAGTCAAAACCTGGATAATACACAATTATTATGCATTTGTTTAACACTCTGGCTTGTTGAGTCAATATCCTGGAGAAGCTTTCTGGTGTGCTTCAATACAGTTTTTATTCAACTAAAGTCCCTGGAGTGCCAGAGGCTGAGGGGTGATCTTATAGAGGTTTACAAAATCATGAAGGGCATGGATAAGGTGATTAGCCAAAGTCATTTTCCTTGGGTGGAAGAGTCCAAAACTAGAGGGCACAGGTTTAAAGTGAAAAGAGAAAGATCTAAAAAGGATCTGACTGAAGGGTCTGTTTCCGTGCTGTATGACTCTATGATTCTACTGTCTCAACACCTCTTCGGTTCTCAAAGGCACCATTTATGAAATAACATACACTGATTGTTATTGGATGTGGATCTGTCACTTTCGTTATGTAGAGTAAAAATTAGGATGTTCTCCTTAAAGCAGCAAAGATTAAGATGACATTAACCACAGGCATTCAACATTATGGAGGGCTTTCATAAAGTAGATAGAGGGAAACATTTTTGATTGACCAAAACTTAACAAAATTGACAACATTCATAATGCAATGGATTGTAATGATCTGAAATAAACTGGTGAACTTGGATATATACTAGAAAAGGAACAGGACCATAGGAAAAGAGCAAAGACATGGGATTAATTGGATGATAAATTGGCCTCCTTTAGCACACCATGATTGCCATTTGCAATCCAAAAATTAATTACAGTTCAGAGTGGTTAACAATGGAATAAAGGTTTTGTCTGCATCTCAAAACAATTCATATTTACTAAGCACCTGGAAGCAGTAAATTCTCAAAATATTTACAAGAGAGTTCATAAATAAAATTTGACATAGATTCAGAGATATTAGCACACTAATCTTGGTCATAGAGTTAGTTTGATGATGTTAGGGATGGAGAAAGGGTAAGGGAGAAGAGAGAGAGAATACCTTAGGGAATGGGCAATTGAAGTTATATCCACAATGGAGCAGCAATAAAAGCAAGTGATGCTCAAGTAGCTGAGAGTTAGAGGAACACAGATATCATAGGAGTGCTTGGAGATAATGTAAAACCTTGAAAGGATTTGAAAACAAAGATTTGAATCTTACAATTGAGGTGCTGCTCGATCTGGAATGGGTCACGAAGGATAAGGATGATGAATGAATAGGTCTTGGTGTGAGTTGGGGTAAGGGCAAACATTTTGGATTGCTTCAAGTTTAGAGACAGTAGAATGTAGGAGACCAGCAGGAGTGGGTTTGATTAGTTGAGTCAACTGGTAATAAAAGCATGGACAGTTTCAACCAAAGACGATTTGAGGCAGAGGTAGAGTTGGATGGTGTTATAGAGATGGTAATAGGTAGTCTAAATGATATGGATTTGTATTCAGACATTCATCCCAGGATCTAAGGTATGCAAACAGTTTGTATCAGGCTCAGAAAGTTATCAGCAGGAGGGTGAAGTTGTTGGCTGATGACTAGAGTCTGTGACAGAAACCAAAGACAACCTCAATCCTCCCCATATCTATCATCATATCATAGATCTGTTATAGCACAGAAGGAGGCCATTCAGCCTGATGTGTCTGTGCCACCTCTCTATAATAGCAATTTACCTCATGCCACATGCCCACCTTTTCCCCGTGGCCTGGTAAATGTTGCCTCTTTACAATTGTTCAATTGTCTTCCGAAAGCTGTGATTAAGTCTGCCTCCACTATACTCTTGGGTATGCCATCTCCTAAGTACTCCCTGCATTTTACGTAGTCACCCCTTTTCTCAAGATAGTTTCCCATATCTTGTAGAATCTTGCCTCATTCTTGTTGTCAACTGTACAACAGCATTTATCCTTACATACTGATGTATTACTTTATACCTAAACTGCAGAATTATTTACTGTTTGGATAATTGGTAACCCTGTATAGAGATCATTCTTGGGTAGTCTGTCCAAGGAATATGTTGCCTTAATGTTTTAAGTAACAGACAAGGTCATTCTCTCTTGACTGCAGTGTATATGTCTCGTGGTATTGAAAGTTATACTCTCAGGCTACTTTCAACACAAACAAGCAATTTTCACCGACTGGTAGTCACTATTAGTAGTTTTTCTTTCTCCCTGATTCACCATTATCCATTCCTTTGTCTGTCCAACTGCTGTTCTCTGTCTCTGGGCTCCATCATTCCCTTCTCCACACTGCCTACCCACCGCAACCCCCCAACCCTACCCCCATCCTCTTTCCCCCTGTCTTCAGCACATATATTACCTTTTCCTAGCTACAACTAGTTCTGAAGAAGGGTCACTGATCACAAAAATTGACTCTGTTTTTAGTCCACAGATGGTGCCAGATCTGCTGAGTTTCTTCAGCAATTTCCATTTTTCTTCTACTCTTCTATGTGAGCGTAAACTCTACATATTTGATATTTTTATCATTATACTCTTTGATGTTGAGTCTACTTTGTTATTGTGGATAGGACTACTCTATGTCTCACAACCTAAATCATCAACATTGATGGTAAGGTGACTATATTTTAACCATCTATTCCCAAACAATTAGTTTGAGACTTATCTCATATTGCTGGAACAAAAGACCATCTGTCTTTTAGCATAACAAAAATAAAGATTGCTGGAAAATCTCAGCATGTCTGGCAGCATCTGTGGAGAGAAATCAGAGTTAACATTTCAGGTTGAGTGAGTCCCAGTCTGAGGAAGCGTCATTTGACCCAAAATATTAACTCTGATTTCTCTCCACAGATGCTGTCAGAACTGCAGAGCTTTTCCAGCAAACTCTATTCTTGTTTCTGATTTACAGCATCCACAGTTCTTTTGGTTTTCATTTAATGTCTTTCCATATCCTGCCTCCATTGTTTTCAGTCATGCATACCCAGTTCTTGCACATTGTCAGTCAAATAGTTTCCATCTTCTGCATCACCCTTTGTCAAACTCTGCCCATGAATCAGCAAATCCCATTGTACATCTCTACCAAGTACATTTCACAATTGATAAAATAGTTAATCAACAGACTGACGTTCAGCAAAGCTGATACAAGCAAATTGCTAAAAAATATCGAAAAATTATATCTGCTGACACTGCATAGAAAGCCTTTTCTCTTATCACCACTGCTTTTTTTGTCAATTGCCTTAACTTGGGTGTGTTTTGGTTCTTGATACTTCATTAGAAAAGGTTTCCATTTTTCTGCTCAGTCCAGACAACCCACGATTTTGAACTATTGTGGGTAAATCACCACAAGTTACTGTTAATTTAGCTATTTATTAAGAAATGTCACAGACGATAAAGTATTGAACCAATGATTTAAATGCATGTAGCAACCAAAAGAAGAACCCTCAAGTAAGCATGTTAAGCCTCACAACTCAACTTGGCTATTACCCGATTAATGGTGGAATTTAACAATGATTTCACCAACAGTGTCCGTCTCTGGAAATGTCCTGGGTTCAATCCTTGCACTGTTCGACATTCTGCTACTGAATTATTCTCATGTTCAAACCTTATGCAATTTTCTCTCTTTCAAATTTGTGGTGTGCCATTAATGATGACTCTTGAGATTCTTTCATCCCAAACATTGATTACATTCTGGGGACCTCAATCATGTAGCTCACCTCCTTATCATAAGTAGCTCCCCTGTTCTTGGTTACATTTGCTGCTAGCTGTCTGTTTAAAATGTGGCTTTTCCTGCAATTAACCCCTTTACTTCAGACATTCCTTCTGCAGGCAGTCTTGATTGCCCACTTGCCATGAGGCAGCAGGTTACCAAATAGTGTTACCCCGTCTCTGCCGGGAAACAACTTGTTTCTGATCCTCCCACCCACCTTCCTGCAAAAATGCCATCCCCTATTCCCAATTCCTTCGCCTCCGCCACATCTGCTCCCAGGATGAGACATTCCACTCCCGTACATCTCAAATGTCCTCATTCTTCAAGGACCGCAACTTCCCCCCCACAGTGGTCGAGAACGCCCTCGACCGTGTCTCCCGCATTTCCCGGAACACATCCCTCACGCCCCGTCCCCGCAATAATAACCAAAAAAGAATCCCCCTCGTCCTCACATACCACCCCACCAACCTCCGGATCCAACGCATCATCCTCCGACACTTCCGCCATCTGCAATCAGACCCCACCACCAAAGACATTTTTCCCTCCCCACCCTTATCTGCCTTCTGGAGGGACCACTCCCTCCGCGACTCCCTTGTCTGCTCCACACTCCCCTCCAGCCCCACCACACCCGGCACTTTTCCCTGCAACCGCAGGAAGTGCTACACCTGCCCCCACACCTCCTCCCTCACCCCAATCCCAGGCCCCAAGAAGACTTTCCACATCAGGCAGATGTTCACCTGGACATCTGCCAATGTGGTATACTGCATCCGCTGTAACCGTTGTGGCTTCCTCTACATTGGGGAAACCAAGCTGAGGCTTGGGGACCGCTTTGCAGAACACCTGCGCTCAGTTCGCAACAAACAACTGCACCTCCCAGTCGCGAACCATTTCAACACCCCCTCCCATTCCTCAGATGACATGTCCATCCTGGGCCTCCTGCAATGCCACAGTGATGCCACCCGAAGGCTGCAGGAACAGCAAATCATATTCAGCCTGGGAACCCTGCAGCCCAATGGCATCAATGTGGATTTCACAAGCTTCAAAATCTCCCCTCCCCCAACCGCATCCCAAAACCAGCCTAGCTCATCTCCAACTCCCTAACCTGTTTTTCCTCTCACCTCAAGCCACACCCCCATCTCCTATCTACTAATGTCATCCCGCCTCCTTGACCTGTCCGCCCTCCCTGGACTGACCTATCTCCTCCCTACTCCCCTACCTACACTCACCTTTACTGGCTCCATCCCCGCCTCTTTGACTTGTCTGCCTCCCCTCCACCTATCCTCTCCTCTATCCATCCTCTATCCGCCTCCCCCTCTCTCCCAATTTATTTCAGAACCCTCTTCCCCTCCCCCATTTCTGATGAAGGGTCTAGGCCCGAAACATCAAGTTTTCCTGCTCCTATGATGCTGCATGACCTGCTGTGTTCATCCAGCCCCATGCTTGTTATCTCGGATTCTCCAGCATCTGCAGTACCTTTTATCTCTGTTTCTGATGTTTGACTCCTTTTTCCCAGGGATGGTTAATTGCTACGTTACTTTTAATTCCTTTGTTTCTCCTTATCCCTCTCATCACGAGAAGCAATTTTTTAAACAGTTTTTCCTTCCCCTTGCCCCAGTTTATTCTGGAAAGAATTGTTGCTGATTATTTCAGTCCATAAAGTTATTAAAGTGAAGTTTACATTACCACAGAACAGACCCATCAAATCTCTTCTCAATCTTTTCCGAAGAGAGCAGACTAGTTGAAAGAGACTTCTGCTCCTCCAGGGTTCAGAATGCCAAACAAATATTTCCTCCCCTCCCCTTTCAGTAATTTAAAAGAACCTGTTGTCTCCATGATACCCTGGCTCACTCCTCAATGACCCCTAAAGCCTCAGCCCCTTACAATACCACCTTTCTGCACATGAAACATTATACCGACACTTTTACCTCCTTACACCTTACTATACAAATCCACAAATAATCCTTCCAGCTGAAGCTGCAAATTATGTGTACATTTTTCAATTTATTAACTGTATTTGCTCTTCACAATGTGGTATCTTCTATACTAGAGAGACCAAGTGTCAATCAGAGTGACCATTTTGCAAAGCAACACTATTCAGTCCACTCAGAGATAGTAAGAACTGCCGATGCTGGTGTCAGAGATAACACAGCGTGGAGCTGGAGGAACACAGCAGGCCAGGCAGCATCAGAGGAGCAGGAAAGCTAATGTTTCGGGTCAGGACCCTTCTTCAGAAATGGCCATTTCTGAACATTTGTGAACATCGGAGGCATGATTAGTAAGTTTGAAGATGACGCCAAAATTGGAGGTTACCTCAGAGTACAACGGGATCTTGATCAGATGGGCCAAGGGGATGAAAAGTGGCAGATAGAGTTTAATTTACTTAAATGAGAGATGCTGCATTTTGGAAAGGCAAATCAGGGCAGGACTTATACACTTAATGTTAGGGTCCTGAAGACTGTTGCTGAACAAAGAGACCTTAGAATGCAAGTTCATAGTTCCTTGAAAGTGGACTCATAGATAGATAGGATAGTAAAGAAGGCATTTGGTATGTTTGCCTTTATTGATCCGTGCATTTAGTGTAGGAGTTGGGAGGTCATGCTGCAGCTATATAAGAATTGGTTAGGTCACTACTGGAATCTGCATTCAATCCTAGCCTCCCTGCTATAGGAAGGATGTTGTGAAACTTGAAAGGATTCAGAAAGGATTTAGAAGGATGTTGCCATGGCTGAAGGTTTTGTACTTGAGGGAGAGACCGAATAGGCTGGGACTTCTTTCCCTCCAGCGTCAGAGGCTAGGGGGTGACCTTATAGCGGTTTATAAAATTATGAAAGGCATGGGTAGAGTGAATAGCCAAGGTCTTTTTCCCAGGGTAGGGGCGTCCAAAACTAGATCTCATAGGTTTAAGGTGAGAGGGAACTAAGGGTCAACTTTTTCATGCAGAGGATAGAGTGTGTATGGAATGAACTGCTAGAGGAGGTGGTGGAGTCTGGTACCATTACAACATTTAAAAGGCATCTTGATGGGTATATGAATAGGAAGGGTTTAGGGGGATATAGGCCAAATGCTGGCAAATGGGACTAAATTTATTTTGGCTATCTGGTCGGCATGGACGAGTTAGACCAAAGGGTCTGTTTCCATGCTGTATATCTCTATGACTCTATGATGTTATGACCATAATCGCTTCCAGACTAATCTCAGAACTCTGAGACCTAGGCCTCAGTTCTATCCTCTGCAACTGGATCCTCAGCTTCCTGGCCCACAATCTGCAATCAGCGAAAATAGCACCTCCTCCATGATAATCCTCAACACTGGTGCCCCACAAGGATGGGTTCTAAGCCCCCTACTGTACTCCCTCTACACCCACGACTGTGTAGCCAAATTCCAAACGAACACCAAGTTTGCTGACCACTCCACCGTGGTATGACCATTATCAAACAACGATGAGTCATAATACAGGAAGGAGATAGAGTACTTGGTTCAGTGATAATGACATTTCTCTCAGTGTCGGCAAAACAAAAGAACTGATCATTGACTTCAGGAATAAAGGAGAAGGACATGCCTCTATCTACATCAACGGAGCTGAGGTTGAGAGGATTGAGAGCGTCAAGTTCCTAGGAGTGACGATAACCGACAATCTGTCCTGAACTTCCCATGTAGGTGCAACAGTCAAGAAGGCACAACACTGCCTCTTCTTCCTCAGGTTGCTTAGAAGTTTGGCACATCCATTAGGACTCTCACCAACTTTTACAGATGCACCATAGAAACCCTTCTGTCCTGGTGTGCAACAGCCTGGTGCAGCACCTGCTCTGCCTAGGATCATAAGAAACTATAGAAAGTTGTGTGCACAGTCCAGACCATCATGGAAGCCGACCTCCCACCCATGGACTCCACTTACACTTCTTGTTGCCACAGAAATGCTCCCAACGTAATCAAAGACCTCTCCCATTCTGGTAATGCTCTGTTCCAACGTCTTCTGTCAGGCAGAAGATACAGAAGCTTGAACATATGCATTACCAGGTTCAAGAACAGCTTCTTCCCTGCTGTAATTCTATTGCTGAATGGACTTCTCTAACTTCAAGTAGTGCTGATCTGGCTAAAGTTGATATTACTTTGTGCACCTTCTGTGTAGCCTTGCATGCCTCACTCTGTCTATGCACCCATGATCTGTATGTCCTTGTTTGCTATGATCTACCCGTACTGATACAAAACAAGGCATTTCACTGTACTTAGGTACACTTGACTCCAATAAATAAATCAAATCAAATCTAAGTAATCCAAAGTTCAAAACAAAAATAACTAATTATTCTGTTCCTTGTTTAATCTGAACTTTCTTACACCTTATCATTACATCTGAGATGCATCCTTACTGTGAAATAATAATCAGGCTAAAAACAGAGAGACACAAAAAAAACAGAAGGACAACACAACTTAATTGAATTTTAATTATTTACTATATTTAACCTGTGAGCAACGTCACGTAAACTAGTTGGCAGGAAGCATTAGCGATAGACTACCTTCTTGTTAAGCTATTTTAGAGAAAATTAAGAGTCAACTATATTGAGTACCACAAGAATCTCATATAGATCAACCTGGGCTGGGATGCTTGCCTTCCGTTCCCAAAGTGAAGTCAATTTATGGTCAGTTTTATGCCTCATTCTGCATCAGAACTTACTCACTAGTTTTGGAACCCAGTTCTCGGCTGCAGCCACTCACTTTCAGAGGCAAGCTGGTCAGTGGGCAGATAAAACTGTGGCAGTAAACCACCTTGGGGGAATGTATCAGTCAAATGGAAGGATTGGAGGTTGGGGGTGGGGTGGAGTGAAAAAAATGTTGCTTGAAATAAATGTGATGGGAATATGAAAACAAGGAACTGTGAAAAAGATTGCATGAACCCATGCAGAACATAAAAAATAACAATGGGGGGATAGGGTGAGGAGCAGACCACTGGCTACAGAGAACATCAGAAGGATGTTAGATATTGTTGGGTGTTTCCAAACAATTTAGAGAGCGGGTGGAAACAATCTTGTTCCTCCTGGCCCACAAGGCGTACTGAAAGGGCCCTGAGCTATTCCATCTAGAAGGTGTTTTCTTCAGCTTTGAGATTTTTCTGAGGTATGGGAGAACAGGCCAGCCAGTTCAAAGGCTGGAGCAGCGTAGAAGAACCTTAGTCCCAAATTAAAATATAGGGCCCTACCTCCTGAGTGTAGGCCTATCACTTGTTAAAACCAGAGATGGGTGTGTTCAAGGTGCGTAGGGGTTGAGTTTGAAATATTTCAAACCTTAAGTTGTCACCAGACTCAAGCCCACTGTTTCTGTCAGGTAAATTTCCTCCCATTGATTTCACCTTCGAGGAGTAAATATCACCAATGATCCATTGTTGAAGCTACTGTCTAGAAAGCACACCAATAACACTTCCTCAGTATACTGAGAAAATTTGGCATGTCCACAATGACTCTTACCTATTTTTATAGATATATCATTGAAAGCATCCTATCCAATTGCATTAGGGGCTTGGTTTGGCAACTGCTCTACCCAAGACAGCAAGAAATTACAAAGAGTTGTTAACTCAGGCCAGTCCATCACTAAAATTAATCTTCTTTCCATTGACTCCATCTACGCTTCTCGCTGTCTTGGGAAAGCAGCCAACACAATAAAAGACCCCTCCCACCCTGGTTATACTCTCTTCCACCTTCTTCCATTGGGCAGGAGATACAAAAGGTTGAAAACATCCAACAGCAGATTTAAAAACAGCTTCTTCCCTGCTGTTATCTGACTTATGAATGGGCGTCTCATATATTAATGTTGATCTTTCACAGTACCTTCTCTGTAATTGTAACTCTATATTCTGCATTCTGTTCTATTACTCTGTTGTACTTATGTAAGGTATGATTTGTCCAGTTAGCACGCAAAACAATACTTTTCACTGCATTTTAATACATGTGACAATAATAAATGAAAATCAAATCTTAATTTGCAACTGTGGAATTTGAATCTGTGATTTTTTTTTGTGCTATTAGCCTGCTATTATATGTACTTTCATGCAACTATGTAAACGTGCAGGCATAAAAGTTCCTTCTCAATCTATTAATATTATAAATTTACAGATTGTTCTCAGGACAAAAGCAAGCAATTTGGCAGGATGAATTCTTCATTGAAGTTTCTGTAAGTTGGTTGCTTGCAGTTTGTATGCATCATGGTTGACGTCATGTGACTATAGGACTCCAGGAAGGGCATTTGTGTACAAATACATTTCAATCCAAATATAAATAACTCTTGATGTTGGGATTGATGGATCAAGAGAAGTGATCTGGCATTTTCAGAAAAAAATTTCTTTTAATGACATATTGAGGCATAGTGGCTCAGTGGTTAGCAGTGCTGCCTGACAACGCCAGGGGCTTAGAATTGGTTCTAGCCTCAGGTGACTGTCTGTGTGGAGTTTACACGTTCTCCCCAAGTCTGTGCGGGTTTCCTCTGGGTGCTCTGGTTGCGTCCAACAGACCAAGGATGTGCAGGGTAGGTGGATTGGCCATGATAAATTGCCCATAGTGTTCAGGGATGTTTAGGTTAGATGGTTAGACATGGGAAATTAGGGGAATGGGTCTGCGTGGGATGCTCTTCAGAGGGGCAGTGTGGACTTGTTGGGCCAAATAGCTTGTTTACACACTGTAAGAATTCCAGTTTCCAATTCTTTTACCCGCATTCCTGTCAATCAGAGCTCTTCTCTGAGAGTATAGAATCACCCGAAGATGCCATCAGCTGAGTAGTTGACTTTCATTCCTGGGTAGATTTTATGATGCTTATGCTGATCTATTTTGCAATAGCATAAAGTTCACTTGAGTCTACTAGTTAACTCAGCCTGGATGTTAAATTGAGAATCATATCATCAGGATCTTAGGTAGAAAGAGTTCTGCAATCAAAAAATGTTTTTAAAATGGAGTAAATTAATGCAATCAATGTAGAGGTTCCATTTTATTTTGGTAGTATGGAACTTTTATGGATAAGTGAAAGCTGAGAATTCAACTTGCAGATCTGTTCACTCAATTTTGTATTGATGCACATCGCGGAAATCTCGTGTTCTACATCACTGGAGGTAAACTTTCTCTTAGTGTTCTTTCTGTTGCTTCTTAGATTTATGTTAGCCTTTGTGGCAATTTTCCTTATCTATTTTTTTGTCTTGCCCTCAACAACTTTTTCCTAACATCAATAATGCTTCTGTTTGTCGGCAGAATAGAATCTTGGAGGAATGCCAGGAATGTTAAGCTCCAAAGTGTTGCTTCACACTCATCTGTCAGACTTACATTGGTAGAGAAAGGCAAAATTATCACATTTGGCAAAGCAAGGACTAGCATTGATTTCATGGTAACACTTGTCAAAAATGCTGCCAGTCATTACTGCAAGTCCTAGCCCATCTGCCTGATGTTAACTGTGGGAATTGGGTTTCTAAAGATTGGCATTAGCCAAGAAGCAAATACTGAGCAGCTCCAGGTGGAAACCCAGAAGAAAATTATCCCCTATCACACAGGACCATCTTTAATGTTTAGAATACACCCCCAATCTTTGACACAGCAACTAGCAGAATAGTTTCTCTCTCTCTATTTTACCTGTTTTCCTTAATAATGTAGCTTGAAATCTCAATCTAGGTCACTACCCTAATCATATCATTTGAAAGAAATACAACTCTGCTTGCATGATCATTGCTCAAAATATAATCCAGAATCCAGGCATAATTCCAGCAAATCCTCACTACACTTCAATATATCCTATCCAAGGTGTCCAGAACTGTTCATAGTGTTCCAAATTTATTTTTTCTTATTAGAAACCCTTATTTTTTATCATTATCTATCATGTTAGATTCTCCAGCACAAGGAAATCAATCTCTCACCATCTATGCTGTTAAGCCCTGTTAAAATTTAATTTGTTTCACATTAAATCACCTCTTATGCTTCTAATCTCTCGAGAATGTAGGTGCATTTTACTCACTCTGTCCTCAAAGCACAACCTTTGAATACCAAGAATCAAAATGGTAAACCTTTGCTTTCTCTATGGCAAGTTTATTCTGCCTTTGTTAAGGGCACCAAAACTGTACACAGTTGTGATCTCAAAGTAATCTCCATACAATTACCTCAAGGTTTCTTTACTCCAACATCCTTGAAACAATAGCATGTATACCATTTGTCTTCTGATGAGTTGCTTGTTGTACATCTATGCAGACTTTCTGTGATTGGTATGTAAGGGCATTTTGCTCAGCAACTTCACTTCATAACCCACTCATTTACCTGTCTCTCACATATCGTTATTCTTGTTTTGTTTTCTCCAAACCAATTGGATTATTTCACATTTTCCAACGGGATACTCCATCTACTAGCATCTGGCCCACTCACGTAACCTGCCTATAGGCTTTTTTTAACAGCTCATTTGCATTCTCCCCACTGTTTATTTTCTCACCCAACATCGTATTATTAGAAAATTTGGATTTTGTATTAATTGATCCCCTCATCTGATTGATGGAAATAATCTTCTGCCTGTTGTCCTATCCTCAATCCAAGGCAATATTTTATCCCCAATTCAGAATCCATCACATACAGAAACTGTGATTGTCAGGTGTACTCTGGAACTTGGCTGCATCTTTTTACAGGTATGCTGCAGTCTTAGCCTAGCAGCATGCTACCATCAAACAACACAATAGGTGGCGCTTCTTGTAAGCCCTCAATAAGGCAAAATCTCAAAGTCAGGAAGTTGAAGCTGGATCTGTTCTGCCATTGCCTCTACACTTCTGAATCTTGGAATCCCTTTTCCTGCTCTTTTACCTGTCAATGTTTAATACCCTGTCTCTTAAAACTTGTTTGTTGCATTTTGGAGATTCACCAAAGAAATCCTGATCATTTGTATCACATTGTCCCTTTCCTTTAATTGTTTCCAATCCTTTAAATTTGACATGTGTGCATTTTTTTCTGCGGGCTCTTGAGTATTCACTGCATCTATTTGGTGCAGTGATTAAATTTGCAAATAAGAATACACTGGAGCATTGAGCACTATTTGGACTTGACCTTTCAAACAGAATGTGCACCAGTTGTTAACCCTTTGAAGCCTGAAGACAATTATCAGCCCCTGTAGTCTTCAGTAGTGTAGGGAACGAAAGTTAGAGAAACGTACCTCTCAAAATATATGCTAAATTACTGTGTAAACTTTTTGCCAGAGCGCATGAAAAATAAAAATCCTAGCTCACACTTCATGTGTATTGTAGTCATATTTCAAAATTAAATGTTAATATTCGGACTGGGTCCTCAGATCAATACTGAATTAGTTTTAAAGCAATATTGAATAAATGCAATTTTGGACATAACCTCTGTGGTCTATATCAGGGAATAGTGTTACTGAATTCTCTGCAATATTTTCAAAGAAGACAGAGATTAACGTTATTAGAAAATCTCAGAATTGTACGGGTATGACACAGAAGTATGAAGCAATAAACTTAACTGAAAAGAGCATCCTGCACAGCAGACCAGAGTCTCAAGATTATCTCTTATAAGGAAACCTATAAACAGTGACTTACTTTTGCCCGAAGCAACATCTAAATTATTCAATCCTCCTAACTCATAAGAAGCAGAACATTTGGCTCCATGCAGTCAGAAATGTTCCTCTGAATTTTTCATTTCCATTTCACTCTAAGCCCCCTCATCCAATTCTCTATTACATCCCTAAAGCTACTGTACTTTCTCATTGATTTTGAAGATGAAGAAATTTGGTTATGGATTTCCCCCATATCAATGCGCTGATCATTTTGCATCAAAACATAGATTCAACTGGGTCTGTACGTCCTCTCCCTTACCATTTAGGGATGAAGTAAATTCAGGTTTGAATGGTTGATAGACCTAGACAAGACTTTAATATGGTCAGAAGAGTAGGAATCTAGCTTCTACAAGGCAGGTGAGTGTAGCTCAAAGATAAATCTATTTGGTGTTCCACAGTAATCGGCTGGGACTCCTGGTGTTTGTAATTTTATATACATAGAAAAATGATTCAGAGGTGAATATAGGTGGCCTGATTAGTTATTTTGTGGACAACATAGAGATTGGTGGAAGTGTGGGTAGTGAGAAGGATTGAAGACGATACAGCAGGATATAAATAGGCTGTTAACTTGGTTGGAGCAATGACAGATGCAATTTAATCTAGACAAATGCAAGGTGATGCATTTTGTAAGATCTATTGCAGGAGGCAAGTTTACAGTAAATAGCAAAATCCTTAATAGCATCAATATATAGAGGCAGCTAGACATGCAGGTCCATAGTTCTCTCAAAGTCGCAACACAAGGGGACAAGGTGGTAAAGAAGGCATGTGGCATGCTTGCCTTCATTGATTAGGAGATAGAGAATTAAACTTTGGCAAGTGATGTTGCAGCTATATCGAACTTTAATTAGATCACGTCTGGAATATTGTATACATTTCTGGTTGCCACATTACCAGAGGTTGTGGAGGCTTTGGAGAGAGGGCAGAAATGATTTACCAGGGTGCTGTCTGGGGTTTGGAGGGTATTAGCGATGAGGAGAGATTGGACAAACTTAGTTTGTTTTCACTTGAATGTCAAAGAATGCAGGGCATCCAGATAGAAATTTACAAAATTATGAAAGGCATAGATAGAACGTCAGACACACTATTTTTCATAGGGTATAAAAGTCAATTACTAGGGGAAATTGGTTCAAGATTAAAGGAGATAAGTTTAAAGGAGATGTGGAAGGCAGTTTTTTTTAACACAGAGGGTAAGTGGTAAGTGCTTGGAATGCACTGCCAGAAGAGACAACAGATGTATGAATAGGCAGGGAATAGAGGGACACAGACCACGTAGAGGCAAGACGTTTTTAGTTTAGAAAGGCATCGCATGTTGGCATAGGCTTGGTAGGCCGCAGATCCTGTTTCTGTGCTGTACTGTTCTTTGTTTTAATTCATTCACAGGATGATGACATCACTGGTTAGGCCAGCATTTATTGCCCATCCCTGAGGTCGGGTAAGAGTCAACCATATTACTGTGGGTCTGGAGTCACACATAGAACAGACCAGGTAAGGATGGCAGATTTCATTCCCAGAATGACATTCGTGAACCAGATGGAGTTTTCCAACAATCAATAATGGAATCAAGGTCATCATTAGATTCTTAATTCCAGAATTTTATTGAACTCAAATGCCACTATCTGCCGTCTTAAGATTTGAACCCAAATTCACAGAGCATTACCTGGGTCTCTTGATAATACCACTAGGCCATCACCTCCCCCATCCTATGTTCTCTTGGTCATTCGGCCCTTGAACTTGCTGCACCATTCAGTAGGATTATGGTTGATTTGACACTCCCTGCATCCACTCTCCTTCGTTTTTCCTTGATTCCCCAACTTATCAAGAAACTATCTCAGCCTTAAATATACATAAGGACTCTGCCCTACAGCTCTCTGTGGCAAGGAATACTAAAGACTCACATCCCTCTGAGAGAAGAAATTCCTCCTGACCTCATTCGTAAATTGGCATCCCTTTATTCTGAGGCTATGCCCTCTGCTCCTTGACTCTCTCAAGACGGGAAACATCCTCTCAGCATTTATTCTGTCAAGCCTCTCAAGAATCTTTTATGTTTCATTGAGATCACCTCTCATTCTCCTAAACTCCAGTGAGTAGAACCCCAAACTGTTTAATTTTTGCTCATCAGACAATTCCCCCATACTATGGATCATCCTTGTGAACCTTCTCTGAACTACCTCTAATGAACTAATATTTTCTGTTAAATAAAAGGACCAAAACTGCTCACAGTACTCCAGATCAGATCTCACCATCACCTTGCACAGTTGTATTAAGACTTATCTACTCTTATCCTGCAAAGCCCTCAAAATAAGGGCCAATATTTGTTAGTTTTCTTGGTTCCTTGCTGACCATGTGCCAGCTTTCTGTGTTTCATGCACCAGTGCCCTCAAGTCAGTTCTACGGTTTTTCTCCACTTAAATAATACACTGTTTATTTCTCTGTCATCCAAAATGAACAACTTCACATATTGTCACATCATACTCCATTTGCCAACATCTTGCCTAGTTACTTAACCTATCAATATCCCTCTGTAAACAATTTGTATTCCTCTTGCAACCCACCTATGTATCTATTTTTGTGTTGTCTTCAAATTTGGCTACAGTAAATTCCCTTTCTTGCTCCAAATCATTAATAAATATTGTAAAAACAGTTGCAGCCACAGCAATAATCCCTGTGGAACCCACTGGTCACTGGTCATCAAGCAGAAAAAGAACCCTTTATCCCAACTTATCCCATGAGGAGGAACATAGTATTTCTGCAAAAAACAAAATGCTGATTAAACTGATAGTGAAAAAAAATGTGGAAAGTTATGGGAATAAAGCAGGAAAATGGAATTGAAGATTATTGAGCTGTTGGATCGAACGGTCTGGAGTCGTAGAGTGATAGAGCTGTACAGAATGGAAACAGACCCTTTGGTCCAACTTGTCCATGCCAACCTGATGTTCTAAATAAATCTAGCCCCATTTGGCAGCATGTGGCCCATATTCTTCTAAACCCTCCCTATTTAAATACCCATGCATTTGCCTTTTAGATGTTGTAAATATACCAGACTCACCACTTCCTCTGGCAGCTCATTCCATACATGCACCAACCTCTGTATGATAAAGTTGCCCCTTAGGTCTATTTTAAATTTTTGCCCTCTCACCTTTAACCTATACCATCTAGTTTGGGCCTCCACCACGCTAGAGAAAAGACCTTGTCTGTTCACCCTATCCATGCAAATCATTAACATAGGGCAAAATACACCCTTTAAAGCCATAGAATCGTCACAAATGGATAAGTTCTAAATAAAAGTCGCATTTACAGTGCCATTCATGACCTCAGGATTCCTACAAAATGCTTTATCGACAATGGAAAAAAAGTTAAATTTTAATTACTGTTAGTTATTTTTAATCAACCTTTTCAGAAGTGCTATAATACACATCTGGGGCAGGTGCAACTTGATCTGAGAGCTGCTGACCCAGAGGTAGGGTCACTACCACTGTGCCACAAAAGCCCTTCAAACACTGTTATGATGTTGGAAATAGAACAACCAATTTGTATACCACAAGCACTCATGAACATCAATTAAATAAGTAACTACATAATCTCTTTTAGAAAGTATTTTTAATCAACCTGTTCAGAGATGCTGTGACACGTCTCTGGAGTAGTTGGGACTTGAACCCAGGTCTCCCTACAGGGAGGTAGTGACATTACCACAGTGCCACAATAGGCCTTCAAGCACTGCTATGATGTAGGGAATACAGTAAATATTTGTGTACAGCAAGTTCCCATCAACATCAGTGAGATAAGTAGCCACATAATCTCTTTTTAGATTCCAATTTGAAGTTAAATGTTGACCAGGACAGCTGCAGAATTCTCAAGTTCTTCATCAAATTGGACCATTAAATCATTTCCATCTACTTGAGATGACAAAAGAGCTTTTGGTTCAAGAACTTATCTGAAAGACAGCATTGGACTATCAAATTCATTTGCAAGACATATGCTTTTGGAGTAGGAGCATGAATCCAAAACCTCCAACTCAGAAGTGAGACTGCATGAGCAAAGATGAATAACTTTATCGAATCTCATGCCATGCTGTGGTTTCGACATGACTGTGGCTTTCTCCAATTCAACAGCTTGTGTTTGAGTTGCAAATTCCCAGCAACATGGAAATACCTTTCAATTTAATTTGATTTTACAGTGGCAAATAGATCACGATTATCGAATATCATTTTACTTTGTTGGAATTTTCAAAATATTTGCAAAGGAAGAAATCACTGACAACAAAGTCATTTAGGTAAAGAAATAACTACATTTACATTATATTTATAAATTATTCTGTTGCATTTTGCAAATTTCCACAACACTGGATACTGAACGCATGTATTAATATTTCAACATGAATCTCTGAACTGTGGATGTTTCTGATGTGTGAGTGAAATGTCATGCCAAATGGATTATACTGCTGAAAGAACCTGACTAAATTGCAATTTCAACATGCCAAGCTGACTGAAGTGCTCCATCATCGGACATTATAATCATCAAATCATTTGTGCAGCCAGTTTTCTGTGATCTCCCCGGAACTGGAACTGGTTATTCAACATCTAATTGATCTGGATTAAATTGTTTTTACCAGCATACTTAAAGACCCACATTTGACAGAGGGCTTTAAGTTTAATAGTTAATATATCTGAACATTAAGCATTTACTCCATTTACATGTCTCGGCCCAAGGGCGGGGATAGGTTGAGGTAGTGAAGTTGGGGGATCAATGGTGATGAGTGGAGGGCGTTGCTTGGCAGAGGGAATGAGGACATCTTTTTAAACTTACTCTTCACAATGATCCCTCATTTTATGGCTGTCAGCAACTAAGCCGGAGGCAAAGATGTAGTGATAAGGTAATTCGACCAGCAATCCAGAGTACCAGCTTTGGGGTCATAGGTTTAAATCCCAACATGGCAGCTAATGAAAGATAATGCAGTGAACAAATCTGGAATTAAAACCATTTGTACTAATGGTAACCATGAAACCATTGTACATTCGTTGTAAAAAGAAACTGGTTCACCAATTTAGGGAAGGCAATTTTAATATGTCATACACAAAGGGGATGTCATTGGCTGGCCAGCTTTTATTGTCTATCCCTTGTTGCCCTTGAGAAGATGGTGGTGGTGAGCTGCCTTCTTGAACTGCTGTGGTGCACCTGCTGTAGGTAAATCCACAATGCCCTTAGGGAGGCAATTCTAGGATTTTTGACCCAGCAACAGTGAGGGAACTACAATATATTTCCAAGTCAGAAAAATGAGTGACTTGAAGGAGATCATGCAGGTGGTGGTGTTCCCATGTATTTGCTGCTTTTGTCTTTCTAGCTGGAAATGAGCATGGATTTGAAAAACTGACTAAGCATCTTTGGTGAATTTCAGCTGTGTATCTTATAGATTGTACTCTCAGCTGCTACAGAGCATTGGTGGTGAAAGGAATGGACACTTGTGGATGTAATGCCAATCAAGTGGGCTGCTTTGTCACAGATGGTGTCAAGCTGAGTGTTGTGGGAGCAGCACTCATCCAGGCAAGTGGGGAATATTCCGTTGCATTCCTGACTTGTGCCTTGTAGATGGTGGCTTTGGCAAGTCAGGAGGTGAGTTACTTGCCATGGTATTCCTTGATTTGCTTTTGTAGCCACTGTGTTCATATGGTGAGTTTAATTGAATTCCTGGTCAATGGTAAAAACAAGCATGTTGATGGTGGAGAATTCAGTGATGGTAACACCGTTGAATGCCAAAGGGCAGCGGTTAGATTCTGTTTTATTAATGATAGTCATTACCCAGCATTTGTGTGATGCAAATGGTGCTTGCCAATTGTAAACCCAAGCCTAGATATTGTTCAGATCTGTTTGCATTTGAATATGGACCACTTCAGTATCTAAGAATTTGCAAATAGTGCTGATACTGATGTGCAATCATCAGCAAACATTCCCACTTCTGACCTTATGATGGTGGGAATGTCATCGATGAAACAGCTGAAGATAGTTGAGCCTAGGACTCTACCCTGAGGAACTCCTGCAGAGATGTCCTAGAGATGTGAAGACTGACCTCAAACAACCATAACAATCTTCCTGTGTGCCAGGTATGATTCCAACCACTGGAGAGTTTGCCCCCAGTATTCATTGAGCCCAAAATTCTTCGAGTTCCTTGATGCCAGACTTGGTCGAATGAGGCCTTGATGCCAAGGGCTGTAACTCTCGCCTCACCTCTGGAATTAAGCTCCTTTGTCCATGTTTGAAACAAAGCTGTAATAAGGTCAGGAGCTGAGTGGCCCTGATGGGATCCAAATTGAGCGACACTGAACAGATTACAGCTGATCAGGTGCTGCCTGATAGCATGATTGATGACACCTTCCATCATTTTACTACTGGTCGATAGTAGACTGATTGGGCGGTAATTGTTTGGGTTGGATTTGTTTTGCTTTTTATGTACAGGACATACCTGGGCAATTTTTCACATTATCAGGTAAATGCTAGTGTTTTAACTGTATTGGAACCGCTTGGCTAGTGAGTGGTAAGCGCCACAAGTCTTCAGTAATAATGTTGGAATGTTGTCAGAGGTCATAGCCGTTGCAGTATCCAATGCCCCTAATCATTTCTTGATATCCCATGGAGTGAATCGAATTGGCTGAAGACTGGCATCTGTGATTCTGGCGACCACTGGAGGAGACTAAGATGAATCATTCGCCTGGCCCTTCTGGCTAAAGTTTGCTGCAAATGTTTCTGCCTTATCTTTTGAACTGACGTGCTGCTGTCTTCCATTTTTGATGATAGGCATATTTGTGAAGCCTTCTCCTCCTGTGAGTTGTTTAAGTAAGCATCACCGTTATGTCTTGTGACAGGACTGCAGAGCTTAGATCTAATCTATTGGTTGTGGGATCACTTAGCTCTGTCTATCATTTGCTGCTTATGCTGTTTGACACAAAAAAAGCCCTATTCAGTAACTTCACCAGGTTGACACCTCATTTCTAAGTATGCCTGGTGCTGCTCCTGGCATGCCCTCCTGCACAGTCCATTGAACGAGGTTTGATTCCCTGGCTTGATGGTAATGTTTGAGTGGGGGATGTACTGGTACGTGAGAATGCAGGTTGTGCTGGAATATGATCTTACTGCTGTTCATGGCCCACAGTGAGTCACGGATGCCCAGTTTTGAGTTGCTAGATCTGTTTGTAGTCTATCCAATTTAGCCCAGTGAACATGCCACACGACATGTGAATTCACATTCTGTTGACACCTGCTTATGAATTGGTTGATTTATTCACCTGACTGGCGTCAGTATTACATGAACACAAGGCTGTGCATCCTGAAACTGACTTCAATTTTAAGCTGATCTTCTGAACTCTGAAAAGTTTCGCCAGGATCATCAGAAATACAAGAGGATTTTATTCCTCATAAGCTTTGAGTGACCAAAGTGAGAAGCAGTTTGACCATATGTTGTTCTTTATTAGTTATCAATTAAGTAAAAATTGATTCTTTCTTTAAATAACTGAAGTTTTGACAGAACAACAATGGCTTGTCAGGCTATGGCTAGAGAATTGTTTTCTAATTTTCTGCTCTTTAATATGCTTTATATCTTGTTGGCTTTAAAAATGCTTCTCTTCTATTTTATTTGTTGGCTGTTGTTTTGTTGTTATGGTTTTAAAAATAGCTTTTGCCTTATCTCTTATTTTTCTGGCTGTACTTTAAAATGTTTCAGTTTTGTGGTTGCTGGGTTTTGCCTGTAGGTGGTATTCACATTAAGAAAGCAGTAATGGCATCACATATACTTTCTTTTATTCATTTTCCTTCTATTTTACAAAAAGAACCTGGTGGATTTGATCACTGTCTGGACATAATACAGCATGACCTTTATGATATTTAAATAGTTTTTTTTGTAAGTGTATTTTTATGTACTTTGTTCTAGGATCACTTTCTTAGATTGGGACTGTCTTTCAGAACTTTTAACAGCCATTTAAAAAATAGTTGTTGCTATCCTGAGCCGCTTGTGAAATGCCATTTTTTTTAACAATAGAGTGAGGTAGAGTACTCACTTTGTTTCAGCGCAGGTTTTGGTTGCAGCACTCTAGTTTTGGTTGTCGCTATAATCTGAACTCAGATGAATTAATGTATGACTGTTAGGAAAAAGACTTACCTCAATTGCCACACTACTGTTTCCTCTTTATCCTTTTGCATCTTCTTACTGCCACTAATTAGCTATCATGACTACCTTTTAGTGCCCATGTACAAGATGTAACTTATGGCTTTCTATTTATTAATACCTTGCATATATGTCATGGCAGGTCAGTTCCTTGTGAGAGAGATATTTTGAAGTTTAGTTAAAACATTATTTGTTTAGAAGGCTATGATTTTGCAGACTTACATATGGTCTGTATTCTATGCATTTTGATGTTACTGTAAATTACACACACACGACTTATAGCCTAAAAATATGGCACTTGACACTATGTAACAGGCTTAGAAGGCCCAAATATAAAGAGAGTACTTTTAGTCCAGAACATCACAGTCACATGATATCATCTAACTTTCTCAGAGGTACAGGTGTCTGTGTGATTTGAAATCTACGCCATGATACAGCAGGAATCTTCAAGACAGGGCAGCCAGAGAACTCTTCCACCCCTCTTTAAGTAGTGCCATGGGAATTTTGTATCCAAGTGGGAAATTACACAGAACTCCCATTATAGTACTCTGTTGTTGAGTGAGAGACCCAGCATGCATAGTTCATTATTTGTGAGATACATGAGCTGAAGCTTGCTTTACAACTTCTTCAAAAATTATTTTTAATTCTTCAGTGCAATATTTTAAATGAGCTGATCAGACATAATCTAGTGAGATTAACTTGTTGCCTACATTACTGGACACAGCTATTTATTAAATGATTTGTGCAACTTATTTCGTTATTTTAAACTTCAATCAAGTACAGTAAAATACTGTTTATTCGTCAAGTGTTAAGGAAGATACTTTAAGATGTATTTCTTTGCCTTTTTTCTTCATCACTTGATTGCCAATGGGTAACAGATTGCATGATATGTAATTGAACTATTGATATGAGGAATGTGCAAGGTTTAATTCCCAGTCTCTGCTGAATTAACTAACGATTGATGAAATGGTAGAAAAGATACGAAGTACTAAGTTTGACCTTGTCAGAAAAAAAACACAATTTTTTTACCTTATTGCTACCTATTGTCCCCTGAAATAAATACGTTGTTTGATACATCCATGACAAATAAAGAGTTATTTAAATGCATTGAGGAGCTCTCAGCCAGCCGTCAATCTGAATAATTCAACTTATTGTCAATGAATTCTGATTGCAAGCCTTAATGATATTGAGGAAAATGATGGGCAAATTGAGGTCTCAAAATTGATTGGAAATCTTTTTGCTCTGCATCTCTGTTAAGCATGCAGTCTGAGCATAGACCTGAGAGTTTGGATTGAATTGGGTTTTGTCACTTTAGATCAGATTAAAGAAAACAAAAAGATTTTCTATAATTTAATGAATAGGACTTTCCAGTTTGGTTTATATCAGTACAATACCAAGTGGGAAATTTGCTAACTGAGCTTGGCACAAAGTTTTACTTTTAAAAAGTAAAATGAATCTTGTCCTTGTTCTCTTACTGATGTGTTTTAACTACAAAGCTCACAAATTAGCACAATTAAATATTAAAAAGCTTTTGGAAGAAATTTGAGATTTATGTCTGTTCTTTTTAGAGTGCTTTTCACAATGAAATAATTCCAGATGCAAACCTTTTACAAGTTTTACATTACTCATGACTAAATATCCTGAAAATAACCCATTTTACTCATTTGTTTCACACAGACTCTTAGACATACAAAAATTAGATATAGATGAAGGTAAAGTATGATGGAAGCATATCATGATCCCAGTTCCTTCCTTGGCAGTCCTGAATGATTTATATTTCCTGGATATTGGGCCTCAGGTAAACATGGAAGTTGAACATGCTGGAAAAGAGTCTTCTCTGTTAGGATCTTTCATTTTCGAGCCATTGCCTTTGAAGCTTGGCTGATTTATTTTATTGTTTCATTGGGTAGGGGTGCCAAGAGCAAGTTGTTGCCCATCCCTAATTGGTCATGAACTGAATGGCTTGCTAGGGCCATTTCAGAGGATAGTTGAGAGCCAGCCACGTTCTTGTAGCTCTGGAGTCACATGTAGGCCAGGCCAGGTAAGAACAGCAGAATTCTTTCCCTTATGGACATTAATGAACCAGACTGTTTTTGCAACAATCAGCATTGGTTTCATGTTTCCTATTACCGAGTTTAGATTTTGATTCCAGAGGTATTAATTGAATTCAAATCCCATCTGCTACCACGCTGGAATTTGAACCTGCATGCCCCAGATCATGAGTCCAATGATATTACCCATTACGTAAGCATTTCCTTTTGTGGTTAATCTAACAGCTTTCTATTGAACTCAGTCTGCTGTACAGATTCTCACTTACTTTAAAAGCAGATACCAAAATGGTTCTTTCATCATGTGACTTCCACAAATTTGAAGTATCTTTTTCTGTAACAAAGGATGGTAGGTAAGCCAATTCTAATCATCCTGCGTTGTTAATTAACATTTCAATTTGTCAAGACAGTCAAGGTCTTTATGATTGAATAACCCATTCAGTTTGACAATACTCTTTTGCATTAGTTTCAGGAAAGAACATCCTTTCAACATCATTCTGTTTGCTCTTGAAAGCGAACCAGGGAAGTGTTTTCAATCCACAGAAGGAGTCAGGTGATGCTCAGATCACCTTTCCCAGCTAACCATGTTCAAATTTAAATCTAAAAATTGACTGAAATTTACAATGTACTGGAAAACTGAAGCACATTGACATTAATGAATAATCTTGAATTAATAATCCAATTTTGAGTAGTAGATTTGAAAAAACCTGAGGAAAATTAGAGAATTTCTTTTTGTAGATTTTGAGTGGGGAATGTGCTCAGCCAATCAACAACTTAGACTTTTTTGTTGTCATTTCACAAATTAGCACTAACTCTGGAACCAGGGGCACAGTCTGAGAATTAGAGCCAGTCTGTTCAGTAGAAATGTTATTTAACTTCTACACAAAGAGTGGTAAATATTTGGAACTCTCTTCCACAAATAGCAGTGGATAATAGATCTGTTCCTAATTTTAAATTTGAGGTAGGTAATGTTTGTTCAGCAAATGTATTAAGAGGATATGGGCCATAGGCAGGTCTATTGAGTTAGGCCACAGTTCAGCTGTGATCTTGTTAATGGTGGAACAGGCTTGAGGGGCTGAATTGCCTGTTCCTTTGTTCCGATATGCAAATTATAAATTATAAATTCAAATATATTAAATATTTGTGAATATTACAAATTCAAAATAACCCAAGCAACATTTTATTTTAATCCCCACCAAGATGTGTCTCCCCTTTCTTTGAATGCATTCATTCTGGCATACAACTCCATGGATGGTGCCAGATTTTGTTCTATCACCTGGATGGTCTTTCATTATGTATAAGTACATATACGAAGTTCAAACACCCCTATGTTTTAATAGTCCAGGCCTCCAATGCCTCGAATCAGCTTTGGTGTTCTTCCTTACATTGTTTCTAAGATTGAAGTAGAATCAAATAACTTTCATTTATTTAACAAAGATGTTACATCCTCAGGGCATTCCAATTTACTTCACAGTCAGCAGGATGCAGCCAAGGTTTTCAAAAGTGGCAGTTATTTTTTGCACAATGATATCTCACAAACAGTAATGATAAATTGCCAAGTTAGTTGTTTTTGGCAGTACTGGTTGCAGGATAGGTGCTAGTGAGGACATCGAATCTATTATTCTTTGACTAGTCTATGAGATCTTTTACAACGCTTGTGATGTCGGGTAGGACCATGATTTAAGGCCTCACCTATACAACACACTCAATGAATACTCTAAAACAGCAATCTATACTCAAGTCCTTGGACTGAGAACTAAACCCATAATCATTGCCTCACAGACAAGATTGCTAATACAGTCAATGTGTCAATGTGCACAGACACACCTTATATTTAATCTGTATTCCCTAATTCTTGTCTCTCCTGTATCTCTCCAGTGACCACTCTGTCAACCCCTCAGGTCCACACATGCCTCAATTAGATCGCCTAGAATTCTTCAAAATTCCAACGAATACAGGTCAAATCTGTTCAACCTACTTTCATAAGGTAATCCCATCATTCCATAAGTCAATCAATTGAATCTCCCCAAACTCAGTCTAATGAAATTACATACTTTATTATGTAAAAAGAACAAAACTATATGCAATAGTTCAGTTACTCTATATCCAAATGCATTACATCTATAGCTTACCCTTTCTCCATACTGCTTATTATTGCATATTTAAAGATCAATTCTTTCAACATGTGCTGTTTTTTTTCTACTTAATTAAGTATTGATTTAGATTTTCTAAATGTCACTTCACAATGGTTGGACATTTTAAGTATTAAGTGCCAATACCCTATACAATGGAACAAAACTTCCCTCCTGATGTATACCATTCCCTTTGCAAGAAACAACCTTCAATTTGCCTTCCTAATCACTTGTTGTATTTGCTGACTAATGTTTTGTAATTCATGTACCAAGACACCCAGATACCTTTGTACCACAGGGTTATGAGAACTATCTACCACTACTTCCTTTCTCAACTTCCTGCCAAAGTCGTCAGGTTCACATTTTCCCACAATACACTCCATCCAACAATTTTTTGTCCACTCGTTTAACCTATCTACATCCTTTTGCAGACTCCTCAGATCCTCTTCACAACTGACTGTCTTACCAATTTTCGTACCCTCAACAAACTTAGCAAACACTGGATACTTCATTCATGTCATTTTTACAGATTGTGAACAGTTAAGGTTCCAGCATTCATCCAAGTGACACTGCGTTGGCTACAGGACGCCAACCTAAACATTATTTATTCATTCCTTTTGTTTGTTCGCTGTTAACAATATAGTCTTTTTTTTCATGCTGATATATACCATTCCCTTTGCAAGAAACAACCTTCAATTTGCCATCTAATCCATGAATTTTTATTGCGTGTTTTTTTTCAAATCCTAATACACGATATATACAGGTTACCCTTTTATCCACGTTGCTAATTACTTCCTATTTAAAGATGAAGTCCCACAACATATACTCTACTGTTTTGTTTATTTAATTAGATATTGTTTTTGCTTTTTTTTGACAGTCGCTCTACAATAATTGGACGTTTTAATTCTATGAACAGAGTTGAAAGAGCTAATGATGATAACACTCTTAGAATGCTTTTAATATCATCATTAGCTCTTCCAACACTGTTCATAGAATGTAAATAACACCCACTTAACCTTTCACTACACAGTGCCATAATGAATTTAATCGGGTACTATGTTCCTTATATATTTTAGCTCCTTCCTCACATTCAAATGCCTCAGTTTGTATTTCCCAAACTGCATTGATACTTTTAAATTATCTGTGGTTCATTGGAAATACTGGCCAAAGATACAAACTATTGTGATTAAATAGTGTCATAAAGCTGTGGGATGTCACAGTTTCGTATAAATGTTGATATACAGTCTATCGGCTCGAGTTCTTACTTCACTGAAGTTTTGTCAGAGGTCATCTAAAAAGAAAGCAGAAATTAATAAAGATTCACTTCCATAAATGCCTTAAGTGCTTTACAGACAATTAAATATATTTTAAAATTGCACTCATTGTTGTAATGCAGAAAATGTGACAGCCAAAATGCTCACAGTAAAGTCAAACAAATAGCAATGAGATAATTACTAGAGATTCTTTAGGGCAGAATAATCCCAGGTACTGAACAAGATAGGAATTGGTGAGAAAGTTGGCAAACTTTGTGTGAGATGGTCAGTGCTAGAATGCAGAAGAATGCTAGAATGCAATTGGGAAGGGGGTAGCTCTATATATAAGGCAGGAGGATGATGGAGCAAGGAAGGAAAAGGATAGTGTGTACTGAGAAGTCAGCAACACCCTGCCCATCCTGGCTTCAATGGGGGAAGAAGTGCATGGCTATATCTAGCATGTGGACTCAGTACGCCTGGGCCTGTGGTGAAGTGGCTAAAGTGGCAACATGAAGAGTTAGATAGATGGGTTTGGGTGAGAACACAGAGAAATTCAAAACCAATGGGGTTGATGGCAAAGGCTAGCTCGAAGGGACTGTATAATTATGAGTGTTCCCCAGTGGTAAGATGTTGATCCTGAGACTCATTTCATAAAGTTTGACTGTGTTTCCTTCCATTGTGCTGTAAATATATGCACAATGGAGCTGAAAATGGCTGACACCATACCCAAAGTGACCAAGTAAGTGTTTCACTCTATGGGGGAGAGGTCTACTCTTTTGAATGATGGGAGGCCCTTCAAAGGGCAACACACAGAGATAAAAGGACCTCTGTACCACTCAATCCAACAGAACTTCCAGGTCCCTGTCTGCAAAGTGGGGCACAAATTTTCCCTTGTCTTCCATGTGTGGGTAAATAACACAAACCTTGCAGGACAACTCCAGACTGCAAGTAATTGCCAAGGCACTCAATGATGATGTCGATGCTGGTGATCCCAGGATATCCTGGTACTTGGGAGAATACCACAAGCAGGGTGCCATAGAGCTGTGGTGTACAGGTAATTATATGATTTTTGGGACAATGCCATGGCAAAACCCATTAGGCCTCATGGAAGAGAACTGCTCCATGAAAATAACCAAAATGACACTTGGCTGATTTCTGGTAAGATTCAGCCAGTTGAATACAGAATAAATATCCATCAAGATCAATATCAGTGATCACTTAGATCGAGTATGGTTGTCCTCTACAAGCGTGTCTATTTGCGGATCTTCAGATGGCTGAAGGGGCTAATGTAGGATCCACAGATTTGATTGCAGTATGGTCATTGGTAGGAGCTAATGGTGGTTGGAGGTAGTGGTGGGTGGGCCTTCCTGATGTTCTGTCTCTTCTTGTGCAAGAGTGGCTTCTGTTCAGTGGCACAGATGAGAGTGTTTTCATGGTGTATAGCTCCCTGTTAGATAATGTTTCTCCAGTGATTCCAGTTAGTAGCCATGTCCTCCCAGTTGTTGATGTTGATGTGGAATTTCTTGAGATTGGTCCGGATGTTATCTTCAAAGTGTTTCTTTTGGCCACCAGGGGCATGCAGACCTTCCTTCAGCTGACAGTACATGATCTGTTTTGGGAGGCATGAGTTGGGCATTCAAATGACATGGCTGGTCCCTCAGAGTTGTTGTGCAATTATGGTGGTGGTGATGCTGACTATGTTGGTGTCCTCCAAGACGCTAGTGTTCGTGCGCTTGTTTTCCCAGATGATCCACAGGATTTTTCATAGGGATCTCTAGTGGTGTTGTTCCAGTGCTTTAAGGAGCCTACTGTAAGTAATCCACGTTTCAGCTCCATATAGCAACGTGGGAAGGACAACGGCTTGCTGGTTGTCCAGAAGTTTAGTCTGGGCCTATAGGTCATGGTCTTCAAACACCTTTCTTCTGAGTTGGGCATGGGCTCCATTGGCACAGTTCAGATTGTGTTGTAATTCTGCACTGATGTTGGCCTTGGAGGTGAGAAGGCTGCCAAGGTATGGAAAGTGATCCACATTTTCAAGGAAATGATTGTTGACCCTTATTGTAGGAGGGGTGGAGGGACTGTTGGGTGATGGTTGATTGAGTACTAGAGTCTTTATCATGTTAAGTGTAAGGCTTAGGAACTTGTATGCCTTGCCAAAGCCATCCAAGATGCACTGCAGATCTTTTGCATAGTGTGCTGCGATGGTGTTGTCATCACCATTTTGAAGCTCCAAGATGGAGGTGGTGGAGACCTTGCCCTTGGCCTTGAACTTATTAAGGTTGAACAGCCTGCTCTCCTTGTGGTAACTGATTTGAATTCCCTTGGGCAGGTTTTGGCCAGCAAGATGGAAGATGGCAGCAAAGCATATGGTGAACAGTGTGAGTGCAATGATGCAGCCTTGTTTGACCCCTGTCTCCATGGTGAAAGGGTAACACTCCAACCCACAGTTGCTAAGTACTGTCGCAGACATGTAGCAGCCTCAGCACCCTGAGAACTTATCAGGGTAGTTGCATCATGACAGTATCCAACAGAGAGCCTGGAAGTTAACTGTGCGAAAGGCCTTAGTTGGGTCATTAAAGGCCATGTAAAGCGATTGTTTCAGTTCCTGAAATTTTTCTTGTAATTGACATGCTGCGAAGATCATGTCTGTACTTCCTCTGGACAGGCAGAAGCCACACTGTGATTTAAGGAGTATTTCCTCAGATAGCGGCAGAAGTCTATTGGTAAGGACATGTGCAAGTACTTTGCCAATGGTTGACAGAAGGGAGATGACTCCCTAATACCCACAGTCAATCTTGTTAGCAATTAGAGCACCCCTGAATTTTGAGGGGCGTTCGTCTTTAAGCCAAATCTTTAAGAACAAAGTGTGTACCTGCTCCTGGAGCCGTGGGCCACCCTCCTTTAGGATCTCTGCTAGCGGCCTTGTTGTTTCTTAGACTTCTTATAGCATCTTGTACTTCGGTTGTATTGGGAGGTTCTTCCTTGTCACGTTGCATGGATCTCTGGGAGATTTGGTTAACGATTTCCAGGTTAATATTGGTATTATGGTTGAGGATTTATTGGAAATGCTCTCTCCAGTGGGTGTTTATTGCTTTGTTGTCCTTGAGCAATTTTTGTCCATCTTTAGTGTGCAGGGCATTTCAACCATGGTGGATTGAGCATGCACTGTCTTTGTGACACTGGCATCTGCCAGATGCTTGATTTCCAAGGCCTTATCAGTCCACTATTTATTTTTGTGTTCCCGTAACCTCTTCTGGACATCAGCCTTAGTTATGACCCTTCTTTTGGCCTCACAATGGATGTTATTCTGCCAGTCACAGAAGGCTGTCCTTGGAGATATACTGTTCAAATTCCGCATCACTCTCATCAAACCAATCCTGGTGATTTCTGGACTTGTACCTGAGAATGCTTTTGCAGGTACTGAGAATAGTTGATGTAAGTATACTCTAGTGTTCTCCTATGTCCTCCAAGTATTCCTAAGGTAGGGTTTTAGCAAGCGAGGCCTGTAGATGTTGAGTAGTGACATGTCACATAGGCTCTTGATGTTGAATCTTGGCCTAGTCTGCTTCTTCTGAAGCTCCCTCTTTCTGTGCAGTCTGACGGACGTTGAGAACTGAAAAGATGCCAGATCAACCTGGCTGCTCTTTCCAAAACCTGCCATGCAGACGCAGGGCAACTGAAGGAGGTGAGAGGTGATTACACCTTCTTCTGGAAAGGGAATGCAGCTGTTGAGCCCAGAATTCATGGTGCCAGATTCACAATTAAGAACCAACTCATCAGTTGCCTCCCTGAACTTCCTGTGGGCATCAACGACTGACTCATGACTATCTGCCTGATGCTTACCAACAACCACATAGTTTCAGTTGTGAGCACTTATGCTCCAACTCTTAACTTGGAGGAGGAAGTAAAGGAGCCTTTCCGTGTCAGCCGTGACACACTGTTGTCAAGCATCCTGAATGAGGACAAAGTAATTCTTCTTGGAGACTTCAATGCCAGTGTTGATTGAAACCTTTGGAATAGCAAAATAAGAAGGGAAGGTATTGACAACATCAACTCCAGTGGAGTCCTTCTTCTCACAAAACTCGCTGAGTACAACCCAACTATCACTAAACCCACTTATCCACCAGGCAAACAAATTCAAAGCATCTTGGAGGCACCCACGCTCAAAACAGTGGTATCTCATTGATTATGCCATTGTTCACTCCAGGGACTATTGGGATGTGAATGTCACCAGGGCTATGATCGGCTCAGATGACTGGTGTACTGATCACTACCTTATCCATTCCATAATGTCCATCAGATTACATGGTCAGGATACCAGGAAGGGATTATGTGCTCTTATTTGAAATACTGTCGCTGGGCCATACTAAATAGTAAGTGCTGCTAAGGGTGTCTTTTCGGGCTAGTAAGTGGAAGGGAGTTCTGGGGCTCCTTTGCTAAAAGATACAAGGGTTCCTGATTTGTGAAATTCCAAGTTATGAATATTTGTACTTACAAAAGTGATCGTGTACAGGGATGTATGTGGTCTCCTCTTCACTGGGGAGATGACGTGTAGACAGGCCCATGCTTGTTATCTCAGATTCTCCAGCATCTGCAGTACCTTTTATCTCTGTAGACAGGGAAACTGCTTTTTAAATCACCTATGTTCTGTCCGCAAAAGTGATCCCAAGATTCCAGTTTCCTGCCACTTCAACACTCCGCCATGTTTCCTGGCCCAACATGTCTGCCTCAAGGCTTGCTGCAGTACTCCAGCAAAATCAGCACAAGTTAGAAGAACAGAATAACAAGGTGTAGAGCTGGATGAACACAGCAGGCCAAGCAGCATCATAGGAGCGGGAAAGCGAACGCCAGAGCCCCCTTCCCTTCTCCCATTTCTGATGAAGGGTCTAGGCCCGAAAAGTCAAGCTTTCCTGCTCCTATGATGCTGCTTGGCCTGCTGTGTTCATCCAGCTCTACACCTTGTTATCTTGGATTATCCAGCATCTGCAGTTCCTATTATCTCTTATCTTAGAAGAACAGAATCTCATTTTCCACTGAGGGACATGCATCTTTCGGGACTCAACGTTGAGTTCAATAAATTTAGAATTTGAACACCTTCTTATATGTACATTATTCATTCCCAAACTCAGGTCCTTTCATGACATGGGCTGCTTTCATCACAACCAACCCATTTTCTGACACGGTGGTTCTATTGTCAGGTTTCTTTACTCCCTGCTTACGATCATCTATCCCTTTATTTTTCTAACTGCCGTTGGATCTCTCTGGGCTCCAACTCTGCCTATCTGCTCACACCTCTCCCCAAAACCCTCTGTCTTCAGCATATATATAAACCCTTTCCTAGCTACCATCAATGTGAGGAACGGTTACAGGACATGAAACATTAACTCTGCTTTCGCTATGCAGACCTGCTGAGTTTCTCCAGCGATTTCCAATTTTGTTTCGGTTTTCCAGCATCTGTGATTCTCTATTTTAGTTTTATACATATATCTGCAATATATATGTAATTTTAAAGACACAACATAAAGAACATTTCCTGTTCTTATGAATGACTCCTTTATATTGTCCAGCATTGTATTTTGACATGCATACAAATCACCTTGCAAATGGACTCCAGAACAGAACCTGTTCACAGTCTGGGGATTGCCTATAAGTGAAAGAGTCCCTCAGTCCCTTATATAAGGGACAGACAAGCACCTTAATTATTCTTCTCTCTTTGCAAGCTCAGGTCAAGCCCAAAGCATTGGGTTAAACAGGCAAGACTACCTGCCTTTGTTTCAATGTACTGCGCTTACAATATTCTGTCAGTCCAGGTCTAGGGGAATTTTAAATCTAGATACATTACAGTCATAATGCCTCTATACTTTGGCCTGTTTGCTGGGGTTGGGAAATTCACAAGCTAGACGTTCCTCCCTCTCTAAATTTATGAGATATCAACATACTCCAAGTTGTCTTCAAGTATTTAGAGAATCAATGCTATCCTGACACAGCCCCTGAATGATAATTTGCTATTTCTAAACCTTTAGGCTGGCCAATGAAGAAATAAGTTGTAACATGCAAAAAGGCCTTTCAGGCTTATCAGTCTACATCAATATCATTTATGCTTCATCATACCAGGCTGTACACGACTGAGTCTGTATTCTGTCCTTTCCAAAGACTCAATATCTTTGCTATAGAATGAAACAATGCAGTTAGGATCGGCTTACAGGTTGGAGGTATTTATGGTGGTTTCATCGTATGACCTCCAACCAGTTCAACCTTTCATCCTTTTAGTTTACTTACCTGCAATAATTTACATTCACTGAATTTAAAACTGTTTTCAATGTCCCATATAATTTCTTTTTCTCTATAAAACAAGTCAATCAGATATATTTCCCTGTGAGGCTGGCTTCACAGAATCTGTTAGAATTCATTCTAACAAAAGTGAATTTCCACACAAGAAAATTAAATCTTTTTGAAGAAAAAGATTTGAATAGTGGGTCAATTAACTTGTGAAGACCAAAACTGAAACCCAATGAAGGCCTAATTACCAAATAGTTTGTGTATAAGGGAACATCAGTGAATAATCCCAAAGCAATCAAAACACAAATGAGTCACAGTAAATTAAAATAGATGCAACATAAAAATCAATTTAAAATCAATGTTAAATTAATGAGCCAGGTATTGAAGAAAAAAGCTAAATTAACCCAAGGTACAACTGATGCACTAAAAGTGGAACACCTTTGGACTAACTATTTGCTTTTTCTATTGTAATTTATGTCAGACAACCTATAGGAGCTAATAATAGAATGCCCTTGATTTAATGCTAGTGTGATTCAGTGAGCAGATTCTCAATTGGATTGCCATGGGTTTGAATGTAGTGCTTAATCTTTTAATTACAGTGGAATCCTACATCTGTTCAATGCCTTGCTGTTTAGTAACCAAGGTCCATGAGTAACAAGAGGCAATGAAAAATCGGGTGTCCTGCACAATTCAAATAATTAGAAATTTCATACCTTTTTAAAATCTATAATATATGTCTGGCTACTGTTGTTGGGGTAATGGTTCCTAAAGGATTAATGTTGGAGGCTGCATTAAACTCTATCCAATCTGACAGTGTCATATAGTCTTGAGTGTGGAATTAAGGAACTCAAAGTGGTCATATATGTCATTTCTGTTTTTGGAACAATATGCAAAGAGCTGACACATTTGTTTTAATCAACTTACTTAGACAAAGATTCGGGACGAGTGGAACATGAAACTGGGCTTTCTGGATGGATGCTACAACTGCACATCAAGAGGCCCAACCAGCTAATGTAGATAATTTAACCAACCAGCTCAGATAACTTGTGTCACAATTCTGAAGTAGGTCAGATTTGAACACAAGCCTTCTGGCTCAGAATTAGATTGGCAATGTTGTGGCTTTAAAAGGTGTATTTTGTCCTGGTTTCTTTTAAGAGACAGACTGAACGAGAGGTGACAAGCAGTCTATAGTAATGGAAACAGCTTGTGAGGTCTTGGCTTTTTTAAAACAGTTGGAATAATAGAAGCAGCCTGGATGGGTGTGACCAGCTCTCACAGACCAGGATTTTTAGGTTTGTTTTTAGATTTTTACGTTTGGCTTTAGGCAGTTGCTGTTGGAGTCTGAAAAGTGTTGGAAGCTGCTGGACTTTTGAAGAAACAGAAGCTATTTTTTCCCATCTCTCAGTTACAGCTAGGAGCTGGGGTTTCTCTTCATACTGCAGGTGTTGCATATGAGAAAATCTGATTTCTGAATTCGCCTTTTTGCCAAGTGGTGTATTTATGGGATGTTACTATGTTGGGACCGTTAATTAGTAACAGTTACTATATCTACTATTCTGTTAAGTTTTCCATTAGAGTTAAGTTACTCCAAGTTCTTCTTTCTTTTGTTAATTTTAACTATTGTGTTTGAACAAATTGTGTTTTGCTTAAAGCCAAGTAGTTTGACCAGTTAAATTGCACCTGGAACACAGCACTTTACATTTTCCTTTGAAAGAAGAAAACGTTAGGGTCTAGGCTAAATTCTTAAAATATTTTGAGGAGGTCTTATCTGGTCCATAACGATAGGGACACTACCACTGTACTACAAGGGCTGGCCAACCAGCTAATGCAACTTGTAACCAACTACTATCATGCAGTAAAATACATCTCATTAAGACAAAAGCTTCTTCCTGTTAAAGTTTACTATACTCTACCACCATAAACTAAACAGGCCCTTTCAACCCAGGAAAGCAGAGTGGTCATAATAGTGTCTGTTTAGCAGTTACATTAAATTTTGTAATTGCAATCTGCTTTCCCTTGTTTACAGTCTTGAACATGCAAATACCTCTTTAATCATAGTCCTACTAGACATAATACATTTTGTTGGCAAAGCAGTAGCAGTCATTTACCACAGACTAAAACGAAATAAAAGAACTGCAGATGCTGTAAATCAGGAACAAAAACAGAAGTTGCTGGAAATGTTCAGCAGGTCTGGCAGCATCTGTGAAGGAATAAAATCACAATTAACATTTCGGGTCTGGTGACCCTTCCTCAGATTTCTGATTTTAATGATAACTTTGATATTTTCTTCGCAGGTGCTGCCAGGCCTGCTGAGCTTTTCTAGCACTTTCTGTTTTTGTTTCTGATTTACCACAGCCTGCTTATTTTGTGTTGATATTTTCAAATTAGCAAAAATAAACCTTAATAGCACATTTCAAATGTGCTGCTGGGGTTCAAGAAACCATTTCATTAATTTGATAAATTTAATTCAATTACAAGACTTCTTTTATTTTGCCATATATCAGCTGTCAGATTGAAAATAAAAAATCACAAGCAGCTGGTCTCAACACAGCAGTTCTTCTTTTGATATTTGTGTCACAATTTGTAAGGAAATGGCATATGGAAAACATAGAAGGAAGAACTTGGCCAATTGCTCCCCCAAACCTGTTCCCCATTTAATAAGATCTGTAGCCTAACTGCATCAACCCAATGTGTGTCATTCCATATGCTTTGTGCCTTTGACAATAGAAAAATATATGGTATTCAGACATAAAATATGTAAAGTGGGAGAGATGGCATTCAGTGGAGTGGTGTGGTCTTCCTGTCATATTTTGGAAATCAGAGAGCAATTGACAGTCCCTGGCAACAATGATTGCAGGAAGCGTATTTGGCTGCAGCTTCTATCAGACTGCCTGGATTTTTTAGAGAGGCAGTTGGAGGCACTGAGGAATTTCAAGGAGCAAGAAAATGTGATGGACAGTGGATTCAGGGAGGTGGTCAAACCACAGATGCAATCGGATGGATGGGTGACTGTCAGGAGAGGTAGGCAGCTCGTCCAGAAGTTTCCTGTGCCTATCTATCTCTCAAATAAGCATACTGTCTTGGGTACTGTTGAGGGTAGATAGCAGTGATAGTCAGGTCTTTGGCACTATGACTGGCTCTGCTGTTAAGGGGGTATGCCAAGGTTCAAGTGATGATTGTCATAGGGTACTTTGTTATCAGGGGCACAGATTGTTATCAGGGTTCAGTGGCTGTGAGTGAAACATCAGGATGATGTGTTGCCTCCCTGGTGCCAGGGACAAGGATATCTCAGAGCGGTTGCATCAAATTCTTAAAGGGTAGAGTGAACAGATGGAAGTCATTATATACATTGTTACCAACAATATAGACAGAGGAAGGGATGAGTTTCTAATGAGAGAATATAGAAAATTAGGAAGGGTGTTAAAAATCAAGACCTCAAGAGTAGTAATCTCTGGATTACTCCCAGTGCCACGTGATAGTGAGAGTAGGAAAAGGAGGATTGGGCAGATGAATGTATGGCTGAGAAACTGGTGTAGGAAGCACTTTCAAATGTTTGGATCATTGGGATCTCTTCTGAGGCAGAAGTGACCATTTTAAGGGGGACGGGTTCTACCTGATCTGGAAGGGACCCAATATCCGAGCAGGGAGATTGGCTTGTGCTACTCCGCAGGTTTAAACTAGGATGGGGGAAGTACTGGGATCCAAAGCACTAGTGAGAAAACAGAGAAGATGCTACAGTAGTTAAAGGGAGCAAGTTAGTTAGTCAAATCGGGCGAGGACATAGTCAAAAACAAGGTAAGACTGATGAATTAAACTGCATCTATTTCAATACAAGAGGCCTGACAGGCAAGGCAGATGAACTTAGGGCATGGACGGGAACTTGAGAATGGGATATCATAGCTCATACAGAAACATGGCTGAGGGAGGAACAGAACTAGCAGGTTTATGTTCCCAGTGTAGATCTTATAGGAAAGATAGAAAGAGAGGAAAGAGAGGAGGGGGAATGGCATTTTTGATTAGGGAAAACATTACGGTTATACTTAGAGAGGATTGTTCTCAGGGATCGTGCAATTGAGTTAAATGGGTGGAACTGAGAAATAGGAAAGGGATGACCACCTTGATGGGATTGTATGATAGCCCCCCTAATAGTCAGCAGGAAATTGAGGAGCAAATATGTAGGGAGATCTCAGATATCTGGGTGAATAATAGGGTTGTAATAGTAAGGGATTTTAACTTTCCAAACACAGTCTGGGCTGTCATATACTGAAGGATGGAGAGGAATTGGTTAAATGTGTTCAAGAATATTTTCTTCTCCCATATGTGGATATACCTACTCAAGAAGGAGCAAAACCTGACCTTCCCTTGGGAAACAAGGCAAGGTGTGTGACTGAGATGTTTGTGGGGGAGCATTTTGGGGCCAGTGACTGTTATTCTATTAGTTTTAAAATAGTTGTGGGAATGGGTAGACCTGATCTGAAAGTTAAAATTCTAAATTGGAATAAGGCCTATTTTGATGGCATTAGACAGGAACGTTCAAAAGTTGATTGAGGGAGGCTGTTTGCAGGTAAAGAGACATCTGGCTTGTGGGAGGCTTTCAAAAATGAGAAACCAAGAGTTCAGAGACAGTATGTTCCTGTTAGTGTGAAGGGCAAGGCTGGAAGCTGTAGGGAACACTGGATGTTGAGGGTCTGGTCAAGAAAAAATGTGTGGAATCACAGGAGTTGGGTGAGACGCTAGACAAATATTGCCCATCAATATTTACTCTGGAGGAAGACATGGAAGCTAGGGAAATTGGGGAAATGCATAGTGATGTCTTGAGGAGTCCACATTATAGAAGAGGAGGTGCTGGAGGTCTTAAAATGCATAAATCTGTGGAAACTGATCAGGTGTATCCCAGAGCATTGTGGGAAGCTAGGGAAGAGATTGTGGGGCTTCTTGCAGAGATATTTTTATCATCGACAGCCACAGGTAAAGAGCCAGAAAGTTAAAGGGTGGCTAATGTTGTGACATTGTTTAAGAAAAGCTGTAAGGAAAAGCTAGGGAACTATAGACCGGTGAGCCTGATGTCAGTGGTGAATAAGTTGTTGGAGGGGATTCTGATAGACAAGATCTACATGCATTTGGTAAGGCAAAAGGACTGATTATGGATAGTCAGCATGGTTTTGTGGATGGAAAATCATGTCTCACAAACTTGATTGAGTTTTTTGAAGAGGTTACCAAGAAGATAGACGAAGGCAGAGCGGTAGAATTTGTGTACATGGACTTTAGCGAGGTGTTCGACAAGGTACCACATGGCTGACTGATTAGTAAGGTTAGATCACATGCAGGGAGAGATAACTAAATTAATACAAAATTGTCTTGATGGCACAAGACAGAGGGTGGTACGAGAGTGCTGTTCCAACTGGAGGCCTGTGGCCAGCAATATGCCACATTAGTTTGCATCCATGGTTTTTTTTTGTGGAAGCTAGTTCCATAATTCTGCTAACTTATGCATGAAGACTGTTTCCTAACTTCTCTCCTGAATGGCCTGGCATTGATTTGAGTGGTATGTTTTCCCCCATCCCAAATCATTAAAAAAAGTTTCTCCATCTGGCCTATAAAAAAAACCTTTAAAAAGTCATCCCATTAACCTTATAAACCTGGCAACCCAAGTAAGACTTTGTCTAATTTGTCCTCCCAATTCAACCCTTACCGACATAACACATTGGTTCAGGTTGAGTACATTTTTACAAATTTTGCATTTTTGAAAAGAAAAACTATTGCATCTTGTTAACACACATTGTTGCAATTAGATTTTAATTTTAATAAACATATTTTATTAACATTCCAATTGACTGCTTTCTCTTCCACCCTTTGAACTCTAAGAGATCACAAGATCCAGTAACAAGGATTCTCTATAAACCCATGGCAATGCTGCTACATGCGATAAACTTACCATAACGTCATAACTCACTAGCAGCATGGCTGCACTTACAGGAATAATCATTGACACAGAGAAATGTCCAGCTAAAGGAGAAAATGTAACATCATATGTGCATGGAATTTCCACAAGAGTGCTCTGAATTACCTGAAGTGACTTCAGCCAATGTTGGGAGGTAAGTGATGGAAATTGTCTTATAATTTCTGTTCTGTGTCTGTTCAGTTAGTGACTTTCTTTCACAGGATTCTATTTAAAATATCTGAAAGGTGTCAAAGATGATTCGTTTTGCTCACACATTGTGCAAAATACAAGGCAAATCCATATCACTGCATCAGGTTTTATTCTCCATGCCAGATTCTGACCAGACAGAAGGCAATTTAGCAGGAGTGCTGCTGCAGCATTTGAAGATGTAAGAAATAACCTTAAACAGGCAGATAAAGAGGAATGTAGTTCTCTCCTACCTGGACCTCTCTATCTGCATCTCTGGTGACCATCTCAAAACTGAGATGGTCCATTTCAAGCCCACCGACTCCCACAGCTACCTGGACTACACCTCCTTTCACCCACCTTCCTGCAAGAATGAGATCCATCACCCGCCTTCCTGCAAGAATGTGATCCCAAACTCCCAACTCCTCCGGCTCTGCTGCATCTGCTCCAAAGATGGGCATTCCACTTCCGAACATCCCAGATGTGCTCCTATTTCAAGGACGGTAATTTCCCCCCTCCAGTGATTGAAAATGCCCTCAACCACATCTCTTGCATTTCCCTCACTTCTGCCCTCGCATCCCCTCCCCCCAACAAAAATAAAGACAGAATCCCCCTTGTCCTCACATATCACCCCATCAACCTCTGCATAAAGTGTATCATTCTCCGTCACTTCCGCCACCTACAATCCGACCCCACAACTAAAGAGATATTTCCCTCCCCACCCCTATCTGCCTTTCATAAGGAACCTCTCTCTGTGACTCCCTCGTCCGCTCCAAACTGCCCATTAGCCCCACCACCCCGGCACCTTTCCCTGCAACCGCAGGAAGTGCTACACCTGCCCCTACACCTCCCCCTTCACTTCCATTTAAGGCCCAAGACAAACCCTTCATATCAGACAGGGGTTCACCAGCACATCTGTCAACTTGGTCCAATGTATCCACTGCTCCCAATGTGGCCCCCTCTACATCGGTGAGACCAAGCATAGACTCAGAGATCATTTCGTAGACCATCTACACTCTGTACGCAAGAAACGACAACACCTTCTGGTTGCTAACCATTTTAAATCTCCCTCCCACTCCCTGGATGACATGTCCATCCTGGGCCTCCTCCAGTGTCACAACAACACCCCATGCAAACTGGAGGAGCAACACCTCATATTCTGCCTTGGGAGCCTTGCCTAAACATGGAATTCGCCAGCTTGAAAATCTCCCCACCCTCGGCCTCATCCCATGCCCAACCCTCCCTCTCATCCCCGCCTCCCTGACTTGACACAACGTTTCCATGTTCTCTCCCACCTATCTGCCCCACCCATCCCACTGAGCAATTCCCACCATCCATCCCTGCACTCACCTATCAACATCCCACCAACCTTCCCTAGCCCTACCCCTCCTCTCTCTATTTATTTCTGTGCTCTCTTCCCCCTCCCTATTTCTGAAGAAGGGTCCCGACCTGAAACACCAACTGTCCTGTTCCTCTGATGCTCCCTAGCCTGCTGTGTTCCTCCAGCTCTGTACTGTGTTGTCTCTGATTCCAGCATCTGCAGTTCTTGCTATCTCTGATGTAGTTTCTCTAGTTCTTAGTGAAGATCAAAGTCTACAAAGGTAGAATTTTGGACGTCCAAATTGAAAACAAGAAGGGCTGTACAAGAAGGGCAATATGTAACATTACTACACTGGGCCTACTCCAACTGAGAACAACAGCAAGAGGAACATTTCCAAGACAAACAGAATGGAAACTGGGTCCTGTTGGCAATGATGTGCTGAGCGCAGTGACCTTGATAGAAATCCAAGGACCTTTGGAACAGGGAGAAAGTGGCTTGAAATCACAGACTTAATTTTGCATTCTTTTCATGCTACCTTGCCGAATGAAGATTGGAAAGCAGAAAGGAAAGGTACAGTTCAAAAGATCAAAATCAAAATGATCTCGGGGTGCCCCCAGTCCATTTAGAATACAAATGCAACTCCTCAACACTCACATCATTCTAAATCAAAATCCAAAGCCACAAAAACTTTGAACTCTGCTTTGATGTATGGTTTAGAATTTTTTTTTCTGTGGGTGATAAATGACCGGAATATTTTATATATTTCAACTTAAGGTACAGTGAAATCATGGTGAGTAAAATTCAACTAATCTGAAACTCCAGTTGTGGCAAAGTTGTCAGCCATTCCTGCCGTTAGAGTAAGAAATCCAATGAAAGATGCTCATGATAATCCGAGGTTTAGACTGGTAAACCTGTATGAATTGAACTCATGGATGCGTGTCAAATGACGGTGCCAATCAAGTGGCTATGCCACAGTATAAAACCACAGACAAGTCTGCATTGATGGCTGCAAAATAAGTTCACTCGTGTCCTGAATGTGTCTGCACCAAGAGACATATTTAATGAAAGTGCAATGTTTTCCTATTTCAACTGAATCGCTCCTTAATGTTTCAAGATAAAATGTGCAATTGTCAAAAGCAAAGTGGTCTGCTAGCTTCTTACGGACTGCATGATTTTTTTTTGAAGCTGTCAGCTAACATTTGGCAGTTTTCTATGTTGCGATATATATGTGCCATAGGGAAGTGGTTCAAAAGAGCAGGCAAACACCCATAACTACATCATACACATGCTTTCTTGTACATGAAAAAGATCATCTTGGCCACATATTTTGTTCTTGCTTTTACTTATCAAGTTGAAGTAACATTTATTAAACATTGTTTTTAATATTGCATTTTTAAACTAGTTCTTCATTGTGAATATAGAACATTCAGTTAAAGTATTCCTTCATTAAATCAGAAAAATATTGATGACTATCTTTGGGTTTACACAGAACATACAAAAAAAAGCATATAAATGGGTCCTTCACACCACAGTGTTTGTGCTGACCATGATATCGTTCTAAACTAATCCCATTGCCTGCACATGGTCCATATTCCTCTATTCCCTTCCTGTTCTTGTGTCTGTCTAAATGCCTCTTACACTTTGCTGACTTACCTGCCTCTATCACCTCCCTGGCAATACATTGCAGGCACCAATCACTCTCTGTGTAAAAAACTTTTCCTTGCGCGTCTCTTTTAAACTTTTCTCCTCTCACCTTAAACCTATGCCCCTAGTATTTAATGTTTCCATTCTGGATTAAAAAAGAATCTATGACTATCGTCTCTATCCATACCTGTCATAATTTTACATGCTTCTATCAGGTCACTATCAGCCTCCAGTGCTCTAGCAAAAAACAATCCCAGTTTGCCCAACCTCTCCTAACAGCTAATACACTTCAAATCAAGCAACATCCTGGTGAGATAGCAAGAACTGCAGATGCTGGAGTCAGAGATAACAAAGTGTGGAGCTGGAGGGATACAACCGGCCAGGCAGCATCAGAGGAACAGGAAAGCTGACATTTTGGTTTGGGACCCTTCTTCAGAAAAATATGTTTCTCAGAAAGGGTCCTGACCCAAAATGTCAGCTTTCCTCTTCCTCTGATGCTGCCTGGCTTGCTGTGTTCCTGCAGCTCCACACTTTGTTATCAACATCCTCGTGAATCTCTTTCACAATTTCTCCAAAGCCATCACATCCTTCCCATTAATGTGGTGATCAGAATTGCACACAATATTCCAAATGCAGCCTAAATAAACTACAGTCTACAGTGGAAAGTATGGCGAACTTCGTTACCCATCAGACTGATGTAACCATGGTGGAAGACCTCCACAAATGCTATTTACTTATCTATTCAGAGCTTCTGCTGTTCTTGTTTGCTTAGGTTTTGATGGCGTTGGGAAGATCTCTCGAATTTCCTCTTAAATAAACTCAAAATAGCTGGCCAGGTTGTGAAACAAAATTCCAGTGAACTTCGTAAGAGGATATTAACGATGCATAACTGAGCCATGAAAAGTTCTGAGAAGAAATATATACTTCAAAAGATTCCTTTGATTATACCACCATGGTAACTTTTATCATTTTCTTTTGCAAACCTGCTTTTCAGTTTCTGGAGTTTTATTGTAGGGGTAGACCTTGCCCCCACAACAAACAAGGTATAAAAACCACCAGCATAAGTGGGCTACAGACTGTGATCGAGATTGCCAGGTTATGAATGACTCCATCCTTGGCCTCCCAGATGGGGACAGATATGCCAATGTATGGAAATGAGATACTGACATCCAATTGCACTTCTACTTCATGAGTAGCGAGCTTACCATCGAGCTCTGCTTATAATCCTCAGATCTGATAAAGTTTAGGACTGCTAATAATATTACATTTGTAGGTAGATACTTGCCAAACTTTTACCTGTACTTTCTGAGGGGTCATTGGACCACATAATTTATTTAACACATAATAATTCTTTTTAAATTAAAAAATGTTTAACACTGCACCCAAATGGTAGCCTCTCTGGCAGTGTTGTTACATTAATAGTAAAACCTACATCCCACAGTTAGTCTACCAATGCGTTTCGCTGCTCCGTCACAGACTAAGCACCCTCTGAGTAAGACAGTGAAATTTAAGTTGGTCACTTTTATTTCTTACAGATGAAAATCATAACTTATTAGTGGAGTTTTCCCCATTTCAGATAAATTGCTGAGTGTGATTCATTGTGCTTGGTCCCCACCATGGCCTGGAGCAGATATTGTTGGGCCAGGTGGTATCTTAAGGCTGTGACCCTTCAACCCACTAAGGACTGATTCAGTTTGACTTTCAGATATTGCCATTTTCTTGAAATACGTGCAGTGTGTTTTCCACGTAAACATCTGGTGCATGCTACACAATGTGACTTTGTTGTAACACAGGGCTATACAGTGACATATCCACTGCTTAGACTATTTAGTGCTCTATAGCATGACAAGCTTCCTGCCATTCCCTCTGTAATAAAAGGCAATGTAAGTTCCGGAGGCTGGGAGCCTGTATGTAAGCAGTAAAGATTCTTTGCATTAAGAAAGCAGGCTATAATCCATAAGATGAATCCAGCATAGATGCATAAGATTTGGGTTTGCTCCTGTGTGCAAAGTGATCAGAATTATGCAAGTGATAGGTGTCCGTGAGCTCCAAGTTAGGGTATTAAGGTGTTGAAGCTGTGTAAGAATTGTTCCTTTAGCAAGCTTGAGGATGCAGGGAGGCTGGTGTTTTGCTGATGCCAGTTTGCATGGGCAATGGATCAAGGAGGATGTTGGCCGTGGATGATGGAGCAAGGAGGGAAGAAGCAGTTGGATGATGGCTGGGATAGCGTTTGACAAGCTGCAGTCTCCAGCTACATACTTTGACCTATATGTTGGGAATTTGCTCTGTTTGGTTTCAAAATGAAGTGGATGAGAATGGGATGTGGTATATAAATAAACCAAGTAGTGGCTTTCATGCAAAGTAAATTAAAATGAAGTAGTCTGTGCTCAATGGTGAAATTCTTGAGTCACCATTTAAGGCCTGCGAGGAAAATTGTAAAACTATTTCTTGGCATTAAGATTCTGATTTTTTTTCATTGTATCTACTTTATTCACACCTTTGTCGCAATAGCGCATGCTACACCAGGGAGGGAAAATTCAGCCCTCTCTCTCTTAAAATTCCTTTGAGGAGGTATAAGCTGACCTTAATAAACAGCGGCAGATTATCAAAATAAAGCAATTATTCTGAATTTCACACTCTTTTGTGATATCAGTGAACATCGAGGAGTCTGACAAAACTCAATTCCCTATTTTTCTTCAATTAACACATTCCTGTAATAATTTAAGTTATGACTGAAAATGACCTTGAAAAACAGTGTAAGATAGTAAGATATCAATACAAAGAGGTAAGATTTGTGTTCCAGACAGAAGTTTAATGATGTGAACAGTTCATGCAAAAAGAAATTCATCCTAAATAACATATTACCTTTCAGGTGATGCATATGCTGTATGGCTCAAACTGTATAAACTGATTACCAACAAGGGGAAAAAAATGAACCATGAAGGATTTATAGAAGACACAAGCAGCACATCAAATGTACAGAAGGAGTAAATGTGTCCACATGGGCATAATTCAGCAGAGGACTACACAAAGGAATCTACATTAAAGGATTAGGGTTACAATCTGGCCCTTTCTCTGACCCAGGCCTATTTTGCATTAAAGTACCAATAGCTTCAGCATACATTCAAAAATTTCTCCTTAGAGTAAAACAGTGCAATGCTCAAAAATCTGCAGACCTGGTGGTAAAGCTGTTTCTCCACATTAACAGTTAGCAGCATTTAATTGGAAAAAAAATCCAACAGAGTGGAAGTCCACATAGCTCATTTCTAATAGCAGCAGGAAGCTTCAAACACCATGCTAACAACTATAGGTTTATTGGTGGATATATTGATGGAAAAGAGCAGGAGCAACTAGGGACCACGAAGAAAGAGATATGGGCGAAATAGTAGAGAGTTCTGCGTGAAGTGAGTTCTTGTGAAATGTGAGGCAAAATCAGGCGAGAGGTCACCCAAACGAAACACTGGGCAAACCCAACATGAAATCAAGACCGCGTGTTTCCCAGGTTAAGATTGCCAATAATCTCCATGTTCGACACTGGGCAACAACGTCTCAGGGAATGCTCCATGGGCAGAGCTACACACACCCAGCATTAACAGACGTTGGTATCGGACATGTTCCAGCTTCTTAAGGACACACATGCAACATTTCCGATCCATTTATTGGACACTTCTGTATCTCAATGCTGCATCTTGGGATTTCCTGACAACTACCACTTTATTGCTGCTGCAACCCAGCTCATGGACAGGACCAGGCTGCATCTCTAGGCTCTTTGCTCACTGTCAGAGCACTCACTCACTCTAAGCTTACCTGGAGGCATACAACTTCCCATTGTCTTGCCGTACCTTTTTTGTGCTTCTCCCCTCCATCCAGAGAGATCAGCCTCATATTACTACAGTCTTTCCAAGCCAATTGGTGCTGACAAAAAATTGAATTGAATGATTTATTTGCATTAGTAACTAATACAGTAAAATACAGTGAAATGTTGATCTTACTCAATGTTCACTAGATAAACAGCTACCACTTTTGTAGAAGGAGTCTTTTGTATTATCACCAAGCAAATATGAAGTGAACTGGGTGTTTTTGATAAATGCCAACGTATTTGTTCCTGATATCAACAATGGTGCACAAGTCAGAGAATTCCAGACATGGTTGCAGTAAATTGCATCATCCGTGCACTACAGCATGGCAAGGAGAATGAGTAGAGCTGACATAGAACAAGACAAACTGCTGGAAAAGGAAGGAGGAGAACCTAAGAAAGTCTGTCCAGATTCAGGAAGCACTTTGCTTTGTTTTATTCCTTTGAGGTGTGCTGTGTACAATTCTGGTTACCTTGCTATAGGAAGGATATTATTAAATTGGAGAGAGTGCAGAAAAGATTTACAATGGTGCTACTGGGACAGGAGGCTTTAAATTATAAGGAGATGCTGGATAGGCTGGGTTTTTTTTTCACTGGAGCATAGGAGGTCGAGGGGTGACCTTATAGAGGTTTATAAAATTATGAGGGGTATAGGTAAGGTGAATAGTAAAAGTCTTTTCCCCAGGGTGGGGGAGTTCAAGACTAGGAGGCATAATTTTAAGGTGAGAGGAGAAAAATTTAAAAGGGACCTGAGGGGCAACATTTTCACATAGAGAATGGTTCGTATATGGAACAAAGCGCCAGAGGGAGTGGTAGATATGGGTACAGTTATAACATTTAAAAGAAGTTTGAACAGATACTTGAATAAGAAAGGTTCAGATAGATATGGGCCAACTGGAGGCAAATGGGACTAGTTTGGGAAACTTGGTCAGCATGGGTGAGTTGGACCAAAGGGTCTGTTTCTGTGTTGTATGACTCTATGACTCTCTAACGCCATTGCCTGGACCAGCATTTCTTGCCCATCTCTAGTTGCCCGTACGGCAGTTAAGAGACAGCTACATTGCTGTGGGCCTGGAATCACATCTAGGCCAGACCAAGTAAGGACAGCAGATTTCCTTCCCACAGGATATTGGTGAACCTGTATGCTCATGAGGTGACCACCTCTTCCCACTGGAAAAAATGGGCTCCAAATTTTGTACAGTCATTTGCTCTATTCAATTTTGGACTAATCCCCTTCCTTTGACTTCAGTTTCCTGCCAGGTTTATCAATGTGCCAAACATATCAACCAATTATTCTATATGCTTCTCCATAAAAAAAGCTGTAATTTGAGAACTCGTGACCTGGCACCTACTGTACCCTTGTGACTTGCCTTGACAAGAGGTCATTCTTGCAAAGTGTGCCCTCAAATCCAGATTTCCCTTCTATACTTTCTTCAAAAGGATACAGACCATCAGTATTTCAGCTGGTGGTTATGAGCTTGAGAGTGAGTGATGGTTTTTATGTTCTGAAGAAGCGTCATATCAGACTTGATATGTTAACTCTGTTTCTCCACAGATGCTGCCAGACCTATTGAGTTTCTCCAGCACTTTTTATGTTTATTTTAGATTTCCAACATCTGCAGTATGTTATTTTTATTTATGGTTCTCTCAAATCAGATTCCTGTCCCTAGCAATGTATCAAAAAAGCTCTTATCAAAGTCCCAAAGACATCCTTTGTGACTTTGACAAAGACAAACTTTCCCTCCTCATTGTTCTGGACCTGTTTGTAAATTTGTTCAGGGTTGACCATACCATTTCCCTTCACGGCCTCTTTACTGTCATTCAGCTGGGAGGATTATTTACATGTGGTTCCATTCTATCTAACCAGGAGCAGAGAACCACCTAAAACATAAAAGCATCGAAACTAAGAGCACGTGTAGGCCATTTGGCTCTTCAAAATTGTTCCACCATTCAATATGATTATGGCTGATCCTCTATCTCAATGCCATATTCCTGCTTTCTAGCCATATCCCTTAATGCCTCTAATATTAAAAAGGATTATCAATATTTTTCTTGAATATATTAAATAACTTGGTCTCCACAGGCTTTTATGGTAGAAAATTCCACGGGTTCACTACCTTTTGTGTGGAACAATGCTTCCTTTTCTCAGTCCTAAATGACCTATTCCATATCCTGAGAGTATCATCTGTTTCTAGACTCCCTAACTAGGGAAAGCATCTTTTCTGTATCTAGTCTGTCCAACCAACTTTGAATGTCCTCTCATTCTTCTAAACATCAGTGAATACAGGCCCAGTTAAAGCAATCTCTCTCCATAGGACAGTCCTGCTATCCCAGGTGTCAGGCTAGTGAAGTAACAGTCACTTACAATGTGTTCTCTTCTTGTTCCTGCACTGTTGTCTTTGCTGTCCCCCAAGAAGATTTCTATGGTGGTCTCCTATATCTCCTTTGCTGTCCTTCAATGATACCATCCAAAGGAACACTATTAATTTTCTCATCCACGCTGGTGCCATCCAGCTCCATGTCATCACCACCTGTTACAACTCCGTCACTATCACTTACTTATCAGACTGTTTAGCCCAGTATTAGGTGTACGGAAATGTCCTTCAATTAAACATTGGAAGATGGAAGCATTGTTTACGATGCACTCTAAATTCCACTTGCTAGCTACTGAATCCATCGTTCTCGCTGATAACTATTGGAAATCAAATCATCTTTTTGCGACCTTGGCATCTCAATTGATACCAAGCTGACCTTCTAACCTTATATTTGTGCAACCTTTAGTAGGATCGCTAATTCATCCCTTGTAATCTCACTTGCTGCTGCTGAAGCCCTCATTCATGCTTTTGTTACTTCTAGAGTCAAATATTCTAAGTCGGATTAGCTGATCTCTCACATTCTATGTAATGTCAACTTGAGGTTATCTAAAACTACTATCCATGTCTTAACTCACAGCAAGTCCCATTTTCTTAATGCCCAGTGTGCTCCTGAGATACTGACTCCAAGTCAAAGAAATGTATAGCCTGGAAAGAGACCCTACGGTCTAAATTATCCATGCCAACCAGATATCATGAGTTAATCTTGTCCTATTTGCCACCATTTGGCCCATATCCCTCTAGAACATTCCTATTCATGTACCCATCAAGATGCCTATTGAATGCTGTAATTGTACCAGCCCCCACCACATCCTCTGGCAGCTTATTCCATACACATACCACCTTCTGCACGAAAACGTTGCCCATCAGGTCACTTTTATATCTTTCCCCTCTCAGCTTAAACCTACACCCCCTGGTTTTGGACAGCCCCACCCTGGGAAAAAGACCTTAGTTATTCACCCTATCCATGCCTCTCATGGTTTTTTATACCTCTATAAGGCCACCCCTCACCCTCCAGGGAAAATAGACCCAGCCTATTCAGTCTCTCATTAAAATTCAAACCCTCCAACCCCAGCAACATCCTTGTAAATCTTTTCTGCATCCTTTCAAGTTTAACAACATCTTTACTATAGCAGGGGAGACCAGAATTGAACGTAAGTATTCGCAAAGTCTTAATGTTTACATTCTTATCACTGTTTGCAAATCCATCCATGGCCTTGTCCCTTTCTACCTCTGGAATCTCCTATAGTTCCACAGCCCTCTGGCATATCTGCAGTTATCTAATTCTGACCTTGAATATGTTCCTAATTATATTTGTTGTATTTTTGGTGGCCATGCCTTTAGCTGCATAGGCTCAAACCCTGAAATGCTCTTCCAGCAGCTGTCTACCTCAATGTCGCACTTTCTTCCTTTATTCAATAGAAACTATTTCCTTGACCAATATTTTGCTCATCTGACTTAATATCTCCTAGAACTGCTCAATATTATAATGCTTTATAATGCTCCTGCGAAGTGCCTTGGGACATTACATGATGTTATTGTTATTGTTCATCACCCTTGACTTTCTGTTTTTCTAATGCTGCCTCTTCCTTCATTGCCTGGCTAGACTACAAGTCATCGTTTTTGAAAGGAGAAAAGCTAAAGGGTAAGGTTGTGGTAAGGACAGGGGTGAAAACTCAGAGGTGAACGCATGCCTGCATAATCTGATAGTTGTGAATATGAAATGATTATGGAATGAGGGGAAAACAGGATGTGTGACCTGGACTTAGGTCAAAAAATGACCAATCATCTTCAATGACCTCAGCTCTGCCACTATGCCCAGCTTCAGTTAAGGCCACTCCAATTACGATGGGATGTTGACATGAAACTGTGCCTGTCCCCTGCTGGCTTGGTGTTGCAATTTTCAAAGAATCACCGTCTGTGTTCTGAGAGAGTGAAAGAGAGAGAGAGTGAGAGAGAGAGAGAGATGTGTGTCAACTGAGTGCTGTGACATTTTTCATCAATGTGTTATCATGGCGGAACAGAGGGCTGCAATACATGCATTTGAAGATTCAATCAATGGGGTGAGTTAAAAATATGAATTTTATGTATGAGTTATGACTAATAGTTAATTAGTAGGTAAATGAGCAGATTACAGTGATGTGTTATTTATTATTTTTCATTCAAATGATGTGCTCCAATTACAGGGCCAATGCTTATTGCCCAACACTAAGTGTCCATGAAAAGGTGCTAGTGAGCCACCTTCTTGAATTACTGCAGTGTATTTGGTGTAGGTAGACCCACAGTGCTGTAAGGGAGGAAGCTCCAGGATGTAAAGTAAGTGCTGCTTGATAGAACTGTTTATGATTCTTTCCATCATTTTACTGATGATCATGACTATATTGAAGGGGTGGGAGTTGGCCAGGTTGGATTTCTGCTACTTTTCTTTTTGCACCTTGGCAATTTACCTCATCGCCATATAAATGCCAGTGTTGTGGCTGTACTGGAACAACTTGGTTTGAAGCTTTAATTTTACTGGTATACAGATATTCAGTACTTCAGTATGTAGTGTCTTCAGCCAATTCTTGATGTTTTTTGGATCTGTAAATGAGTAATTTGGGATTAATGGGATTGTACATTTGCCATATGTTTAAATATCTTGAAATTTGTGTTATATGTAAATCAATTTTAACTTTGTTAGGTTAATAAACTTTGGTTTCATTGTTAAAGTTAAATTTGGAATATTGTATGCTTATGTTCATCTTGTTAAAAGCAAAACAAAAAAAAACCTCAAGCCTGTTTTCGGTTTGAGATAAGACTGTTCTGAATGGTGAATACTCCCTTGACAGCACCTTCCTGATAGTATAAAATTATCTTGCCACTTCTGTTGAGTCTGCTGGTGGGACTGAACATATCAAGGGATGGTGATGGTAGTGTCTGGGACATTTTCAGGTATAAATATGTGAATATGATGAGGTTAGCCTGGCCTGACTAGCTTATGAAAGAGTTTTCCAAATTTTAACACTAGCCCCCTAGATGTTAGTGAGGAAAGTTTTACAGTGATGACAGGGCTGAGTTTGCCATTGTCATCTTTGTTGCCTAGGTCAACGCCAGGTAATCATCTGATTTCTTTCCTTTGGCTTGACTTTGTATCAGTTTGAAACAAATCACTTGTTCAGTAATTTCAGAGGCATTTAAGAGTCAACCACATTACCGTGGATCTAGAGTCACACGTAGGTGAGACCATGTAAGGATGGTAGATTTCCTTTTCGAATGTACGTTAATAAACTAGAGTTTTTATAACAATTGACAATGGTTTCATTGGCATCGTTAGACTTTTAATTCCAGACAAGAACGATTGTCTTCCAGGGTGGGATTTAAACTGGGTCAATAGAGGATTTCCTAAGTCTTGGATTATTGGATCCAGTGACAATACCACTATTCCATTATTGAATAAAATCTGAGGCTACTTGTGCAATTGGTAATGATATTTGATGACGCAGTGACTGAACTTGACCATTTTTGAGCCGTCATTGAACTTGTCACAGAACTGCTTCCAGGTTTCCAGGCTGGGCTGATGGCAATGATCATTGTTCCATCCTGTTGGTAAAACGGCTACAGCCCTGAAAATATTTATTCATGAAACATGGCCACAGAGCCTAAAAGAGGAAAAAATAAATAAAACTTGCAAATGATTCACCTGGGTCAACACATCTTATATGGAACCCCAAAAAAACAGATACATTCATTTCCAAGATTATTGTCTATTTTCATTTGCCTCCTTTTTCAGCAGTCACATGACTATGAAAAACCAAAGTGCACAGAAGCAACAGTGATAAAGTAACTTCTCCAGCAATCAGTGTAGTTATCTAGCCAGCAGTTTTACGGTAGATGGCTGACGAATTCCTGGATCCTTGTGCATGAAGGATATCTTTCCTTCCCTCCACCTCCTACAGCTAAATCTGTGCCCCTGATAATCCTCTCCATTATTATATTCTTAGTCACTTCTATTTCAGATTACATTGTCTTCTTCAGTTGCTTCCAGTACTTGCTCCGGACTGAATGCCTTTGTGAACTTCATGCAATTTTTAAGTGGCACTAGCCTCACCTAAACTTGGACTGTCTCTTGAGCTGTATGGCCATATACAGCACATTTAGAATTGGGCTGCATGCTACAATCATTTAAGTGGGAAAGCCACATGAACCTAGAGCTCTGTCTGTAGAAGAAGCAACATATGGTGTTAAATTTATATAGTGGTCTTCCCAGTTATTTTAAGAGGCAATTTTATTCCAAAGACTAATTAGTGCATTGAGCATTTTTGTTTTTGTTTTTGATTTATGTACTGTTTTCTTCCAAAGACAAAGAAAAGTGAACACAACCTTTGGCTATTGTGCTAAGATTTTAATTATTCCCTTATCAGTTCCTTTATTCATTCACGGGATGAGGGCGTTGCTGGCCAGGCAGCATTTATTGCCCACCCCTAATTGCCCAGAGAGTAGTTAAGAGTCAACCACATTGCTGTGGGTCTGGAGTCACATATAGGCTAGACCAGGTGAGGATGGCAGTTTCCTTCCCTAAAGGGCGTTAGTGAACCAGATGGGTTTTTTCCTGATAATTGACAATGGCCATCATTAGATTCTTAATTCCAGGTATTTTGTTGAATTCAAATTCCACCATCTGCCATGGCAGGATTCAAACCTGGGTCCCCAGAACATTATCTGGGTCTCTGGATTAACAGTCCAGCGATAATACCACTAGGCTATTACATTCCCTGGAGATATGTTGTAATCCCCTGGAGACATGTTGTAATCTGCAGCTCTCACCATTAATAGAAGGCTTGACAGATCAATGGATTTCTGTGTCTTTCTAAACAAATTACACTTATTCTCCTTTGTCTAAATCCCCAAAAGGCCTAACTACATCTTGACATAGTGCTGGGTCTTAATGCCTTTTGAGTGATCACAGAAATTCCTAAAACTGTGGACAGTCAGTAACTTTTCCTATGGGATTACTTCTTTACCAGAGAAATACTAGAAAAACAGTTAGCTCTCCTACCTTATTCAGTTTTATGTACAGTGGTATTCATAAGGCACTGAAAACCCATAAAAAACGTTATTTATGAGGGAAGCATATTGGATTTATTTGTGCCAATTATACTTTGAAAGTCACTGATATTGGGGTCTAGAGTTCCAAGTGTGCAAACTGAAATTTAATTAGTCAGTAAGAATAACAATTATCAAAAGAATACCTATCAATTTGCTCTATACTTCTCTGTTTCATGGAGGTTTGTCCCCTTGCTGTGGAGAAGTTCTACAGGGAACCATCCTGCCTTCCAAATGACCATTATTCAATTTTGAGATTGCTTGGAGCGAAGCAACTATTGGGTATCAGAGCCAAGATCAATTGGTGCTTTCATCGGAAATCCACAGAAGGAATGTTTGGAGTACTGCCTAAACTTACCTCTGTAGCCCAGTGATGCAGGCACGAATTGTAAGATTCTTGCTACTCATTCAACTGAGATCCAACAATTATGCACAGGTGACAGACTGAACCAGGCAACATTGTCACTTAACGTCAAAAGCAGAAAATGCAAGAGAAACTCAACAGGTCTGGCAGCTTCCTTTGATGGAGAAATAAAGATAATGTGCTGAGACTAATGTGACTCTTTTCAGACAATTTCAGCGCTTTTTGTTTTGGGTTTCCGATTTCCAACATCCACATTATTTTGCTTTTTTAACCTTGTTGTTTTGTGTGGCTCACTAATCCAGTGGTTAAACTCACTGAACAAGAAAGCTTCTTGTGCTTTTAATTAAACTGTGTGGGTTACAAGTTTCATTAGAGTTTGTCGATCTTCTACTGACAGCATGACAGGAGCTCAGGAGAATCTCCGTGGAAACTGCTCATGCAAATAAATAAACACACAGTAATATATCTTACTAAAATTTGAGTCCTGTGACAAAGGAGCACTTTGTGCAGAATGAGCCTTGTCAACCTGCTTTATTTGGCTTTGCTGATTTAATTTATTCTACTATTTGATTCATATTTCAAGTCAGAATTGGATGCTGACTGTCATTCAAATTATGTACTTTTAACCATGTCGTTGAGTGACTCAACTGCTTAATTGATGGGGTAGATTTTTGTGTTCACCAGAGGGCAAACAGGTCACCTGCAAATTGTAATATTTGCCCAATTTTCATCCAATAAATTACTGGGAATGACAATCAGGCAGATTTTATAATGAATATCTGATCTTCTCAGCTAGATAACTATCCAGGCGATGAAGGTAAAAAAGAAATTACTCCAATTATTCCTCTGAATAAAAGAGTTGAAGTTGACTGAGAAATAACACAGAAGGCTGTATATCAAGAAGTAGACTTTTATACATTTATTACTGAATACGCTGAGAAAAATAAATATTTTCCAACCAATTTTTTGTTGTAATGTGAGCATTCTGGGGATGGACTAGCATTATTGGGAGATTTAATGGTTTATCAAAGTCTAAAAGAACACCTGTTATTATCAGAAGAGAATTGATCGCCTTAAGAGAGCAGCAGCACAGAAGTGACGAGAGAACCAAGGATTGAATCTAGCAATGAAAGCTCTTCAAGGGAATTTATGTAAAACAGTCCATAGTTCTTAGTAAAAACCAAAAGAACTGCGGATACTGTAAATCAGGAACAAAAACAAAGTTGCTGGAAAAGCTCAGCAGGTCTGGCAGCATCTGTGGAGGAGAAAACAGAGTTAACGTTTCGGGTCCGGTTCTGAGGAAGGGTCACCAGACCCAAAACGTTAACTCTGTTTTCTCCTCCACAGATGCTGCCAGACCTGCTGAGCTTTTCCAGTAACTTTGTTTTTGTTCCATAGTTCTTAGTGCCGTGCAATGTATTAAATGCTTGAAAAAGTAGTTTCATTTATATATTTACCACGTGTGGTGGTGGATCCAAATTCAACCACTCCATATTTCAGAGAGTAGTGCCACATTGCCAACTGATTTGTGTGTTGGCTTTTAAAGGGTTGCTGTACTGGTTTTTCAGTGGGACAGAAATTCTAATCCTGATTTTGGTTACAAGGTTAGGTAAATTAAGTTGGGACATTACCCCACCTCCAAGCACACTACAGTAAAAATTACCTTGAACTGAGGGGTTTTTACTCAATTAGGTGGGGTGTTGTGGGATACAGTCAGACCTCCCGACTTCAGAAAGTGTAGATAGCCACAGGGCGGCATCACTGTATTAGCTGGTTTGAAGGTTTGACTTTGTTGAAAAGCTTGTGAACGATCTGGCCCTCTTTCCTCACACCACCTTTACCCCTGTCTACCTTCCATGATCTCTCATACCCTCTATGACACTTCAATAGCCACTCACCCAATATGCACCAAAGGCATACCTCACAACTAACTTGGAGTTAAAAACATAAATTTCTAACAGCTATATTAGTTCTGTCTCGGACACACTGAATAGGAACCCACTGAAAAGCTTTCAGATCTCTTCTAAGTAGTGACTATCTTATAAAAATGATCAATTTTACGTGTAAACTCACATCAATTATGGCAAATCCTTTAATAGGTTTTCTAAATGGTCAATCAAACTGGGAACTCAGAACTCTCTGCTGAGGAAAATGTAACATTTGAAGCTCAGCCAAATATTCATACTGATATTATAATAGCTCTTGCGAAAATCTCAGGAAAGACATTGATTAAAACTATACAACCAGATTTTCGTTTCAATTTTCTAACCTACGTCTGTCAGTCAAAGCACTCCAGCAGGGAACTTAAGTAACTTCATATCATGGCAGCTACACAGACCTTATCTAACCTTCAATGGTAATTAGGTTTATTCAATATATTCTTGACTTTCATAGTGGGTTTAGGCCCATGAAACAGTCAAAATGAAGTTTGTTGGATCTCAACACTGAGCTCAGATTGTTTTGGTGAACTCGTGTGTGTGAATTATCCACTTTCCTCTTGCTCTCACAGGCAACACTGTATCTGTCAGAAATGCTTGTTGGACTGCTGTATTCGGTTCCTGCTAACCATTTTCTAATGTTCACGGAGTCTTCCTGAGTCTGTGAAAATATGACTCTGCATTGCGTAGGAGTTAAGATTCTTTATAGGTAACACTGTCCCCATGTGATCACCAGAACTGGTTTTAACCAGTGAGGAATTTTCTAAGAGCATTTTTCCCTTATTGTGCAAGGCTCTTTTTTTCTCCTTTCATAAGAGGCTTTATAGCTGTGAGGGTAGCTGGGAGGTGGAGGGATGTAAACATTTCACTGCAATGATTTGGCCATCATTGTATGAGTTAGGTTTGGTTGTTAAGCCTCTCTTTTTGTGCCTGTCTTTAATATATGCTTATAATTAACAATGTCTAAGGAAGATATTGCAGCCTACCAATGTGTCCAGTCCCACAATGATAAGTCCTCTGTAACAAATACTACCTTACTGGAGCATTAGGAAAAGTCACAAATAGATTCATGTTGTAAAAGATCAATATTATTGCCTTGAATAATTCTTATTCTTTGTTTATTTGCCTGATAATAAAAGTTGGTTGAGTCTTGACTCATTGTTTGATAATGTGTTTCAACACATGACACATTTCTCTGGAGTGATAGTAGGAACTGCCGATGCTGGAGAATCTGAGATTACAAGGTGTAGAGCTGGATGAACACAGAAGGCCAAGCAGCATCAGAGGAGCAGGAAAGCTGACGTTTCGGGTCTGGGTCCAGACCCAAAACATTAGCTTTCCTGCTCCTCTGATGCTGCTTGGCCTGCTTTGTTCATCCAGCTCTACACTTTGTGTTCTCTGGAGTGAAATTGGTTTGCATTGTCTCAATCCATTTGTAGTATGCATGGGTTCCCTGAAATACTAAACTAATGGTACATACACTGACAAGCTTCTGTTTAAAATGAAGGAAGTAATTTCACATTAGTCATGGAAGTTCTCCTAAGATTGATACTCAAAGTAAGAAGCAATAAGGGTTAAATTCATTTCTTCGTCTTGACTGGGAAATAAACCTCCTTGCTGCATATTTTCATGTTTCTACAGATATTTTACGTCACCAAAATATAAAAGAGTTGAAATGTCACAATAATGTGGGCTGTTATAATCTCAGCTGATGTCATGACAGAAATCTGTCCTAATAATCATTGTTTAACTTAATTTTAAACTTTTAACTTAATGCGGTGATCTTTCGCTGAAACATAAGCATTCAATGCTGGAGAGTTGATCTTAACATTAAAACAGAAGTTTATTACATAAAATAAATGAAAATAAAACAGAAAAAACCAAGCTATACACATTTAATTTAAAGTTTTCAAAACAGGCAGAACAATGGCAGAATAAAATCCCATCTATCCCAGTATCATCCCTTTACAATATTCAAATGCGAGAGACAGAGTTCATTTCTCTATCACATCTATACATTTGACTTTGTTTTTCCTTTTGCAATTCATTATCTTGAGAACTTAATGCCCTTTCCTTGATTCTTCACGTACTTGCGCTTAGACTTCTCACTTCAAACAAAACCTTCATGGTTCTAACAAAGCACTTCTGGCCGAAATTTTCAAACTAAAATCCTTTCATTGAGGTAACCTATTTCCTAATTATTCTGAAATAAGTCTTTTCTCCAGGCAAATCTCTTTTTACATCTCAACCCAGCCAGGCCCAGTGTGAACTGCCTCAAAAGTTGTCTAATCTATGAAGTTTTACAAAGCGCAAAAAAATCTTGATTCTTTGAAACCAAAATCAAGCTAATGCCTTTTGATGTTTATTTCCCTGATTAAAACTTACAATACAAATGCAAATTATTACCTCAAAAGAGATCCGGTCACCTATTTTATGACACATACTAGCTTAAAATCACGGCTTCAGAATTAATTATTAATTATCCAGCATTAATTATTAAAGCTCCTGCATATACATAGATAAAAGCCCACATGCCACTAGCTCAAAATCCAAACTCTAAAATATATTATATATTACATGCCAACGGAGGTTTATGAATCCAATAACCTTTTGTAAAACTGCCCCAGCTAAGGATTTTGGTTAAAAGGTGTATGTGCAAAAAGAAGCTGGTGAGAAAAGTAACAGAAGTACTCATCAATAATGATTGAATAACATCCCAGCCAGGTGAGTCTGGCTTCTGAGTAGGCAATGACAAGTGACAGCCTAGATTTGCATTGTAAATGGAAGAACTCATAAGTATAGTCATCAGTTTATTCACATTCAAAATAACAGAATTGAATTGTGAATGACTTTGCCACTGTGCATAGTAAACTTGACAGTGATTTAAAGAATCATGGAGATTGGTGAGGATGTCTGGACAGAACAGATAGGGAGAAACGTTTCTCACTGGCAAATGGATCAAAAAGCAGGGTGCACCACTCTATAGTTTATGACAAAAGAAAAAATAGCAACATAAGGAAAAATGTTTTAACTCACTGAGTGGTTTGACTCTGAAATGCACTGCCTAACAGATCGATGGAGGAATTAAGGCTTTCAAAAGAGAATTGGATCATTATCTAAAGTGGAACAAAAAAGATTGAAGAGATACACAGAAAGGGCAGGGGAATGCTATTAAGACTTGCAGAGAGTTGGTAGTGGACAGGCTAAATTAATCCCTTCAGTGCCATAACCATTCCGTGATTCAATATTACTGAATGAAGTGCTGGACAGGATGGATATATACATGTAGGGATAAATGCTTACTTGTTAATTATTTGATTTATTTATCGTCTTATATGATTTGTTACAAAATACAGAGACATTTGTTGCATAGTGTCGCCACTCTCTGGCACCATCTTAAAACTCAGAAAATAAACCAAAACATAGAATATAAAGGCAGAAAAATGAAGAAATAAAGAAAGTGAGATAACAAGGTGTAGAGCTGGATGAACACAGCAGGCCAAGCAGCATCATAGGAGCAGGAAAGCTGACGTTTCGGGCCTAGACCCTTCTTCAGAAATGGGGGAGGGGAAGGGGGATCTGAAATAAATAGGGAGAGAGGGGGAGGTGGATAGAAGATAGATAATGGAGAAGAGACAGACAGGTCAAAGAGGCGGAGGTGGAGCCAGTAAAGGTGAGTGTGGCTGGGGAGTTAGGGAGTGGATATGTCAGTCCAGCGAGGACAGACGAGTCAAGAGGGCGGGATGAGGCTGGTAAGTGGGAGATGGGGGTGGGGCTTGAGGTAGGAGGACGGGATAGGTGGGAGGAAGGACAGGTTAGGGAGGCGGGGATGAGCTGGGCTGGTTTTGGGATGCGGTCGGGGAGATTTTGAAGCTTGTGAAGTCCACATTGATACCATTGGGCTGCAGGGTTCCCAAATGGAATAGGAGGTGCTGATCCAGCAACCTTCGGGTGGCATCGTTGTGGCACTGCAGGAGGCCCAGGATGGACATGTCATCTAAGGAGTGGGAGGGGAAGTTGAAATGGTTCACAACTGGGAGGTGCAGTTGTTTGTTGCGAACCGAGCGCAGGTGTTCCACAAAGCAGTCCCCAAGCCTCCGCTTGGTTTCTCCGATGTAGAGGAGGCTACATTGGGAACAACGGATACAGTATAGCACATTAGCAGATGTGCAGGTGAACATCTGTTTGATGTAGCAGGTCTTCTTGGGGCCTGGAATGGGGGTGAGGGGGAGGTGTAGGGGCAGGTGTAGCACTTCCTGTGGTTGCAGGGAAAAGTGCCGGGGTGGTGGGGCTGGTGGAGAGTGTGGAGCAGACGAGGGAGTTGCTGAGAGAGTGGTCCCTCCGGAAGGCAGATAAGAGTGGGGAGGGAAAAATGTCTTTGTTAGTGGGGTCAGACTGCAGATGGCGGAAATGCCGGATGATGATGCGTTGGATCCGGAGGTTGGTGGAGTGGTACTTGAGGATGAGGGGGGTTCCTGTTTAGATTGTTATTGCGGGGAGGGGGTGTGAGGGATGAGTTGCGGAAGTGCAGGAGATGCGGTCAAGGGCATTTTCGACCACTGTAAGGGGGAATGCTGCAGTCCTTGAAAAACAAGGACATCTTGGATGTCCAGAAGTGGAATGTTTCATCCCGGGACCGGATGCGGCAGAGGCGAAGGAATTGGGAATAGGGGATGACACTTTGCAGGAAGGTGGGTTCATTTCAAGCCTACCGACTACCACAGCTACCTAGAATACACCTCCTCCCACCCACCCTACACTCACCTTTACTGGCTCCACCCCAGCCTCTTTGACCTATCTGTCTCCTCTCCACCTATCTTCTCCTTTATCCATCTTCTATCCACCTCCCCCTCGTTCCCTATTTATTTCAGAATCCCCTACCCCCCCCCCCATTTCTGAAGAAAGGTCTAGACCCAAAACGCAGCCTTCCTGCTCCTCTGATGCTACTTGGCCTGCTGTGTTCATCCAGCTCTACACCTTGTTATCTCAGATTCTCCAGCATCTGCAGTTCCTACTATCTCTGAAATGAAGAAAGTGTCCAACTTTACAGTCCTTCTTGTTAAGTGCTCCGTCATGTGCTGTGGGCTTTGTGGTCAGGCATGGGTCTTTTTCACCATGCTGCTGGAAATAAAGTTGCTATCCTTTGGCACTACCTCACCTCCATGATGCCTTCACCACTCTGAGCCCTAGCTGGACCTCGCCAATGCAGATGCTGCCAGGCACCGAACTGGTTCAAACTTGGATCCATCACCACCATGAGTCCTCTTCGGGCCCACCTTGCCAATGCAGCCACACCTGATGCCACAGGGTCTCGTACTGGGCACAAACTTGCCTCTGCTAATGCCTCCCTGAATCTGCACTGGAAACAGATGTTGCCAGGAACTCAAACTCACTCCCGACGCCACCACCATGAGTCCGCGCTGTGAGACCTACTCAAGTCTGCGCTGCTGGGCCCGCTTGCTGTCATTGATGTTGTTGTCACAACAGAGATCTTTACCAAGAAGTATATGAAATAAAATAGAAAAGGAAACAAAATGAGAGAAGAGAGGAAAACAAAAGAAACAAAAAAAAGCAATTGGAATGTACAAGCCTTGGGCTCAGAAGTCCTGCTCCATCGCTATCTTACTGCCACCTTAATTAAGAATGATGTACTTAATAAATCATGCTAGATTACAGCCCTGAAAAAATGGAATGGCAGTCTGGGTAGTGTAGCAATAGAAACCATCTTGATGACTGAGTCCTGATTTTAACACAAAAGGGAATCAGACAAGTGAAAGCTGAAGTGAAATTCAGAGCAACCTGACTTTGATAACGTTAAGCCTGGGAAATTTTAACCCTTGGGAGCACACAAGTCTGAAGCTTGCATGAAACTTGATGATATGCATGTGTAGTTTTCGGAAGAAGCGGATTGTGAAAGGAGGAAGCTTTCGATAGGCCGGGTTTAAGTTCTTCCTGTGATATGCAGAGGTGCACGTCCTCTATTGACAGATACGAAAGAAATTGAAAACAACAATTTTGCACCAATTTTGAACCTTTTTGGCTCTAACTCCTCATCCTTGCTAGCCTCACCTGACAGGAAAACTACAAGTTGTTTCTCATTCAGGTCACCAGTTAAAACATTATCTGATTACCATAACACTACCAGACTCATTTTGTCACATATTTAATTGAAGATCCCAGTCAGCCACAGGCTCAGTGGAGCATCTTAATATAGAATAAAGTGTCAACAGGTAAAACTCCAAACTAATTTTAATTACCAGTCAATAGGTGAGTAGGTTCTAAATCACCTCTATGGATCACAGAACACTGTGTAATACTCCAGAATTTTCAGATTAGAATGAGGTATCAATATTTAATATGTTAATTATTAATCTTGGAGAAATGGCACAGTTGGATATAATACCAAATTTTATCTGTAGTACATGATGAAGAAGAACAATGAAAACTGTTAAGACAGCATGCTGATCCAAAAGCTTATGGTTTTTAATGGATTAGTAATGTTATACTCACACAATATAATCACAATGATTTATGGATTATAAATCCAAAATGGACATTTTACTTTAAGAAACAATTTGAAGAGTAGCCATTCTGCTTTGGAAATAAAATGGAGTTGAGAATTCAGAAGACTTTTTTTTCTTTCCTGGCACTATACACTAGACCCTGGAGCCATCTTTCATACAGTAACAATACATCAAAATATAATTAAAATTTTGAAGGCAACATTGAGGAGACATTTAAATGCAACAAATCTTCTCTATTGGATTAGTGACTGGCCTTTTTCAAATAATGGCAAAAAATTAGTTCACAATGGCTTTGCAGTCTTCTCCTTTTCAGAATGAAATTCCAAAGAATGGATGAGGAAAGAAACAAATTCAATTTCAAAGTGACGTGAATGATTCAAACTCTGAAACTATTGTGTGCCAATATTGGAGATCAGTTTGAAGACAGTGCGAAACAAGAGCAATGGTCACTCATAAAGAGGCAGAAAATCTACCTGCCTTTTACCTACCCATTTGAAAACCAACTATAGTATTGTGATAGGAATTTGACTGCCCTTCAACTGGAGTTAAGCTGAAGAAACCTGCTGGTGCAAGCATCCACTGTGAATTCATTCTTTGCAAAAAAAAAATGCTTGGGTCTAAGGGTGGATGGTGTTGCAAATACATTCCGGCGTTGACTGATGAACATTTATCCTTTTTCTTAAGTTTATGAGAAAATCTATCATTGTTGTTTCGTAATAGTCATATTACTCAAGCTGTTAAAATACTTCTAAATATATTTATCTCCAGTGGGTCAAGAAGTGGAAAAAGGGGGAACTATCCCATCATCTATCCCCTGTCCATAATATTAAGAATTTTTTTTGCTATACGTCTTATATCTGCAATGCAGCATCATATTCTGTCATACAAATATCTCAAGTTGCCCTGTAGAATGACGAGGCAGCTTTGCGTGAATTGCAGAAGGAGATAGATTATAATATTTATTACACTGCTGTAGATCACATCATAATTTGTGTACTCCATGGCAGTCTTACATCAGCACTTGAAATTTCAAAATGCCTAGAATAGGGGTTGGCAACTTTAATAACAAGGAGATGCATTATTGAAATTTAGGCATAAATTCAATACCTTATGAACCGTTATGCTTTGACTCAAATGTCAACAGTGATGAAAAATAAGATAAAAGCATATTTATGGATTTTGAAGCAACATATTTTACCTTATTTCTTTATTTTTTACTTGAAACTAATAAGGAGTTAGCAATGTGTAACATCTAACCTTACTTTGTTTGTTTTCCATTATAATTACTGTAATGTTTAATTTTTAACTTTGTTCTTCCTTTCTTCCTTGTTCATAAGATTCTGTACGTAGGTACTTGCAGCCAAGATGGTGCCTTGTGTGGCATCAACATACACTTTTCACTGTACTCCTGTAGTTTTGTACTTGACATCATTGTACATGTGACAATAAAATCAAAACAAAATTAATCAAACTGAATCAAATCAGACTCTTCAAAATATAAATGACTTATATAAATATTAAATTGCATTTGATTATCAATGTTTTCAAGGTCTTTACAAAATGTTGTTAATTGAATGGTATTTTCTCATAAATACAATGTTATTGTAAGCTTTTGCAAATGAGACGAGATGTTTTATTACCATCAACTGCTTCAGGTTTAATAAAACTTTTGACCAGTATTTATCTTGAGTCACAAATGCCAGCCTTGTTTATTGCTGCGTCTACCTCTCACTTTTGAAAACATTTTAAAACTGTTTTTAAAGCTTGTTTAAATGCTTAAATACTAAATAAGCACAACATTCCAAAAGGAAAAGTGACAAATAACTTTTATTTTCATGTCATTTCTGCAGTTGGATTTCTATGGAGAGTGTCTTGACATTTGAATATGTTGTCATTTTCGTTTCCAAGAACGATTATAAACTTCCAACATTAAATTGACTTTGCAACCTCCGTTTTATGAAAATTATACTCAGCATTTGCTCATCCTGGGAAGTAGTTTGAAGATGGCCAGAATGCAATGTACATATTTCTTCAAGTTTACTATAAGTATCGACCGTAGCATTGCTAGCTTCAAATACATTTTGGTCTTTTTTTAATATCACACATTTCGGTCCATCTGTGTAGAACTGTAAATGTAAATTTCCAGTTCAATTTGGTTGCCTTAGACTCTGACTTTATAAATCCATACATCTTTTTTAGGGAAAATCTACCAGTCCATCTTTTAAGATAAAAAGATGTAGAGCTGGACAAACACAGCAGGCCAAGCAGCATCAGAGGAGCAGGAAAGCTGACATTACGGGCCTCGACCCTTCTTCAGAAAATGAGTCCAACTTTTAACTCTATTTCACTCCTGAGAATACTGAAAAAAAATTGCCTGTTCCACAGTACTGAAAACTTCCAAATTTTTTTTCACATTTTCAGATTCATAATTTTTTTGGGGTGTGTGGGGTGCGGTTTCCATTCACCTGTTCTTTGGCACGTTTTAATATGGGTGATGAGGGTGTCTCTCACAAATAGGACAAAAATGAAAATAGTTCTTTCAAAAAGAGGAGATAGTTTGGGAAATTTAATGGCCTTCCTTGTAAGAAGTTTGGATGCTGGAATTTACACGTTAACCAAGTAGGAAAGGGCTGGGTGTGGATTCCAGAGCCTCTATGCAATAAAGGTGGTAAGGCCTGTGGATGCACTCCCAAACCCCACTGCCATTTGAGGCCCTTGGCATTGCAAATGATAACATAAAGACTATAGCATTGCATTTTATTTTCTTTATCTTTGCTTTTGAACTGAAGTAGGAGAAGGAATAATTTAAAACAAAGAAATAAGGAAGGAATTATTCTTCTCTTAAAAATGAGTTACTAGAACTCACTGTGCATTGCTTTTGCACTGCTGCATTGCAAGCAGTGGGGAAGGTGAGCTAAGATGGCGCAGAACTCGGTCCAACTTGTCCATGCTGACCAGATATCCTAAATGAATCTAGTCCCATTTGCCAGCATTTTGCCCATTTCCCTCCAAACCCTTCCTGTTCATTTCCCCATCCAGATGCATTTTAGATGTTATAATTGTACCAGCCTCCACCGCTTTCTCGAGCAGCTCATTCCATACACACACCACCATCCACATGAAAAGGTTGCCCCTTAGGTCACTTCTAAATCTTTCCCTTCTCATCTGAAACCTATGCCCTCTACATTTGGACTCCCCTCCACAGGGGAAAAGTCCTTAGCTATTCACTCTTTCCATGTCCCCCATGATTTTCTAAACTTCCCTCAGCCTCCGACGTTCCGGGGAAAATAGCCCCAGCCTATTCAGCCTCTCCCTGTAGCTCAAACCCTCCAACCCTGACAACATCCTTGTAAATCTTTTCTGAACCCTTTCAAGTTTCACAACATCCGTCCTATACTAAGGAGTCCAGAATTGAAGGGTTTAGGCCCGAACCGTCAAGTTTTCCTACTCCTATGATGCTGCTTGACCTGCTGTGTTCATCCAGCCCCATGCTTGTTATCCAGAATTGAATGTAGTTTTCCAAAAGTGGCCCAACCAATGTACTGTACAGCTGCAACATGACATCCGAACTCCTATACTCAATACACTGATCAAAAAAGGCATGTTTGTTAAAATTCCCTGTCTTGGGCAATGAACTGAGGATCGGAAGGAAGGACTTCAGGTAACAGAAACTCTTGGGAAGAAAAAGGTACAGTGTATCAAAGTCTGTAAACTGTTGCAATTGAATCATATTTCCAAAGCTTTCTTTCTTTGACCTGTCACTAATTTTGTTTTATTTCTCTCTGTCTGTCTGTGTGCATGTGTGTGATAGGGGTCTAAAATGTTCTTTTATCTTGTAGAACCAAGTTTTGATTATGCATAGCTGCTTACTTGTGAATAGAATTTACTTATTTAGAAGAAATAACAGTTCTTGTTGAGTACAGGACTGTTGATCTGATACCAACAGACATGTAAACTGAGGACATTGATTAAATCAATAACTTTGTGTTGACCCTGGAATCTGTGAGGCTTGAGGTTCAGTGCATTTTCCTGAGTTGCTCATAAGAACGCTCATTTCAATATTGATATCCTTCCGCAGCCAGTTTTATCGCAGCAGTCAATGAGTCTAGCAATGTGGGGAGCATGACAATCCATGTTGACTATCTTAAAGGCTCATGGCAACCCCTCATTTAGAAGTGTTCCATGGCTAATCGAGGAACCTGGTATTAAGCGGGTGAGCTCCATTGCCAGTCACATCTCCCTGAATTAAATTCCCACATTCTACACCCTCCCCCATGATGTAGGTATCATGCCTTCTTAATTAAACAAAGTTTTGGGGGAATCAATGTTCATTGCTGCATTCCCCATTACACTCCTTGTCTAATTAAATTCAACTTGCCGGTTTTGCATTTGAATAAAGGATCTGGGCTAACTGTTTTCTGGTGCATTTTCCATGACAATGCCTTGACCGATTAGAGTAAGCTTGCCAATGAGTCTGAGTATTGTTTTTCAACAGTATAAGTTGTTGATCACTTTGAAAGTTTGTATTCTTGCACCTGTCCTGATAGATGTAAGGCATAAAACTTTAGTAGCATGTTTCAGTTTCAGAAATAGTTAATTTTAAAAAATGTCAATTGACTGCAATATTCTACATATTATTGACCTATATCACAAGCTTCTACTTCATTCCATGATTTATTTTTGTAACAATCACTTCACAACAAGAGACACAGTTATATGATCAATGATCTTTCACTGCAAAAGGGCAAACTGTAAGCAAAACAAGCTCAATGATAACTTGTATGACACTGGATTCAAGAAAGTGTTTGGTACAATTTCACATTTTTGTATTTGCATTTCTCTACTTGTAATTATTACCTGCTCAAACATTTACCACAAAGGAGACAACAAGCACGGGGCTGGATGAACACAGCAGGTCAAGCAGCATCACAGGAGCAGGAAAACTTGACGTTTCGGGCCTAAACCCTTCATCAGAAATGGGGGAGGGGAAGAGGGTTCTGAAATAAATAGGGAGAGAGGGGGAGGCGGATAGAGGATGGATAGAGGAGAGGATAGGTGGAGAGGAGGCAGACAAGTTGAAGAGGCGGGGATGGAGCCAGTAAAGGTGTGTGTAGGTAGGGGGGTAGGGAGGAGATAGGTCAGTCCAGGGAGGACGGACAGGTCAAGGGGGCGGGATGATGCCATTGGGCTGCAGGGTTCCCAGGCTGAATATGATTTGCTGTTCCTGCAGCCTTCGGGTGGCATCACTGTGGCATTGTAGGAGGCCAAGGATGGACATGTCATCTGAGGAATGGGAGGGGGAGTTGAAATGGTTCGCGACTGGGAGGTGCAGTTGTTTGTTGCGAACTGAGCGCAGGTGTTCTGCAAAGCGGTCCCCAAGCCTCCGCTTGGTTTCCCCGATGTAGAGGAAGCCACAACGGGTACAGCGGATGCAGTATACCACATTGGCAGATGTGCAGGTGAACCTCTGCCTGATGTGGAATGTCTTCTTGGGGCCTGGGATTGGGGTGAGGGAGGAGGTGTGGGGGCAGGTGTAGCACTTCCTGCGGTTACAAGGAAAAGTGCCGGGTGTGGTGGGGCTGGAGGGGAGTGTGGCGCGGACAAGGGAGTCGCGGAGGGAGTGGTCCCTCCGGAAGGCAGATAAGGGTGGGGAGGGAAAGATGTCTTTGGTGGTGGGGTCTGACTGTAGATGGCGGAAGTGTCGGAGGATGATGCGTTGGATCCGGAGGTTGGTGGGGTGGTATGTGAGGACAAGGGGGATTCTTTTCTGATTATTGTTGCGGGGACGGGGCGTGAGGGATGTGTTCCGGGAAATGCGGGAGACACGGTCGAGGGCGTTCTCGACCACTGTAGGGGGGAAGTTGCGGTCCTTGAAGAATGAGGACATTTGAGATGTGCGGGATTGGAAAGTCTCATCCTGGGAACAGATGCGGCGGAGGCGAAGGAATTGGGAATAGGGGATGGCATTTTTGCAGGAGGGTGGGTGGGAGGAGGTGTATTCCAGGTAGCTGTGGGAGTCAGTGGGCTTGAAATGGACATCTGTCTCTAGGTGGTTGCCCGAGATGGAGACAGAGAGGTCCAGGAAGGAGAGAGAAGTGTTAGAGATGGTCCAGGTGAACTTCAGGTTGGGGTGGAAAGTGTTGGTGAATTGGATGAACTGTTCGAGCTCCTCGTGGGAGCATGAGGCGGCGCCGATGCAGTCATCAATGTAACGGAGGAAGAGGTGGGGTTTAGGGCCAGTGTAGGTACGGAAACGTCAAGTTTTCCTGCTCCTGTGATGCTGTTTGACCTGCTGTGTTCATCCAGCCCCGTGCTTGTTGTCTCGGATTCTCCAGCATCTGCAGTGCCTTTTATCTCTCATTTACCACAAAGGAGATAGTTATGTATATAATATTGTTTTTAAATTAGAAAACTTACATTTAAATAACCTTTAAAAAATGATTGAGGGAACATTGGTTTAATGGATTAAGATCAGTAGTTGCACGCATCCTCAAATTTTTATATACACTTTTGGAGTTGCGGTTGTCAAACTTCTGATCTTGATTAAGTTATATATAATTAGGTACATAATTTGTTCATAATTTAATTAATTATCTTTCACAGAATTAAAGCTAGCTGAGATTTGTACAAATGTATCAGCAAGTTTGTCAATACCCTGTGGCATGCATCTTGTTTCACAGCTTGTCCTCATTACCGTGGGATCCTGACAAACTGCATGACATGAGAAATTGGAGGCTTGTTGCTAGCAATACAACTAAGATCTGTAGACTTGCTATCACATGTAAGCACCAGTCAGATTTAACCAGGCAGTATTTTAATTGAAAGTGAAATTTGTTTTCCTGCTTTTTTCCTAAAAGTTAATTTCATGGATGATAACTATTTTCAGCTAGAAAGTTATGTAATAAAATAATATAAGTCTTGTCAAATTGATCTTTCATTGTGTGTGAAACTAAATTATGATTTAATTATCCTTATTTGCTCTAATTTGATCTTACACTCTAACACTCAGGTACAAGCATTTGAGCATACTTTTGACAAATATTTTGTGGTTGCTGATATTTTCAAAAGCAGCTTGATAGTTGACACTGTTAATAAAGGCCACAAAGGAGAGAACAAGACCAAACAGTCTGTGGGGTTTTGTCAAACGGAGTGCGATTACTGTTGTAATATACAAAAACAATTTGTGCACAGCCTGATTCCACATACAACAACGTGTTCACTGATCAAACAATTTCTTTTTTAGGTGGTATTGTTGAAGGGCATGCATTGTCCAGAAAATCATATGAAATTCCCTGCCAAGTACTAAGTACACTGCTCCATGGGGTCCTTTCATACATTTACAAGGGCAGACAGGACTTTGCCTTCGCACTTCATCTGAAAGGCAGCATCTCTAAATGCGCAGGGCTTCCCCAGTACTGCAATTAAGTTACTTAAGGAAGGCTACTGGGCGGCCAAAGCTATGCATTGATGACATGACTGAAGACACTGGTGAATACTCATGCATGAATTTATGGCGTCCTTAGAATTAAAGTTATGATACCACACAAAGTAGGATAGAACATACGAGACTAAAAGTATTAGAAAAAGGGACGGAAGCAGTATATAGAACCCAAAGACCCTTCTCTACCAATCAATAATATCATGGCTGGTTTTCAAACTCAATACCATTTCCCTGCCTGATCTCAATATTCTTTGATTTACTTAGGGTCAAAAATTTTTGACCTCCCCTTGGATGCACTCAATTACTAAGCATCCCCTGTTCTGAAGAAGGGCCACTGGACCTGAAGTGTTAACTCTACTTTCTCTCTACAGATGCTGCCAGACCTGCTGAGATTTTGCAGCAATTTCTGTTTTCCTTTCTAATTTCCAGCATCAACAATTCTTCTGGTTTTCCCTTTTTAGTGATGTTCGTTGAATGTTTAATTTTGGCTAGAACCTCTGTTTTGCACTGAGACCCAGACCCGTTGATGGCCTGAATCTATTTACTACTGTAAGTCCTATCTGACAAAAATTGACTGTTGTAGAATGTACAATGCATCTCTCCATGTGTAGAGTTGTTGCCTTTGTGCCCAGATAGATTTGCAAAGTTAAATGGATTACAATAATCCCAGTGAGTACTGTAGGGTTGTGATTTGAATATGCACAATTTGCGATCAGTGTTTTTTCATTAAATATTAGAAATGTTACTTCTTTAAACATGAACTGATTTTGTATCTTTGGAGTGTATTCATTTTCAGCCATAAAGATGTGTATAAATAGATCTGTTCTGATGAAAGATCACAGAACTGAAACTTTGAGCCAGGGATGTTACTGATAGTGTGGAGGCCCTGAAATCTGAAAGACTTGCATGTGGGTTGTCCTGCCTCAAGAGCTGTCAGTTCAATTAGAAGCCCGGAGATTCAGCAGTGTCACAAGATGTCGTGGTCACTGCTGAGGGTGGCTGGATCACCAGGTAGTCAAAGACAAAGTTTATAAAATACAAAGGGACCAGGATTTGGAATGGGAATGTCTCCAAATCAATAGTTGTGACCATGCAAGCAAAGTTCTCTGCCCATGAGAGGTCCTCAGATTTAAGACTTCAAAGATACAGAGTGAACGGTGTGAAGAACATTTTCAAAAGTGTGTAGTCATGACCTGCGACTTGCTAACTAAAAGGATCATAGTGTAATCAATAACCTCAAGAGTAAAATAAATGGACATCTGAAGGGAAGAAAGATCAGGGTGAAAATTTATAATGGAAGAACTTTCACCAGTAGGTGAACTGACATTTCACATTGTGAATATGACACCAAATTGTGGATAAAGTCCAAAGTTCAATATTTTTGCCACTATTGCCACTTTGTCAATATACAATCAAGACCAAAGTTGACATGGGAGCGAGTGCAAACATGCTACCAGCCAGAAATCTAAACAATATGTACCTGGATCGTGATTGAATTAAATTAATTAACTTAAATTGAAGTCAATGATATAACCAATAACAGTAAAATTGACTGCATACAAATAGTCACTCATCACTCACGTTCAAACATTCATGATGAAATGCAATATAGCAATTCTGCAAGAAAACATGTATTTTACCTGGTAGACATACATAGAACAGCAATAAAATAACTGCCAGCCCATACAGAACTCAATACTGTGATTTGCGATAACCCTTGCAAGGTTCATGGGGATTCACTAAATAAACTCCTCGTAGAGCTTGTTGAGTATGAGTTCCCTTGGTAACAAAACATAGCTTGCCCAGCTGGAACTCATCACCTGAGCCATTGTGGTACAGTGGTGGCGGCCCTACTTCTGAATGCATAGAACCTTGGGTTCAAGACCCACTAGCTCCCTAAGAATATAAGAGCACCTCTGAGCAGGTTGATTCAAAAATCCCTTCGCAGGCATTCTCTCTGCTGCTTCCAAGGCTGTTGTTGTGGCAATGTGGTCTTCTGGTTTGGCCTGCTCGTCAGTCAGCTCAGACGGTTAGAGCATTGTGCCTAATAACATGCCTAATCAAACCTGATGACACAATGGTTGTAGGGGAGTCCTTGAGGTACATTGGTAATGTGCTGGGCTGGGAGGCATGGGTTCAAGTCCCACTTGCTCCAAGGATGTATAATAACATTTCTGAACAGGTTGTTTACATAAATAGGTTAAATTTTTAAAAAAGCCATAGTGGTAGTATCCCTGCCCTTCAGCTAAAAGATCCAAGTTCTAATCCCACTCACTCCAGAAAGGCATTGCAGCTGAACAGTGTAGGGTTCTGGCTTGCAATCAGTAATTTTCTGATTTTTAAGTGGTTCAAATCACCCACAGATCCCTAGTTCCAGACACTGGACTTATTCAGGGAGTATGAAATAAAGAAGGTAGTAGACAGGTGTTTCAGGGCAAATACATTTATTTGCATTACAAGAAATATAGGTAAATGCAATAAGCAGGGAAATTGACACAATCAACTATGCAGAGGACACTAATACCATTAAATATACTATTAGATGGATTGAAAACTCTGTTAGAACCCAAAGACAACAGTTTTAATTTCAGTACTTTAATCAGGCCTCCTCCCCTTGGGGTCCCCTGCACTGTCGTCAGTCACCTTCCCCTCCCTGCAACTAGGTCGGAAACTTTAGAGTCTCGAGAGTTTAAGCTAACCACTGACGAAACGTGGTTTTGAAATATGCCTGGCTGTTCCCGCTTACTGTACCCAGAGCCTGGATGAAGATTTCAGATTGCGTAGGCTTTTCAGTTTGTGTTGAGCCTGCACATGCAGTTAGATGTGTATTGGATCTATCAGGTAAGTACTTGCTTTTCTTTCCTTTCTGCTGGTTTTTCAGGCCCAGTTTTCACCTCAGGATGTGTCTGAGGCCTTGTGGTGTTGGTCAGGTTGGTTGGTTTTTAGAGTTTGCCAGTTCTTGGATCTGCTGGTCATGTTTGGTTGCTATTGGTTTCCCCAGTTCGGAGCAGGCCTGTGTCTGGTAGTTCTTGCTCGGAAGGTCTCAGATTGTTCTTTGATTGTTCTTTCAAATTGCCCTTGGAAATAGCCGCTGGTATTAGCTCTCAGAAAATAGCTGCTGGAATAGCCCTTCGAATTGCTTCTGGAGGTAGCCCTTTGGAATGTTCTTCAGGAGATAGCTCTAAGGATGGCTTTTCTGGAGATAACTCCCTCAGGTGAGGTCAGGACCTGCAATTATTCTGACTGTGGGCCTCTTATCTTCGCACCAAATCTATTTTCCATTGTGTTTCTGGCATTCCTGCTGAAGTTAACTGGTTTCCTGATTGTTCACAGGATATGTGAATGGATTTCGATTGAAGGTGAATGTGTGGTATCTCTGTAGGGCCCCATATTGTCTGTGCTGGATAGCTGGAGGTCCACCAAAGCTGACTGTTAGGTTTGGTCGATTGGTGCCTTAGAGTGAAGGTATCAATTGGAATCTCTTGCTGAACAATAATCCCAGACAGAAATCATTCTGGCTCCTTGTGTATTTGCTGCAGCCTCAGCCCAGGATTTTGTCCAGTATTTTAGATATTGAAAAATTCCAGGGCCCTGTCCAGTATTTTAAATGATGGGGATTTTTGCTCAATCCTACAACAGGTTGACTGAAAGTGTCGACAAAATGTGGCACAGTGGTAGTGTCACTAACTTTAATTCAGGAGGCCCAGGTTCCAGTCCTACCTGCTCCAGAGGTGTGTAATAACATCTCTAAACAAATTGAGTAGAAAATAGGTTAAATAAATTTAAAAACGCAGTCCCAGGAGGGCTCTTGTGGCACGGTGGTAGTATCCCTTCCTTTAATCTAGAAGGCCGAGTTCAAGTCACATCTGCTCCAGTGATGTGTCACAACATGTCTGACCAGATTTGATTTAGAAAAAAAAGTTAGTTTAAAAGAAGAAAAATCTACTATATAAATTTGAAAACAAAAAGCATCAGGACTAGCCTCTGAGTAGTGTCTCTGTTTTGATGTTCAGCAATAAACAATATTCCTTTCCAATCAAGTTTCCTGAGTTATTGCATAACCATTCATAATTTCAACAAAAGAGGCCAATTTGTGTTGAGGAGTCAGTACAGAATTTACAACAAATATACCCAGACAGATTCAATGCAACTGAGGAAACTTGAAATTGTTGGACTTGCATCTATTCTGAGGTGCAGTACAACATCACAGCGCCTCAGAATAGATGCAAGTCCAACAATTGTATCTTCTAGAAAGTGTACTGTTCACATAAAAGAGAAGCTAAAAGTGAGTTGAAAAATGTGGAATGTGATGGTACTGTCTGTCATGGATTCCAGAATGCAATCTGGTGCAGTTCTATGATTGTCATACTAAAGACTGATGGCATAATCAGGGTATTACAAATTTGCTGATGACACCACAGTAGTGGGTTGGATCTCAAACGATGACGAGACAGAATACAAGAAGGAGATAGACAGCTTAGTGGCATGGTGTAAGGGCAACATACTCTCTCTCAATGTCAGCAAAACGAAGAGGCTGGTCATTGATTTCGGGAAGCAGAGTGCAGGGCAAGCCCCTGTCTGTATCAGTGGTACTGAGGTAGAGATGGTCAAGAGCTTCAAGTTCTTAGGAGTAAATATCACCAACAATCTATCCTGGTCCACCAAAGTTGACACTACAGTTAAGAAAGCACACCAATGCCTCTACTTACTCAGAAAGCTAAGGAAACTGAGCATATCCACAGTGACTCTCACTAATTTTAATAGATACACCATAGAAAGCATCCTATCCAGATGCATCACAGCTTGGTATATTAAATGGTCAGCCCAAGACTGCAAGAAATTACAGGGAGTTGTGAATGGAGCCCAGGCCATCATGAAAACCAGCCTTCCTTCCATTGACCCAGTCTTCCAGCTGCCAAAAGAAAGCAGCCATCATAATCAAAGACTATTCCTGGCCTGGTTATGTTTTCTTCCGCCCTCTTCCATTCGCCAGAATATAACAGAAGTTTGAAAACACATATAGACAGATTTAAGAACAGCTTCTTCTTTGCTGTTATCAGACTTATGAATGAACCTTTCATGTATTAGAGTTGATCTTTCTACCTTCTCTGTAGTTGAAACACTATATTCTGCATTCTGTTCTATTGCTCTGATGTATTTACGTAAGGTATGATTTGTCTGGATTGCACGCAATGCAATGTTTTTCACTAAATGTCAGTACATGTAACAATAATAAATTAAATACAAATGCAAATGTTTGATTTCAAAAATATCTAAACATTTCTCTAAAGAGATGCCAACTCAAAATTCCAACACAAGGATAACTGAATCCCAACTTCAAGCTTCTAAATTATTTTCCAAACTGGATGGCAAGTATGATTATTGGTCAGTTCATTTGGCAAAAGAATCTCAAAATAGCAATACTTTCAAACACCATTTGAAAGGTATTGCTTTTAGACAGTACCTTTCAGCCTATCTCTCAGTCAGGATCTGTTCCAGCAGCAAATGAATAAAACTACCAAAAGGATTCGTGAGTGTGCCTGTATTGCTGATGAGTTTGTCATGTTAGGCAAACCCAAAGATGAGCAAGACTGAAGTCCACACTCACTAATGGTGGTGACTCATTGTGAAGGACTCAGCGTCAACAGCAAGAAGTGCCTGGTGAATATATGTCAATCAACTTTGTCGGTTCTACCTAATCAGGTTACAGGATCTGTAATGGTCTAGGCAAAGTTGAAGATGAATGGTACATACCTTCTGTGCAGGCCAAAGAGGAACTGCAGAGAATTTTCAGATGTTTGAACTTCCAAGCACCATACAGATCAAATGCCTGTGACAAAGCACTGTTGTTAAGAAAGCTCCGAAGGAAAACATCACATATGTATCAATACATAATAATACTGGTCATGTAGGCATTGTCAGTAGGAACCTATGTCCTATGGTTTTACCAACCAAGGAAGAACACATACGTGGAAGTCAATGTATCTCACAAAGTGGGGGGAGTGCACAGCAGGACCTGGGTGTCCTTGTGCACCAGTTGCTGAAGGTAAGCATGCAGGTGCAGCAGGCAGTAAAGAAGGCAAATGGTATGTTGGCTTTCATTGAGAAAGGTTTCGAGTACAGGAGCACGTATGTGTTGTAGTAATTGTACAGGCCCTTGGGGAGACCACATCTGGAATATTGTGTGCAATTTTGGACTCCTTTTCTCAGGAAGGATGCTCTTGCTCTCGAGGGAGTGTAGCAAAGGTTTACCAGGCTGGTTCTGGGGACGGCGTGTCTGAGGTATGAGGAGAAATTGACTAGGTTGGGATTGTTTCCGCTCGAGTTCAGATGAATGAGGGGGGATCTCATAGAAACTTATAGAAACCTCACAGGACTTGACAAGGTAGATGCAGGGAGGATGTTCCTGATGGTGGGTGTGTTCAGAACCAGGGTCACACGATGAGGATATGGGGTAGACAGTTTAAGACAGAGATGAGGAGACATTTCTTCACCCAAAGAGAAGTGACTCTGTGGAATTCATTACCACAGGAAATAGTTGATGCCAAAACAATGAATGTATTCAACAGGCAACTAGATAAAGCACTTGGGGTGAATGGGGTCAAAGGTTATGGGGAGAAAGCAGGATTAGGTTACTGAGTTGGACGATCATCCATGTTCATGAAAAATGATGGAGTAGGCTCGGAAGGCCTAATGACTTCCTCTTGCTGGTATCTTCTATGTTTCAATGCCAGAGACCAACACACATATAGGTCAAGAACAATCAAATGTGAAATCTAGATCGTCAGAAGGTAATACCACATGAGATCCAGAAGTACCTAAAGCATGTGTATTTTCCATTGTGCAGCATGTAATTGTATGTTTTATTTTAAAAAATAGGATGCTGAGAACCACTACTTATAGCAGCAATTACCACCCCTATCCCCAACCCCCACCAACCACTTCCTTAGTGTGGCCTATGAGCACGATGGAAGAATAACAATATGTCCAAGGGCTTTGTAGAAGAAAGTCACTTCCAAAGTCATTCAGCCTTTGGAAGTATTATTTAAGTACACCAATTCTGCATCGTGCATCGTGATCAGTATGTTTGTGCACCTTTGAAAGACATGCCATGTTATCTTCACTATATCATACCATATGACCTGAGGATGCAAAGGATTCATAACACAACTTTACCACAGGATCACTTAAGCATGGCATGCTACTCAAAGCATACTGTTCAATTGTAATCTAACTTCTGTTATATTGTTCTATTATTATATAATAGTTATTATTATCTGTAATAAACACCTGTTGGCATCTTCGATATACAAAATCCACATCTAGCTTTTTATGTAATTAGGGAGACATAAGCATTACCACATCAGGTAAAATACCCAGATGGAGACAAACTCATGTCATGGTAAACAGCGCTGGCCATATATAAAATATTCCAATACCTTGGTTTAGAATATTTGGAAAACTAATTGAAGACCAACTAAACAACAGCTCTGAACAACAGAGAATATTGGTCATAGGAAACATCAGTTTCTGTGAGTACAGATAACTGTCCAGATTTGTAGATAGGACATTTTCCAGCAAGACGAGAGATCTAGTTTCTTTATGATCAAAGTGCAACTGGTTCAGTTACACATAAAATGGCTGGAGTTACAAATGCAAGCAAACCTAAATGCTACAGGCTTGTAATGAAGCAGTGAATACCCTATCTCTGTCTCTTTATTTAAACAAAAACAAACATGAGTGGTTGCTGATTTCATTTTAAAAAACAGCAATTAAATGGTCCTGAAAGCAGTGTTCCAAGAACTCCTACAAAGTAAATACAGCATAAAAACACAAATAAAGCAGTTTGCTCCATTAAGAAGGTGTGAAAATACAAAACAAAAAGTCGGTGGAACATTATCACTCCTCATTTGGCATGAATGCAACATATAGGCAGCAAACTGCCAGCATGCCTACAATTCTTAAAGTAACAGTTTTAAAGGGACCAAAACTCATACTGGAGCAGGTTCAAAGGGACCGAGGTGAGTAGAGCAGCGTTTTTACCTTACATTGACAGAAAGTCAGAAACACACAGCTTCTGGTGTAGGTTTTAAGGCTGCAACTTTGAGACAATAAGCATCCTTACAGATTGGGCAGCAATGTGGCATTGACGGTATGACCACTATTCAGCTAGCGTATGCAGTTCCATCTTGCAGATCAAACAATAGATGGTCCTGAGAAAATAGCTCTAAAGAATTTGCTTGCCAACTCAGAAAAATATCTACAACATTCTTGAAAATTAGCTGACAGAAAGATTTAACTTCAAAACTAACAGATTTCAATTTGTGGTACAAAGAGCAACCCAAAGGTCCATCAACCAGTTTATTGGAAGAAGTTGGAGCAAAGGGCATGAGAGTGACTTTTCCAAAGAGAAATGATCAGAGTTTTATGGATTAGACATTGCAACTGGACCAAATAGAGCTTTTAGGAAAGATCTTTTGAACAGACAAAGGGCCATTCCATTGATGGACTATTTGGAGATGGACATAAGTATGAAATCATTGAGGCAGGCTAACAACTATTGCTGCATCAGGTATAATACTGTGCTGGAGGCAAACTCACACCAACACATTTCATACAAGGAACATAGCTACCATTATATGTCCACTGCCCACATTTGTGTTACTCATATGAGTCAGTGGCCATGTGGCAGTAAGATTCCTAAATCTTGATAATTGCAGAATTGTGATTGCCTCAAAGTTTAAATAATTACTTCACTGTGTTGCCACCTGGAGAGGGCTTATTTCAAGACTATGCCAGTCAATCTTTTGATTCCATTGTAACTCATGATGTTTTGCACCTGTTTACTAGCTTCCTTTACCCTGCAGGTACATCCATTGAAATTCTATTGCTTGTTCTATACATCTTATAGTTGTAGTAGTAACAATACCTAATATTAAAGTCAAGCCCTCATTAAAATGCTTCATGTTGTTAAGGGTATTTAGAAGGGATTTTCTTTGCAGCCTTGACTCAAGTGCAGCAATAAGCCTTGTCATACTTTTTAATTCCATTACAGGTCTCATTACTAAAGAATATATTTTGTATAGGGGTTGTATTAATAATGGTGGTGAAACCAATTCCCTTTATATCTGTGGCATCATTATTATATATTTGGTTTCATGGGATGGGGGATACAAAGCAAGATGTTAACATGTTCTTTTACCATAGATGACATTTTGTCATATCTTGTACAAGGGTATCTTTGAAACTTTGAAAAATCCATCCAATTTGTTAAACTGAACCACGGGCATGAATGTGAGTTGTCATCGTTTTGAAATGTCATTAGCAATGACTAGAAAGTATTAAACTCCAGTGTACCTTAGCAACACAACCCATATCATCTGTTTGGTCCTTTGTGCCTGGTTATAAAGTACCAGTCAGTGAAACACACATTTGTTGGGTAAAAAATTGAGCCTGAGTACTACTGAGTGCGTCGCATATCATGGCTGAGAAGAGGGATCATTATACAATATGAGTACAGCCAAAACCTTAACTTTTGGGGCCAGAAAACCAGGCTTATATTTTTTTCTGTGACAATGTTCTATGATTTACGATACAAATTTTTAACAATTGTATAATTTGATTTGATGTTTGCAGGCTCTTGAATTCTGCAACAATGATTCAAACAGTATGGAGTGAAAAGCACGACAAGAGTTAAAATAAACTTAATTATAAAAATATCATATGACAATTAAATACACTTTTTGAATATTACTCTCAATTCTGGTCTCCCTGCCGCAGGAGAGATGTTGTTAAACCTGAAAGAGTGCAGAAAAGATTGGCAAGGATGTTGCTGGGCTTGGTGGGTTTGAGCTATAGGGGGAGGCTGAATAGGTTGGGGATTGTTTCCCTGGAGCATTGGAGGCTGAGGGTTGACCTAATAGAGGTTTATAAAATCATGAGGGGCATTATTTGCTTCATTACTGTGATTTTATTTAATTTTCTTGAGTTCCCATCTCTGATTCGATACACATTTCCTTGGAAGGTTTAGTGGGTTTCCTTCTTCTTCAGTGAATACAATCACCTTGGTAATACTGCAATATGGATCCCCTTGGACCTGTCTGTCTCCTCTCCACCTATCTGCCCCTTTATCCATCTTCCATTCCCCTCCCCCCTATTTATTTCAGAATCGCCTTCCCCTCCCCCATTTCAAAAGAAGGGTCCAGGCCCGAAACATCAGCTTTCCTGCTCCTCTGATGCTGCTTGGCCTCCTGTGTTCATCCAGTTCTACACCTTGTTATCTCAGGTTCTCCAACATTGGCAGTTCCCACTATCTCTGAAGTCTTGATGCAGTAGCTTTATGGTACTTGACTAGGAAGTTTAAATTTCTAATGGGAAATCACCTAACATCTGGAACCCTCTGAAATAGTCTCCAACTCCAGTTACAGTTGGAGATATTGGACGGTTTTCTGACATAATTACATTAATAGTTAGCCCGGAAAAGTTAGAGGGGTTAGAATCTGCTCTAACTCATAGGAATAAAGTAATTTACAACCTCCAATCACTCATGTTGACATCACAAACTCTCACACTGACGACTTGTCTCCTGTCTCTTGAAACCTTGAATACCATCCCAATCAGCACTCTCCTTCTCCCAACATCTGATTCAAACTAAGATAACAAGCATGGGGCTGGATGAACACAGCAGGTCAAGCAGCATC
>JAHRHZ010000217.1:3783083-3797724 GCA_024137785.1 Ginglymostoma cirratum
GATGCTGCTTGACCTGCTGTGTTCATCCAGCCCCATGCTTGTTATCTCGGATTCTCCAGCATCTGTAGTACCTTTTATACCTGATTCAAACTATTCACCCTGATACTCTATTTCCCAACCAGACACCTGATGCTCTCCCCTCCCCCATTTGCCACTTCTCCTCCCCCAACTATAAGACTAGCATCTCACTGATTTACCATCTTGTCTAACTGCCACCCTACCACCTCATCCATCCACCGAGCACCCTACCCACATACTTTCTCTTAGTAGCTTTCCAAAAGGCTTTGTGACCCTTGAGCTGCGTTACTTACTGGTATACAGCGGCTATTGCCGTAAAATGGGGGGGCTTACTACTAAGAAGATCCACTTTGGTGCTTCCTGTCTGGTTTTACTGGACTGCGTTTGTTGGGAAGGATTCTGAATTGGAAATCAAGCCAATAAAACTCTTGGAAAGGTAAAAGGCTAACATTTTGTTTGAATGTTTGACAGCAGTTGGGAAGATTTCGACCAATATCATTGTGATCAATTCTCAGTTCCTCATTGTACAATCGTTTTGGGTTTATTATGATACCCCTTGAAAGGTCCTATCCATAGCCCCTTTTTCAAAGTTCCGGTTATATGTTTTTGATCCCTTCTCCTGTTCTTTGTTTCTCTCCCAGGGTCAGTACTTTCTTTTATTGCATTTTTCTATGTTTTTGCTTTCAGTGTTAAGTTGCCTTTTACCTTTTTATTCATACAGTCATACAGCACAGACATCTATGGTTGTGTTTTATTTTTGGCCATGCTGAGCTCTTTGCCCTTTGGGTATAAATTGGTTCTGTATCAGATTAAATTCTTTTTCAACATCTCCCACTGGTCATGAATCATGAACCATTAACAGATTTTCTTAGTTTCCTGTGGATGGTTTCTGTCTTGCTACATTAAAGTCAGCCCTACCTAAATTTAGAATCTCAGTCATTTTTTTGCATTTCTTCTTTTCGAACATTATGTTGAATCACTAATTTTAAAACCGCTATTAAGTAAATTTCACACACCATTAGGTTGTTATCTAAATCTGGAATGTTTAGCATTACTAAATTGAATACTGTCTCCTCCCTTTATTGGAAGTAGAACATGTTGGGTGAAATTTTGGATGGTTTTTCAGCACAACTGAAGGTCATGTGGCTTATTATATTGTGCCAGCACTGTCTAAACACAACACAGCTAGTGTTACTCCTTCCCTTTCCCTGTCATCTGGCAAATGTTTTTCACTTCAGTACTTATCCAATCCTCTTTTAAAAGTTACAATTGAATCTGTCTGCACTACATTCTCAAGGAATGTATTCCAGATCTTAACTTGTTGCTGTGTAAAAATGTTTTGCCTGATAGCGTCATTGATTTATTTATTTATTTCCATCTACTTCGGCTACATCCCTCATGACTCTGGACACCTCAATCAAATCTCCTTCCAACTTCCACTTCTCTAAGGAAAAAGAAACATACTTCTTCAAACTATTAAGGTAACTGAAGTAAAAGCAGTAAGTTCTGTAGAAACTCAGCAGAAATGACAGCATCTATGGAGACAGAAACATTGTCAATGGGACTTTTTCAGGGTTCCAGTGATGAGTTAAATCTGTACGTGGATTTCTGAGGCTTCAACAACAGGAATGAAAAGGAAGCATATTTCCCTATAAGTGGGTCTATGAGTCTCAAAATCTTAGAACCATAAAATTCCTACCGTTTGGAAGCAGGCCATTCGGCCCATCGAGTCTACACTGACCCTCCGAAGAGCATCCAAACCAGATCCACCTCCCTACCCTATCCCTGTAATCCTGCCTTTGTCATGGTTAATGCACCTAACCAACACATCCCTAGACACTATGGACAATTTAGCACAACCAGTCCACCCAACCTGCAGATCTTCGGACTATGGGAACTGGAACACCCAGAGGAAACCCAAGCAGACACAGGAATAATGTGCAAATTCAACACAGACAGTCACCAATGGTGCAATTGAACCCGGGTCCCTGGTTCTCTGAGGCATCAGTGTCAACCTCTGAGACATTGTGTCACCACCCCACCCCCACCAAAGAGGTCTTCTCCAAAAATCTTCCTGTGAGATGTGAGGCACTAAAGTGAGGTGATATTTTGCAAGGACAGGACAAAGAGGCCAGCCTTGCAAAATAAGTATGCATGGGTGGAATGGCCATGGAAGAGAGCTGTAAGAGTGTGATCTCTTAAACCTGAATACTGTGCCTTAAGTAATTAAAGAAGCTCAGGAGTGCAGTTTATGTGAGTAACAAAGCAAAATGAGGTGGCAAACCTGACACTCTGACTTTCCCATCATTCTCCTGTACAACACTCTTCAGGCCAAACCATTTTATAGATCCGACACATTCTTGTCTCTCCAGATATATGCTGACAACACCATAAGAACAGCCAACACTTCAATGAATACAATCAACTTTCTTGTTATCTGGCAATCATGCCTTATAGTCACATTCAGAAACATTGACCCTCTCTTGTCTCCAGTAAAGAAATCGCTCAACCAACCCCCTGCTTTCTTCCTCTGCAAGAGAAAACAGCACGTATCCGCGGGGAAAGGCAAGACACTGTTATAAGTTAGAAAGTTGGGTGTAGCTTTGTGTGCGTCCAATAGTAACCACATGGATATCCACTGGCAAAGCATAATGTCCTGGTCCACTTGGAAGGAAGTCCTTATCCAGACAGTCTGGATATCTCCACTGATTTACTGTAAAGTCCTGAGACACTTATGCTTGTATGTATCAAGTGAGCTGATTTTATGCCTGTTGACCCGACATTAAGATTTGTTCCCTTCCAGCTGGATCTCTCTGCCCATTCCATCTATCCATGAGGAGAAGGCAGCTGACAGTCCTGCTATTGCTGCCCTTGGTGCTCCTGACGTTGTTGTTTTTAAGTTCCTGCCATTCTTGCACCTTAGTAAAGGTACAAAGTAGTGCAAAAAAATTGAACTGACTTCCAAGCTGTTGAAAAATCACCTGCAAAACAATAGGAGCATTCTCAGAAAAACAAATATCATCAACATTACCCCACAAAGACTTGGTTACAGTATTCAGTTTCATTATGCAAAGTCTTTCCAACACATCAATTTCATTAAACAAACATTTCCTCCTGTTTTCTTGCTGAGCTGACCCAAGTTAGAAGCAGTGAACTTGAAGAATCCATGTGCGGGCTGTTCAAGCCAGAATGCATGATTAAATACAAAATTAGTTAACTCCTTGCATATTTTTGTGACTTTCCCACCAGCTTCTCCAGATTTCCCCATTTTCCCGCAATCCCTGATTTTGGAGTTTTGTTTGGGGCTTGGGGAGTAGGGGGAAACAGAGTAGGCTTCTAATGTAGAGTCATTGAGTGATAGAGCTGTACAGCATGGAAATAGACCCTTTGGCTCAACTCATCCATGCCAACCAGTTATCCTAAATAAATCTGGTCCCATTTGCCAGCATTTGGCCCGTATCCCTCTAAACCCTTCCTACTCATATACCCACCCAGATGCCTTTTAAATGTTGTATCTGTACCAGCCTTCGCCACTTCCACTGGCAGCTTATTTCATACAGATATCATCCTCTGTGTAAAAATTTGCCCCTTAGGTCCCTTTTAAATCTTTCCCCTCTCACCTTAAACCTATGCCCTCTAGTTTTGGACTCCCTACTCTGTGGAAAAAACCTTGGGTATTCACCCTATCTACGTGCCTCGTGATTTTGCTAACTTCTATAAGGTCACGCCTCAGCCTCCGGTGCTCCAGGGAAAAAAGCTCCAGCCTATTCAGCCTCTCCCTATAGCTCAAACCCTCCAACCCTGGCAACACCCTTGTAAATATTTTCTGAACCCTTTCAAGTTTTACAACATCTCCTATAGCAGGGAGACCTGAATTGAAGGCAGTATTCCAAGGGTGGCCTAATCGAAGTTACAAAATGGTGGCAGGGTTAAGTTGCTCTGTTCAGAGCTCCACTCCGCTCGCCAGTTCCCTTTTCTGTTCCTTTCTTCTTATCTCTCCCCTCTACAGTAATGCTCTCCTCCCTCAATCCCTGCCCTTTTAACTACTTACGTAAGAAGCTGGAAAGAAGTCGGGCCACGACCGGGAACCATGATGCCAGGAGCTTAATGCACGGGCCATGTCCTGCAGCGATGGCAGATCAAAGGTGGGCTGGAGCGAAAGCGGCTGATCAAGAGTGGGCCGGTTCGATGGCGAGAGCAGGCCAGTGAGGTAGCAACGGTGAGAGCGGGTCAATGAGGCAGCAATGGCAGCGAGCACAGGTCAGTGAGGCAGTGACGGTGAGAGCGGGCCTTTCACATGACGACGATGATGGTGGCAACTGGGCGCCCTAGCGATTGGAGTGGTGCCTACACCATTGTGGAGATGGGATTTGGGATTCTGAGATCTGGACTTTTCACTTTTTCTTGCTTACCTTTTGGGTCTGTTACATCTTTTAATTCTTGTTTTTGTAACCAGGTGGGTACCAATGAATGGTGATTTTGTGCACTTTTCGCTGTACATATGTATTCCTATACTTAGTACATGTGACAAATAAAAAAATCTGAATCTAAATCTAAATTTAAATCAAAGTCTAAATCTGTACAGCCACAATATGACTGTCCAACTCCTATATTCAATGCACTGACCAAGAAAGGCAAGTATTCCAAATGCCTTCTTCACTATCCTGTCTAACTCGAGACTCTACTATCAAGGAACAATGAACCTGCACTCCAAGGTCTCTTTGTTCAGCAACATTCCCCAAGGTTTTATCATTAACACAATGCAATTCGGGATTTGAGTGTTCTGATTACACACAAGTCTGCCTTCTCCTGTATCTGTAGGTGTGCGCTGGAAAAGTACAGCAAGTCAGACAGGATCAGAGGAGCAGGAAAGTCAATGATTCAAGCTGACATCAGTCCTGACAAAGGGTTTTGGCCTGAAACGTTGACTTTCCTACTCTACTGATGCTGTCTGACCTGCTGTGCTTTTCCAGCCTCACACCTATAGACTCTGCCTTTCAGCATCTGCAATCCTTATTGTTTCCAACTCTCTGCCTTCTCTTGATGGCTGAAATTATTCACATCATTGCAGAAAACTATCTTGGATAAGCTCAAGAAATTCATTGCCTTTATGATATGAGCTTGTCTGCTCATCCCAATCCAAATAAAAATTAATATCCTCTATTAATGACAATTTGCCTTTATTACATGCTTATTTAATCTCTGCATTTGTGCATTTTACCACCTCAAATTCAGTTGGCACGCTACTGTATGTGTTTGCACTACAGTCTTAAATCATTTTCTATTTCTTACTGTACCCATAAGGGTGCTACTGTCTGCTTAACACTCTTTATATTCCACTACTGTTTAGTTAACTGAATCCTCAATTACTAAGCTATTCCTACCTACTTCAATTTCCTCTATTTGCTATAGAGTAAAGGTGATGATACTTTTACTCCAGATGTAGCTTCTGAGTATGTGAAAGGGAGCATGTTATAGTAATGTAAAATTATATGGAAAAAAGCATTAGAAAGCTTTCCACCAGTCTATTACTTTTACCTGAGGGTCCCCCTGTGGGATCTGAAGGACTGTAAAATGTGGTGATGCTCCTGAAGAACATGAGGAAGAAGACAACAAAGCAAGTGTGGATGGAACTTTTTAAGGAATTCAGCAACAAAATATGATCCCTCCAAAATCTGGAAATAGTGAACCAAGGCAATTCAGGGTGTCAGAAGGACAGTTTAGATAAATGGCAGTGCACTTTCAGTTGCCAAACCCCGCACTCTGACTTTCCCCTGCACAGCATTCCTCTGACAAATATGTCTTGGAACTCCACTCATTCCTGTCTTGCCAAGTACCACATATTCCCATCTGAATAGCTAACATCCCCATCAACAATCATCTTGTTGTCTTTTTGCATTCATCCTTCATAACCTTTTGCCACAAGTGCTGTCCTTTGCTCCTATCCACACAAACAGTCATAAATGTCTAGGATTTTGCCATATGCCTTCAAACCAGATGAAACTTGAAGATAATTTAAATGACTTTGGGATCCTAACTAAATATCATTTTTGGAGAATCTTATTCCCAAGCAATGTAATAAGATGCATTCAGCAGCATGTTCACCCTTCTGACTATATAGCCTTTGGAACCATGACAGATTTCCTTCTAAAAAAGACAAGTTGAGCCAGAGATGCTGTGACCTGTAAGTTCTCATTGAAGAAGTAATGAGCTAAAAAGTCAAGGCAAGTCAAAGAAGCTATGAGCCTCCGAGCAAACATCGTGAGTAACTGTTAAGAAACCAATCTAAGAGTCACAAAATGCAGCCTGTGCAAATGTGTGAGATGATTGTGTTGTTCTTGGATGGAGGTAGTGTGAGGGTGTTTGCTGCCTCTGGAGCCTGCAACGAGATTTTAATGGATGCACCTGAAGAAGGAGGCCGAGAGAAACAAACAGTGAGCTGCGTCCTTGAAGTAACTGCTCAGAATTTCAAATACAGAATTGGTGCCACCAGTTTATTGACAATGCTTAGAAAAATTGTAAACTGCACACAAATTAGTCAAGACTGCCTCATAATTAAATGATAATGCATCAAAATAAGACAGTGAGTGCTTATTAGAAAGATTCAGAACTCACAGTTGAAACATTATGGGGAGAATCAATATAGTTTACTCAACATTGAGAATCAGATTTTTATTCTTGCTTTTTTCCCTCAAATTTCTTGCTATTGTCCATGTCACTTATTGGCTGGGAAAACTTCACCCTAAGAAACTGATTAAATAAGAATCACAACAAGAATTATCCTGGAGACTTTTAGTGATCTATCAGGCAAACTGGCAACCACTTGAAGTCCATTAAATTTTTAACATTGCCTGACATAGCCAACTTCAAATGTGGGTAGTAAGCATTTTCCACTTTGTGCAACATTTAGGTCCACATGTCAAAAATTTCTTCCCTTAGGCATGTGTTTACCCTTGTGGTGCATAGTTGTTCTCCTAAGGTTGGTTGCCAGGACTGCCAACATTTATTGACAGCTACATCACTACAAATACTTCTCCTTGGTATTCATCAAGTTTCAGATGCCAAGTGCAGAAGGATGCCCGCAAAAAGTATTTGGCAGAACATACGTATAGTGTTGATTAATCAGCAAAAGTTTATTAAATAGTACTTAGCAGCTAGTTATATTGAACCTAAGATATATGCTTGTCTTTTATGAGACATCAGGCTCAACCTAAGAGTAAGTACACATTACTGTTTTAACTACATGCTATTAAGAGTAAGAACAGTCACCGAAGAACTATACACACTCTGGTGACCATATGGAGAACACTGCACAGCACTGGTTAGTGGCTCCCAAGATCAGTCTTTTATTTCCTGATGGTTGGAGCTTATCTTGTGATGTGAGTTAACTCTATCATATCCTAAATATATTATACTACAGCTGGTTTAAAATGTAGTCAGTTCCTTCATAATGCATGATGCTCCCTAATTGAGTCTTAGCTCAACACTGCCAGTGAGCTCTCTGATTCCAGATGCCATAGCAAACCAAGATTTTGTCCTTAGTTCACAACTGCCTTTTTCATACAGGTAATGTCTGATGATGTTGTTTTGTAAGCCATATCTCTCCTTGCAATTAATATTGTTTAGCCAATTATTTTGTGCTTCGTAAAGCTTAAAGTGAATCCAGCTTCCCAAGTTAAGTATACACCTTTAGCGTATTATGCAACTGTTTAACAGATATAATCCTGCTGTTAGGATTTTGACAAAGAGCAGAATCTTCTCTTTCTAAAGGTCCTGGTTGCCGTCCAGCCTCTTTCTAAATTAATTTCTGGGTGGTAAGGCCCATTACTAGTTAAGGCGGTTAGTGGTCAATTAATCAATAAGAACTGAAGGACAACTTAAGGACAGATTCCCACCTGAGCTGTAAATATTTTTAGCTCCAGGAAAGACCAAAAGAGTCAACTTACCTGATTGGTAAAGCAGGCAGGAAGCCCATTATGGGAAATAGAGGGTTTCACTTGATTAGTGTATGACAAAGGACTGGACCGACAGTGGCCAACCCCGCCACTACTCTGGCTTCTAAGCCCCACCGTGACACTCCTTGTTACAAACCAACATCAGAAATGACCCCATCTTCCAATAAGAAATGCTCACCAGGGACCTTGATCCTCAGGAAGTTGGGTGCCCACCTGGCCTTGCCAATGGGACTGTTTATTGCAAGAACAGCCAACATCTGGTTGGCTTGAATCCCTCAATGTATAGCGTTTCCACATCTGGGAATTTGATTTTGGACAGACTCCTGTCGTTGCCCACCAAACTACCTGAATGGAAGAAGATATGAAAGTCTTTGCCGTAAAACGTCAGGTTGTGTGTCTCACCACCATTTCAAAAAGTGAATGAGACACCCAATGACATTGGAACATTCAAACCAGAGAATCAAGTTATGAAAAATCACAATGAATGGAGAATATTTCATGCATGGTCTCTATTTTATATTATTTTCTCAATTTCAAAACAACATTCATTGTATTTACAACACTTAATGTATACCATGTTAACAAAGGATCTTCCCTTATCCCAGATAATTTTCTCCTTATCAAGCTACCAATAGGCTTGATTCTACAATCCTCCAGCATCATTATTCATGGGCTCTCTCTCATGCACAATGCTGCAGATTCAGTCTCTGAGAACAGATGCATAGCGCACTATTAGGAAAAATAAAATAGGTTTATTTAAGCAAATTCAATTTTAATGGATAGATTAAGTCAAAAAAGATCGGTGGCAATGGTTTTTGATGCAGGATACAGAGCTTGGTATACTGATGCACTTTATAGGGCACATATGGCCATTACTGGCTATGTATTATATGAAATAGCTACTGAATTGAAGATGCCATTGATTAAAGATTACACCACTACTTTCATGTCAATTCATTACATTGAATTATACACAACATACAGCACAGAAACAGATTATTTACTTAATTGGTTCATGCTAGTTTTTATGTTTCACATGAAACTCCTTCCATCATACTTTATTTATTGCTATTAGCATATTTCATTCTCATGTAGCTGCCTAGTTTTCCTTCAATATTAAATTAAAGATTTTTTTAAAGTGGTTGAGATCATGGGACCTTAGAATTCTTCAAGAAAGATTGATTAAAGATCACTTTAGGACTCCTTGCATTCAGTTGAATTAAGATTACTTTAGAACTCTTGAGGGACAATTGATTAAAGATTACTTTAGCACGCTTTGAATTTGATTGATTAAAGATTCCTCAAGTTCAACTGCATAAAAATTATCATAGGACTCTTCGAAGATGATTGCGTAAAGATCACTTTAGAATTCTTCATGGCTGATTGATTGAAGATTTCTTTCGGATTTTGAAGGTCAATAAATCAAAGAATACTTTAAAACTCTTCTAGATCGATTTTAACTTGTTGAAAATGAAATTGTCAGGGTAGAGAAGCCTGAGGATTCAACTACAAGACTGACCATCCCATTAATGCTGCCAGTCTGCCATTTTCCACGGTGGCCTGCTGTAGGCAGATTGCAGCAACTGAAGGTTGCAAGCAGTAGGTTATTTCAGTGTTGAAAAGGCTCCAAAATGTTAAGTTTTGCATTATTTTGATGGGGCCAGGAGCAGCAGGGTTGTATGTACGGTGAATGTTTACACAGGTGTAGTATACAATGCATCTCAACTTTGTTTAGCTTACTGTTTCATGTTTGGAACCAATTTTCCATGCAGATTTCTTGCCCAAGTAATAAGCAATTAATAATGATTGAACGCACATTAAATAAGTAGGACTGTGATAATTAGCTTTTGATAGCTGTATTCTATTACATTGATGTGTATCAACTGGTCCAGTATGTACAACTTCCAAGAAGAAAGCAACTGAAAGCATTTGAATGTTTAAAGTTATGAATTATGTATGATCAAAGCTACAAATTAATGCATTGAAATTCTGAGAGGTGTTAAATATTTTAAACCATCTTTATTCACTAAACCTTTTGGAGATGTGCTGCTTCTCCAGGGCCTTCATTAGACTGTTCTGACATAGGTTTGTATATCAGGGTTAGACTGGGTGACAATATCTGAATGCCAACATAACTCTCTTTTTCCAGTGTTGCTGTGATAACTGACACCTCAATTCTCAGATCTGGTCCCAACTTCCATTTGTATTCTTTAAGAAGCTAATTGCATCCTGCTAAAACTAAAAGTGGATTGATATCAACACCATCTTACCTTGATATTAACTCAAGGTGAGGGAAAACAGGAAATAATGAAATTTTTAAAAAAAGAGGAAAGTTGAGGCCAATCTAAAACTAATTATCTATATTTTTATAATCTACAAAAAAAATTTGCACAATGTTTTTAAAATGAAATCACACATTCAAGATGCATCCATAGTCTCCATCCTAACACTAACCAATAAGCTTTATTTAATGTAGGCCTTTAAATATCAAGCTTTCATTGTTAATACAATGGCAGCCTGACAGATTGATTTATAGAAGTCCAAGTATTGTTGTAAACTGAAATGCTCCTGCTTCAGAGTATATTCATACATAAAATATCTCTCCTCCCCCAACCATAAATTCCATTAAATTATGACATACTTCTATGGGATCATTATTTCTTGTCTGATTTACATAATAGTATGTTTGACGCAACTGGAATGGCTATCCATGTATTCAAATGTTTCATACTCGAGACACGGACAATGAAGTCTTGAGTACTATGTACATATTGGGTAGTGTTGCAGGTAAACTCCTCTCCTCGAGATATAATTTATTGCTTTCAGATTCTTTGAGACTAGTTATTTTGATAGAGAGCTGAAGGTATTGGAATAATCCCTATCTCTCTGCCATCTGAAATTCGTCAATAATATTGAAGAACACCAATAAGGATTACATCATGCATATCAAATCATAATATTCAATAAATTGTTTCCCTCATGTAAAACAATGATTTGTGCTGGATGTGCCATTTATGACTAAATTGGTAGCAGTTTCGTTTCTGACACTTAAGTTGTGAGTTCAAGCCTAATTCTAGAAACTTTTGAGTCCGGACTCCAGACTGATTCACCAATACAGTACTGACCATGTGTTGTACTGGCAATATTGTTTTTGAATGAGACTCAAATCAGATGAATGTAATTTTTAAAAAAAAAGTCCGTGGCAGTATGTAAATTTTTATTCCTTCAGGGTTTGTGGACATTCATACACCAGATGGGTTTTTACAATGACCAATGGTAAATCCATGGTTCCATTACTGAGACTAGTTCTCAATTTTAAATATTGTTCATTATGTTTACAGTTTAACTATGGAGCGGTCTGCTACAATTAATTACTGGTGTAGCGACATCACCTGCAAAAATAAGTCATTCAACCCACTAAATCTTTTCCAACATTCAATGCAATCATGGCTCATCTGGTCATCTTCAGTACCACTTTCCTGCCTATTCACCATAATCCCTATATCTCTTACTGATTAAAAATCTGTCTATCTCAGCCTTGAATATATTTAGTGACCTGCTGCTGTAAAGAATTTCATGGATTCATTAGCTTCTGAGAGAAGAAATTCCTCCTCATCTATATCTTAAATATATGACTCCTTATTCTGAGATTATGCCCTCTGATCCCAGAGTCTCCTACAAGGGGAAACAACCTTTCCTCATCTACCCTGTCAAGTTTCCTGCGTGTTTCCATAAGTTACCTCTCATTCTTCTAAATTCCAATGAGTAGACATCCAATCATCACAACCTCTCCTCATAAGACAGATCCTCCATACCTAGGATTGGGCCTAGTGAACCTTCTCTGAAGTATGTCCAAAGCCAGGTTATCTTTCTTTAGAAAGGGAATACACAGCACAGAGAGTGAAAGGGATTTATCTGCCACACAGGGATGATAGGTAGCCAGTTCTTCAACTGTGACTGTCACAGCACGTTAATGCTTGAAACTCGGCTGGTACAGATGAAGGCGTTCAGTCTCATTTGTAAACTCTTGTACAGTCAAAACTGGCTTTTTAACCCCCATTCTTGCGCATTCTTCAAATGGATAAACATAAAATTGGCCTGTCATTCAGGACATAATCCTGGGGTTGGGGAAGGGGGTTTATAGTTTGCAATTGAGCAGACAATAATTCAACAAAATTAACACTTGCTTAATTGTGATAAGGCCAGCTGAAAGCAGTGACTTTGAGGAGAATCATCTGAACGCCATGTGAGAGACATCTTTAGAACATCTCTTGCTTCTCCACGAGGGACCGAGGGAGATATCCAGAACTGCTAATTGAGCCCAGATACTAAAAGCCACAACCCTAGAGCTGCAAAAGCTAAATAAAGGAGTCTTTACCCACTCCGAGGATCTGTTCTGCTTATTCCACTTGTGGGATCAACTGCTAACGAATTGAGTACAGAGTCCATCATTGTTGCTGAATCTGCCTTCACTTCAGAAAAAGAAACTTCAAGCAGGGCAATCTTATGACAGTGGAGACTGATCTCGTTTTTATCCTTACTTGCTTTAAAATTTTCAATGTGTACTTTAGCTATTAGTTTTCTCACTTTCCGCTTCAGTAACCTTTAATAATAGTTGTATAATAAACTGACCTTTTATCTTGTTTTGAACAATGCTGCGTTGTTTTTTTTAAATTGCAACACTCAAGGGAAAGGGAAACTGAAAGGGAACTATATATAAACGTTTTCAAATTCCTGAGGATAAACCACAGTGTGGTCATGACATGTAACCAAATGATCCTAGCCCAGGGAGTTTTCTTCGTAATCATCACCCATGAAACTTCCTTTAGTTTACAGAATGCTATTTCGTGAAGTCCAACAAACTACAAGTAAGCCTTTAACAAATACTATCCTTTGAAGACTCTCCTATTTACCTTGCTCAACTATTTGGTTGCATGATTTTTCCATAGTCCTTCCCAACCAAAGTCTTGGAACCACAGTTGTTTTCCATGAACCATTAAGTAAAACACTAGTTCTAGAATCACCACTGGCCAAATCTCAGACCCTCCACAAACGTTGCTTCGGTCATCAGTTTGAAGCCTCAACATATTTTCCCATCCTAATTTTCTTAAATCACATTTACTGTCTGTCCCTCATGCACCAGGATTATAGTGCTTACTGGAAGTTTTTATTCCCACTTTTCCTGGTTCATTCGGTTTACTCTGGATGTCAACAACCGGAGGCAGTTTTAAACATGGAATATACCCAATGTTCTTTATTAAAGCAAAGTACACAACAAAAAATACTGCAAAAACCTTTTCTACATAAAGTTTACGATCACAACTGAACTCACTTACACGGACTTGACTGAGAATCTGGTAAAAACAAGTAACCAGCCTGTTCTGTTCCAACTTCCAATCACAGTCACAGGAACTCCTGTTCCTGAGCTAGCTACCCATGCTCTATGACATTCCTTCTTTCTACAAACAACGAAGCTGTACAGTCAAACACTTACACTGTCCACTCTTTGGCAAGTAATCAGTTTGACCACTCGCAAACATCAGAACATGTGACTTACTGCATTGGCTTGATTAATTGCTCATTAAGACTTGCTGCATCTCCTTGGAAAGAGGCTTAGCTCTTACTTTTAAAAAACTGTGACCTTGGCTTCAGTTTGTTCGCGCTGTTCATCATTTTCATGTCATCTAATTAACCATATGATATTTACACCGCATAATTCTATGATAATCACAAATTGTCAGAATTATTCCAGATTATGACAGCATGTGTTTTCAATAAGAAAAATTGCAGACTTTATTCCAGAGTTACTATGACAGTTAGGATGACAGGAAAATGGATTTCCTTTCCTCAAGGGCATTAGTGAATCAGCCATGTTTTTATATTAGTCAATGTTGATTTCATGGTAATTGAATACTCGAAACTCTGTGACCTTAGTCTCCGCCCTGCCCTCTGCAAATGGATCCTCAGTTTTCTGACCCACAGACTGCAATCAGTGAAGATTCTCCACTGCACCTTCTCTATGATAACACTCAACACTGGAGCCCACAATGATGAGTCCTCAGCCCCCTGCTGTACTCCCTGTATACCCACGACTGTGTTATCAAATTCCAAATGAACACCATCCACAAGTTCGCTGATGACACCACCATAGTAGGACAAATATCTAACAACAATGAGTCGAAATACAGAAAGGAGGTAGACGTCTTGGTGATGTGGCAAAACTGAAGAACTGATCATTGACTTCGGAAAGAGAGGAGGAGAACACACCCTCACCTATATCAATGGAACTGAAGTTGAGAGGATGGAGACCGTCAAATTCCTAGGAGTGGACTTCTCATGTAGAAAACGATGGTCAAGAAGGCACAACAATGCATCTTCTTCCTCAGGCGACTCAGAAAGTTTGGCATGTCCATAAGGACCTTATCAAATTCTACAGATGCACAGTTGAAAGCATACTGTTCAGGTGAATAATGACCATTTTTTGGCAACTGCTCTGCCCAGGACAATAAGAAACTACAAAAGGTGCTGTGCATAGCCCAAAATATCACAGAAGCCAACTTTCATCCATGGTAACAAGGTGTAGAGCTGGATGAACACAGTTGGCCAAGCAGCATCAGAGGAGCAGGAAGGCTGACGTTTCACGCCTAGACCCTTTTTCAGAAATTCAT
>JAHRHZ010000217.1:3798124-3846592 GCA_024137785.1 Ginglymostoma cirratum
CTGTGTTCATCCAGCTCTACACCTTGTTATTTCAGATTGTCCAGCATCTGCAGTTCCTGCTATTTCATCCATGGACTTCATTTACGTGGCTCGCTGCCATGGAAAGGCTGCCAACATCATCAATGATCCTTTGCACCCGATAATGACCTCCTACAACCTCTTCCATCAGGCAGAAGATACAGAATCCTGAACACACGAGCCAGCAGGGTCAGGAACAGCTTCTTTTTGGCCATTATTAGACTGATGAATGGATTCTCTTGTGTAAAATAATGTTGATCTTGCGAAAGTTGATCATACCCTGTTCAATGTAACCTGTAGGCCCCTGTCTAAGTCTTTTTGATCTGTAAATCCTTGCTTACTATGATCTGCCTGTACTGCTTGTAAACAAAGCTTTTCACTGTACTTCGGTACACGTGATAATCAATCAATCAATCAATTACAATTGAGACTGATTTTCAATTTCGGATATTATTAGCTGAATATAAATTTCACCAGTTTCCACAGTGACATTTGAACCCATGTACCCAGAATGTTAGCTTGGGTTTTTGGATTAGTCCAGTGGCACTAACATACACCCGAATTGCCTACATCACTCAAAGATCAGCGTTTCAGTCAATTCCATTCAACTCCAAAACAGAAAAGAATAAGCAAGTGAGTGTTTTTCCTTTAGAGAGTCAGAATGGGGTGTTAATAATAGATAATAATACTGAAATGGTCGAAGAAATTAACAAATTTCTTACTTCTATCTTCACTGGGGGACGTCGAAAGAAATTCCAGTAATAGCTATAAATCAAGAAATGGAGGGAGAAAGGTACTGTGTAAAACTACAATAACCAGTGATGCAGTACAAGCAAATGAACACAGCTACAAACTGGCAGGTCTTCAGGTCCAGATGGACTTGATCCCAGGGACTTAAACGAGGTGGCTAATGAGATGTGTTTGTATTATATTTTTCCAAATTTCCTTAGATTTAGGAATGTGAAAAATATAACCCCTCTTTCAAGAGAATTGAATAGCAGAGCAGACCTGAGGGGCTGAATGGCCCACTCTTGCTCCTATGTCAAATGTCTATATAGTCATACAAATGTGCACAGCCACACCACCGAAATCCCATGCTCCAAATTATACCATGGTCTCCCAATTCAGCTGAGCTGTGAGCTTTGCAGTCCCATACCAAGTGGTACTTCAATAATTTTCTCTTCTCTAATAGCACTTCTGAACATATTCCCACTTATTCTCTGCTTTAGGTCTTCATTCTTCTCCTTTGCTCCTTGCTGCTCCATCTGCTGACCATCTTTGTTGCCTCAACTTTCTCTTTCCGCCATTGGAAATTCCTGGGCCACATGCCCTCTACTCCAACTGAGTGCAGCAGTGAATTTATGTTGGCCTTCTACTACTGTCCCTCACTCAGCAAGAAATTATTTCCCTTCAGAAAATCAAAATGAATCCTGGACAGTATCCAGGCTTGGTTCAGAGTCTAAGAACTCTCTGCCCTGCAGAAGTGTGGCTGTACCTACACCACACAAACTGCAGCAGAGAAATTTAGTCACCATAGTCATCACAACCCAAGTTAAAATTTGATAATAATTGAACCCCAAAACAATTAAATCTGTAATCATTTCAAAATCCTCTTTCAGTTCTCCTGTAATTTCTTCATCTCCTCTCGTATTTTCCTGTCCATTTCATCTAGTTTTCTCTTTATCCTATTTGTCCCTCTGTCCCCATCATCCTCCTAGTTCTATTGCTCATCACTTTACCCATCTCGTCTCTTTGTATTCTCCATCCATGTCCCATCCTCCTCCTCTCCTTTCTCCCAGTTCCTGTTCCCAGTTTCTCGTCTGCAGTGGGGGGTGAAATCCAGATTATTGTGACAAATTGTATATTAAAACAAATAGAATTATAGTGTTGTGGAAATTGACACTTCAAAAAGAAGTCATTGGCTACAAACATAAACAGGAAGAAAGTGTGATTGAAATCTTTAGTGTGAATAAACTAAAGTGCCTCAGACAATAATAAAGTAGAATAATGCAATATAACTTGGTGAAGTGTAGCAAGACAAATGTACAGAATGTGGTATAATTACAGAGATTGAATATATTAAATAACATATTTCAACAAATAAGTAGAATCAGTAATAACTTAGGAAAAACTTTTCTAACTGTATGAAGTCTTATTGCATAATATAACAACAGTGACATTATACAAATATCATACTTTAACTCTACATTCTAGAAATGGTTCTTTGCAATATTTGTCTGTGGCTTTTTGATATTTAGTTCTAAAATTGTTTTTACAAGGAATTTGTTGATCCATTACAATAAGACACCTTAAAAATCGATCAGAAGAATGAACACATGAAATATTTATGTGACAATATTAGCAATAGTAAATCCTGTGTTTATAACATTTCTGTAATAACATTTTAAATATCTGATACATAAAGTGATATGCTGTCAGGAACAAATAATGATTAATTGCATGATATGGCAGTTAATATGGCTGGAAAGTTTCCAGGAAACTGTTCCTACAACCCTGTCAGGTATCTGAACTGGACTTTTGTTGCACTTCTTGCAAAGTTCAACAGCAGGATGGCATCAGCCTTGAATAGGCTTGTAGCCAAGAAAGGGAGAGATCTGCTTGAAATAACACCCAATTAGGTATCCAGATACATAAATCACCGAGGCCTGCTGAATTTTAGATATGGTTGAGCAGAGTTCCTGACTGACTAGACCCATCTTGGTTAGGAAGTACACAATATGTACACATTTGCACTGGGGAGGGGGACAGTGTGAAAGTGAGTTGGGCTTACAGGTCTTGAGTCTTGGTGTCTCTTGAAGTGGCTGTGAGCTGGGGTTGTAGTTAAAGGCCTGCTTTGATTCTTTATCCTACATATTTTAAAGGTTTTATGCCCTCTGACCCTATTATTCTCAACTCCACCCATCCCTCCATACTAACTTGCCACCTGATGCTGCTGATGAACCATGTCTCCATATACAGTCCATGCCAACTAAATGCCAACTAATCTCTGTTCATGTGCCATATATTGTGTGTTTAATTAAGAGCCATATAGTAACAATGGCAAATGAGGAATGCTGGCACAAAAATTGTACACATTCACAATTTTTAAAAAAATTGTTGTTCCTGCAATCCCACATAACAGTATCAACAGGATAGACCAATAACGCATCAATAAAAAGCTCTTCAAACATACTAATCATGACCAAACAAACATTGAGATGTTGACTGAAGAGATCATGGAAAGAACACCTTATTATAACCACTTGAAAATGTTAATCAAGTGAAGGCTATAATTCATTTCATTTATCGAGTCATAAAGTCATTGAGTTTGACAGAACAGAAAGAAACCCTTCGATCCAACTTGTCTGCACCAACCAGATTTCCTAAACTGGCCTCGTCCTATTTGCCAGGATTTGTCCCACTTCCCTCTAAACCCTTCCTATTCATGCACCCATCCAAATGCCTTTTAAGTGTTGCAATTGTACCCGCCTCCATCATCTCCTCTGGCAGTTCATTCCATGTATGCACCACCCTCTATGTAAACATGTTGCCCTACAAGTCCTTTTCGTATCTTTCCCCTGTCACCTTAAATATGTGATAAAAACCAAAAGAACTCTGGATCTGTAAATCAGGAACATAAACAAAGTTGCTGGAAAAGCTCAGCAGGTCTGGCTGCATCTGTGGAGGAGAAAACAGAGTTAATGTTCCGGGTCCAGTGACCCTTCCTCAGTTCTGAGGAAGGGTCACCGGACCCGAAATGTTAACCTTAAATATATGGCCTCCAGTCTTGGACACCCCTATCCTGCGTAAAAAAGGACCTCGCCTCTTCATCTGATCCATGCTTCTGGTGATTTTATAAAGCTTTATGAGGTCACCCCTCAGCCTCTGATGCTCTAGGGTTAAAAGCCCCAGCATATTCAGCCTCTTTGTATAACTTAAACCCTCTAATGCCAGCAACATCCTTGTAAATCTTTTCTGACCCCTTTCAAGTTTATCATCTTTCCAGTACCAGGGAGATCAGAACTGAACACAGTAGTCTCAAATTGGCCTCACCAATGTCCTGTATACACACAACATGGCATTGAAACTCCTAAACTCAATGCACCTACCAATGAAGGCAAATGCCTTCTTCATCACCCTGTCTACCTGCAACTATAGTTTCAAGAAACTGCGCATCTGCACCCCTAGGTCGCTCTGTTCGGCAACACTCACCGGGGTCCTACCATTAACTGTGTAAGTCCTGCCCTGGTTTGCCTTACCAAAATGCAACCCCTCACATTTATCTCAATTAAACTCCATCTGCCCCTCCTCCACCCTTTGGCCTATCTGATCAAGGTCCTTTTACACTCTAAGATAACCTTCTTCACTGTCCACTACACTACCAGTTTCGGTGTCATCTGCAAACTCACTGACCATACCTCCTATATTCACATCCAAATCATTTCTATAAATGACAAAAAGCAGCACCTATCCTTGCAGCACATGTCTCCAGCCTGAAAAACAACCCTCTACCACCACCTTCTGTCTTGTACCCTCAAGCCTACTTCTCCTACTTGTCAGAATAGAACCATTACTGAGCTCGTGCTTTTATTGGTCTGGTTTATAGTGGTATTAGTGAAATCTGAGAATGTTGGGAAAGGGAGGATGGACCCTGGATTGGGGTCTGACCATCATTTTCAAATGGCTCTGGAGTCCTGCTTACTCTGCATATATCCAGGCCCTAGTTTGCAAATGCAAAATGTCTTCTAAAAGGCCGATAGAATATTGGCCTTGGGCTCACTGGGGCTAAAATACAAAGGTAAGAAGCTTTTCTCCAGCATTACAAAGTCTTGGATGGAACACAGTTGGGGTTTGAGACACTGTACCTCAGGAATTATATATTGACTTTTGAGGCAGTACAGCACATGTACACCAGACTCATATTGATAATGAATAAGTTAAATTATGAGGGTAAATTACATAAGCTTTGCTTGCATCCCCTGAAATCTAGAAGAGTGATGAGTGATCTAATCATAGAATTTAAAGTGAGAAAGTAATTTGAAAGGGGAGGAATATGGTGAAATTTACTACAAGGAGGCACAAACTTTAGATGAGAGAGAGAATTTTTAATCGAAAGTACTGGACACATTGTTTCACAGAAACCATATGATTCTGGAATGCACTGCTTCAAATGTCTTTGGATATTCTCTCAACTGAATTGTTCAACACTGACCCAAGATTTTTGTTAGTTAAGGGTATCAAGAGGTATGGACCACAGCTGGGTAAATGTCCCTGAGGTACAAAGCTGCTTGAATATTGTAACAGGTTTGAGCAGCTGACTGGCCTATTTCTGTTATTATATTTCTGTGTTGACAGTGGAAATGATTAGGTGACAAACTGAGAAGAAATATGGGAGTAATAACGGGCTCACATTATTAGACTGTGAGTAATGGACAAATCAGTGTCAGATTTTTCTCTGTGGGATCCAGCAGAATTGTGCCACGATGGGACTCCTGACTACTGTGATCTACTCAAACCCTGGCAAATTTCCCAGACTCAGTCTCATTAAAGTACACATGGCAGCTTACAGTACTATTATCTTCATCTCTTAGGAACTTATCCGGCAAAGTGAGGAGAAGTAGAGGAGAAATATTCTATCTCCTTCAACAATGTAGTGGTGCCAACTGAAGAAACTATTTCAATATTATTTTAAGTTTCCCACATTTTCTAACAAGACTGTTTACGTTAGCTGTGCAATCTTTTCATTTTGTATTATCTTCACATTCTTGGTGATGCTAGGTGCCAGAAACCCATCCTGACTCCAGGCACGGCTGGAAAATTAATCATGAGAAATTTTTAGTGATGGAATTTTTCTCATTGTTATTCTCTAATTAGATAACACTGAGCAAAATTTGAGCAGGTGCATTCTAGATCTGCTGTTACTTCTGGCAATAAATACCGGAACCTTTGACAAATATCAGATTAGCTCCTCACTCTGTATTTGACCCTAGAAGGGCCTGAAATGGTTAATATTGAGGAATGCCCACCCACCCACTCTGACGATGCCGTAAGGACATGTGGGCAGAGCAGCTTAGGATCTCAAAGGAGTGAGACCTAACATGTGGTGTTTCTTAAAGTCTCTTTGCACAGCCTATTATATTAAGGTAGCCTATAATCATTTGTTAACATGCAATAAACTATATTTTGTTAAGCATAAGAGACTCTTCTGGTTCGACAAAGGAGTATTTTTTTCCACCTACAACACCAGACCAAGCAGGCCCTGTCATTTCCTAAGTTAGCAACCCTCATTGTGAGCAGCATCTCATAAAGTGCAGTGCTCATACAATATCCCTCATCGCTCTCACTTTCACCTGCCCTAGATTGCCAGAAACAGATAGGCAAGAATCTAAGCCTCTAAAGTCTAGCCACAGAGAAGCAGTGATTAACAAAGCTAGCTGAAATGCTGAATTTTCTCTGCGATGCAGAAAAAGACCACGATGTTTTCACTGATGTCAGAGAACTGGGTTTTGAGCAGCATTTAGAAAATTAACTTGCGGTTTGTGGGTAAGAGGAGGAAGCTTAACAATCAGTAAGATAAGAATGGAATAAAGTTAAATTCACAGCATAAAGTTAAACTACAAACACATGCCCAGACAATAGACAAACCAATAAAGAACGGGCCCATGAATGATGCTGCATACCATGTTTTCACTTAAAGGGTAGATGTTTCCTGGTGAGTTTTCTGGAAGGAAAAACTCTGAAATCATTAATAATTTCCACGAACAGGTAAACACGATGGTCTCCTTCCCTTCTTATGATTTTTATTTAATTCCTGGTTATTTCAGAAGAATGAGACAGAGAAAATGGTAAACATATAAACTGGCAAAATTGCTCAGGAATCACGGGCAGAGCTTTTCCATTTGCAAGTAAAATGCTTTGAGGAATGATACTTATGCTGCATGTGGGGAAGGATGTGAAAAGCTGTGTTCTGGAGGAAATGGCATCTGTTACATCCTGCAAGCGTTGTCTATTCTGTCCCCCAAAAGCAATAGTAGCTCACCCTATCCACTTTGCAGCTATTTTGTGTCACTTTATTTACACAGTTCATGTTCAAATCCAACAAAATGACAAATTCAACTTTGTTTCAGTGGAATTGGAGGCTCTGACTGTGACTTACAAATTTTCCCCAATTCTTCAGCTTCCCTGTTGTGCCCTAGTCCTTGCGATGCTGATGATCCTTCAGCCTTTGCCAGTTTCTGCTGAGCTCATGCACATTAGTGCCTCAAAGTCACCTACAGAATGTCCATGACTTTGGAAATTCCCATGCCCATATTGGCTGTACACTCTCTGCTTGTCAACATCAGAGTGACCCTGATCTGTCTGAGCTGTCCCTTCTAGAGCTCTCAGACCCTCCTACAGGTGATGTCTAACCCTACTGTATGCAATAATACCTTATCATTGTCACCATTCCCTCACCAAAAAAGGTACAATGAAGCCCACCCTCACACTTGAGTAGACTACTTTTCCAAGAACTCTCTTGATAGCCTTCAGTTAAGTCTATATGTATTCAATAGCATCCAGTACAAATGTGTGTCCACCCCAGGACACGAAGCAACCTGGCAGATACACACAAGGCATAGGTGTTCCTAAGCTGCTCACCAAAGCCAAGCGTTGAAGAGTTGAAGTGGTGTCTAAGTTGGCCCGAGAGCAGACATGATGATGTGGTGAGGCAGATAGTTTGCTGAAGCCGATGTGTGAATGAAGGGTGGTTGAGACTGGTGACCATGGGGATTGCAGAAACAATACCCTTTATATGATGGTCAGGACAAGCATTGGGTGGTTTGGAGCCGTAGATTACCTTTTCTGGTTTAAATGTCATGAGTTTGTGCATCTAGTTTGCCACTGGAGGAGAAAAGGATTGGAAATTGTGTGTCAATAATAGTGAGTTGGAGGTTTAATGAGATGCAAATTCATCAAAAAATGGTAGTCACCATTTAATGGTGAGATTATGTGGTCACCACTTCAGGCTTGCGTGGAAAATTATTTTCTCAATGGCGAGAATTTGATTCTTCCATTCTCTCCTTACTTTTCCAACTTTCTTGCCATTTCTCATGCCATACCAGGGACAGGAAAATTCCACCCCATGAAACTAACTTGCATTTGATGTTGGATGTTATATTATTACCAGCTAGTTATCATACTGTAGAATGGGCTCTCAGTGCTTATGCATAAAGCTAACGAAATTGGAGCGATAAACCTCAGCACTGAACTTTTGATTCTGCAGAGACAAAGACATTTTTTTTAAGTTTTTGAACACAAGAATGAAATCAGTGAATGTTGTGCCACACACATGCGCTGAATCCATGAATGCTTCAAAAGGTATTCAAATTAATTACAATCGGCTGCCTGACAAATTCCCTATGGTCCTGGGCAGTGCAGCTGCTGATGTGCTGAGCAACCATGTAAAATGAACATGAGGAGGCCTTCAAGCTGTTAAGTTTTAAGCTCCATGACTTAAAACCTGATGGCCTGATTTTGGACACTTGAATTCTTCCTGCTGCCCGGGACTTGCCGACGGATCTCTGTGAATTATAGCTGGTGGATTTGTTTCTTTCAGCTTCTCACTGACATTTCTTCAGCTATTCTGCTATTGCTTTGGTACACACTTGCAAAACAACTTGGCTCGCTACACTTTACAGTCATTACAGCTGCAACCACTGTATTAAGCCTGGGAATTTAATCGGGCTACTTCTAGAATTTTAATCCCTCGGATACGGCTAAGGGATGGATGTCTGACTCTGACTGGATATCCAACCAAAACCAGCAGAACGTGCACCTGTTTGTTACCTCCCCTCCAACCCCACCAAGCACACACACACATGAAACAGATACCCATTCTAATCTAGTTGTGTTGGGTCTGGGCCAATTTTCATCATTCAGCGGGAGAATGATTTTGTAGTAACAATGGGAATTGGTCAAGAACCTCCACAGAACTTTGAGGTGCAATTTTTACAGCATACAATGATGTCTTTGAATCCACTGTTAGTGTGGCAGTTCTTTGAAAGAAACAGTCCACCTGGCTCTTCTTGTCCTTTCTATATTGTCTTTTCCATTTTAATTTTTCAAAATCTTATTTTTTTGAATTTCCTCTCGAGAGGGAATTTCCACTGTTTTTTTTTGGCAAGTCATTTGATGTCCTAGTGACCTGCTGCATAATTAAAGAAAATTTCTCCTAAGACCTCTTCATATTTTAGTGATGAAATAAATGCGCGGCTTTTAGTTCATTAAATGTTTACAGCTGAAAATCATCATTCATTTAGTAAAATATTTCATAAATTTTAGAATTTCTAAAAAAAAATTATTTTTTTCTTTCTAAATGCATTTTACATTCCAACAACGACTGTTCTGCACCACACTTTATTGATTGTAAGCATTTTGAGGCGTCCTGAAATCAAAGGTGTTGCGTAAATGGACATTAATTCTTAGATAATTTTCTCGGTTCTAATTGAACAATTTGTGATTTCTCTTATCCTTCTTTATAATTAAGACATCATTAAACACCTTTCGAAGGATATTCTGTAGCCCTGACAATTTTCTTTCCAAAAAAAAAGTTTACTCATGTGAGTCCTTTGCAATTAAATCAAAACTAATTCAGTTCAAAAAGCAACAAGAACCACACCTTCTTCAATGCTGTACTGCAAGAACGAAAGAATAAAAGCCGGCTCACAGGTAGCTATTTTCCCAAACCAAATCATCATAGAACTAAATATAATCTTCTTTCCAAGGGTTGAATAAGTGGGCATGTTGGTTGAACAAATAGGTGCAGGGAATAATGGACAACTGTAGAATATAGAGTTAACTACTGAGACAGAGAGAGTATCTTGCAGCTGCAGTGGCAGACGAGAAAACACTGCACAGGAGAGTTTCAGCAATTAAGGATATGGAGGGGCAGGATGGGAGACGCGGCAGGCACACTGCTATATTTAGACGCCTCTGATCAGGCAGACCTGAAGATGAATTCTGGTATGTGCATATATTGGTTAATGGCAAGGAACTTAACTACAAGTGCTGATTCATCAATTATTTCAAACGCTGGGCCATGATTAAGGCCAAAAAATTCTTATACTTTCTCTATTCAACTTCAGGTCACAGCAGTTATTAAAATCAGCGTTAAATGGTAGATACAAGCTTACACCTTGTTACAGTGAAAGTGACATTTCAGAAACCTCGCAGCTCATTCCTAATCAATACACCTCTTTACTGAGCAGCAATATTTCTGTAGCTTTAGATTTTCTTTATTCAACAGATGCTGAAGTCACTGATATTTACCCATTGACCTCCGAAGCACTATCACTGCAGAACTTCTGACCCTAGGACCACTGGAAGATAGGACAGATTTAAAACAAAGGTAACGAAGGGTGGTGGGAAAAGGGACCAGAGATGAAGGTGACCAACCACAAGAGGTCATTCTAGTTTTCAAAACACAGAGAAAGTTAGGGAACCCTCCATTCATGCTGTTTATTTACTGAAGACAGGAACCTTAGACATTGATGTACTTTTAAATTCAAACAATGCCCTTCATCAAGCCTTTGCTGTCTCTTTTGAAGAGAGTCATCCATTTTTTGAAGAGGCTAATAAAGAAGAAAAGTTGTTTACTTATTTCATACAACATATCAGAGACATATAGAAACAACAACTGAAACTGCAGTTAGATGAATAAGTTCCTCCAGGTAGTGAAGGCAGAACCACTGCAGCGATGGAGAAAGAAGTCCTTATTTTGGCTCAATCAAAAGTGAAAACAAATGAAGCTTTGAAAAGTTCTGCAGCTAGCAAACTTAGCACAATTCCTCAATTAGAAAGGGATCTTCAACCATGCGTGCAACAGGTCTTTCAGCTCCTATACAGAGTCATGTACATGGAAGTTTCAAGGAGGGTGAATGAAGCCACACCTGCATCTGCAGAAGCCAACTGTGTGCAATACACCTTCACTGACATGTACTGAAAACATCAATATGGACTGGACATGTTTAAAGAAAAACATCAAATCAAGAGTTCAACAGCCATATAAAACAATCCAAAGAAAAATAGATACTTGAGTCCAAATTAGATCGTGCTAATGTTCAGCATTCAGAAGCAGTCAAACTGCAGAAGATTCAAATATATCACAGAAACATGTCAGAAGGTGGTGACGAGTTACTATGGAGACACTCCAGATTTTTTTCACTTGACACTAAAGAAATCAAACTATGGAACTTCAAGACATAATCGTTGTTGGAATTTAAACACAGGCATCAAAAGGAGCTTGAAGGAATTAAAGTTCAAATGGTTAGAGACAAAAAACCTGCAGATGCTGGAATCGAAGGTAGACAAACAGGAGGCTGGAGAAACACAGCAAGCCAGGCAGCATCTGGAGGATGATAAGTCAACATTTTGGGTATTACCCTTCTTCAGGACTGGATGTGAGGGTAGGGGAGCTGCAGATAAAGGAGGGGCAGGGTAGGGGAATGGTGGTGATAGGTGGACACTGGTAGTAGGTACGACCTGGTTGATTGGTGGGAGGGATGAATCCTGTTGGTAGCTGGAATGGAAGGAAGAAGGTGGTAGGGGGAATGAAAAGGAGAAAGGCGGGGCTGGAAACAGCCAGGGATGGGTGGGAAGGTTATTTGAAATTAGAGAACTCAGTGTTAAGTCTTCCAAGCTGTCGGATGCCCAGACGGAAGATAAGGTGTTGTTCCTCAAATTATGCATTCTGAATCACTACGACACTGGAGGAGGCCGAGGACAGGCATGTCAGAGGGGGAGTTGGGGGTATGGGGGGTGGGGGGTGTAGCGTTGAAATGGGCAGTGACCAGGAGGTTAGGTTGGCCGTTATGGGCCAGGCAGAGATGATTGGTGAAATGGTCACCTAGTCTACGTTTAGTCTCACTGACGTAGAGAAGACCACATCAGGAGCACCAGATGCAGTAGGCTAGGTTGGAGGAGATGCAGGTGAAGCTCTGTCTCACCTGGAAGGGCTGTTTAAGGCCCTGGATGGAGGTGAGGAAAGTGGTGTGTGGGCAGGTGTTGCAACTTTTACAGTTACAGGGGGGTTGGAGTAGTTGGTGGGGAGTGTGGCATGAACTAAGGAGTGGCAAACGGAATAGTCCTTGTGGAAGGCAGAGAGGGCTGGGAAGTGAAAGATGTTCTGGGTGTTGGAGTTTAATTGGAGTTGGCGGAAGCATTTGAGGATGATACATTGGATGTGGAGGCTAGTGGGGTGAAAAGTGAGGACAAGGGGGACCCTGTCTTTATTAAGTTTGGGAAGATGGTGGTAAAGAGATGTGGAGCAGGGAATGGAGGAGGCATGGTGGAGGGCTGCCTGGATGACAGAGGGGAGGGAAAGAGCATCGTTTGAAAAAGGCAGACAGCCGGGATAATTGGGAGTGGAATGTCTCCTCATCAGAGCAGAAACGATGGAGACGGAGGAGTTTGGAAAATGGGATACAGCTTTTGCAGGATACACGCTGGGAGGAGGTGTAGTCCAGGTAGCAATGGGAGTCTGTATGTTTATAGTAAATGTCACCCCGTACACCATCACCTGAAATGGAAACGGAGAGGCCAACTAAGGGGAGGTAAGCATCTGGGATAGAACAAGTAAATTTGAGGGTGGGGTGGAAGTTGTTAGCGAAGTTGATGATCTGCTACAGTTCAGCCTAAGTGCAGGATGCAGCACTGATGCAGTCATCGATGTAACGGTGGAAGAGTTGGGGAACAGTATCAGTGTACACACTGAAGACGACCTGTTTGACACAATCGACAAAGAAGTGGGCATAGCTGGGACCCTTGCGAGTACCCATAGCCACCCTGTGGATTTGGAGAAAGTGGGAAGAATTGAAGGAAAAGTTATTGAGGTTAAGGTCTAATTCAGCAAGACAGAGGAGGGTATTGGCTGGGGGCGTGGGACTGGATGGGTCTGTTAGAGAGAAAATTACTAAGGGCCTGCAGGCTGTCTTTGTGGGGCATGGACGTGTATAGGGATTGCACGTCCATAGTAAAGATGAAGCACGGGGTTCAGGGAACTGGAAGTTTCAGAAGAGGGGGACTGAGTAGTTGTGTTCCAGGTATAGGTGGAGAGTGCCTGGACCAAGAGGGAGAGAATACAGCCAAGGTAGGAAGAGATGAGTTTGGTGAGGCAGGAGCATGTGGAGACGATGGGTCGGCTGGGGTATTTGGGCTTGTGAATCTTGGGGAGCAGATAGAACAGTGCGGGGTTGGGGGACCATAATGTTGGAGGTGGTGGAGGAGCAATCACTGGAGGCGATGAGGTCATGGACAGTGTGGGAAACTGGCTTGATGGGTCACGCTGGGGCCGTGGTCAAAGGGAGAGGTAGGACATAGTGTCGGAGAGTTAGCGTTCAGCCTCTGTGTCATAGAGGTCCGTCCTCCAGACTACCACTGCCCCACCTTTGCCAGTGGATTTGATAGTGAAATGGGCATTTGTGTGGAGAGAGTGGAGTGCCGCACATTTGGAGGGGGTGAGGTTGGAGTTGGTAAGGGGAATGGAGAAATTGAGGTAGTTGATGTCATGTCAGCAGTTAGGAATAAGGAGGTCTAGGGCAGGTAAGATGCAGTGAGGCGGTGTCCAAGAGGAGGAGGAAGGTTGGAGGTGGGAGAAGGGGTCCCCTGAGGGTGGTTCGGAGCCTTTATTGAAGAAGAAGTCATGGAGGCGGAGGCGACAGAAGAAGAAGTCATGGAGGCGGAGGTGACAGAAGAAGAGTTCCATGTTATGGGGGGCACGAAACTGGTTGAGATGGGGGTGGAGGGGCAATCCCTTGAAGAAATTTGTCATCACATCACAGGACAAACCTTAGGACAGAAGCTGCATGAAGGCACATGATGGAAGTGGCATAATAAGGTCTGCAATCGATACTTCAAAAGATCAGGAGAAGCTCTACATTATCCTATGGCCAGAGTATCGCAAGTGGCAGTTGTGTGTTGCATTCTGAACAACTTGGCATTGCAGAGTGGGATACCCTGGAGGAGCAGCAGGTGTAAAATAATATCAAGTCCTCTGATGAAGATTTCCCCAAGGACATGAACAGACCAGGGACAACCTTGATGGGCATAAGATGCAAGAGTTTCTAGTAGGATATACAATAAAGTCTCCTGAACAGCCTGCAGTCATCTACAATGCTGCCACGTCACTTTCCCAGGAAAGTAATTTTAGATGATTTTTCATTACAATTCCCATAGCTATCCATCATACTTATTCACATCTTTATTCACCAATACCTAACAATCCTTGTGGAATTTATTCATCTTCTTTTCCTCTTGGTATAAATGAACTGTTGAACGTAAGCATGATGTGGGGGCAACAAAATTTTATTTGAGAAAGCAAACAAAAATAACAGCCAACCAATCAATGAAAATGCGACATTTGGATCACATCCAAAAATATTCCAATTGCCAGAGGCCTGCTCCATCTCTCTCTCCAGCAACTGTGCAGGTAAGTGTGAAGTGCCCTCACCAGCACTGCATCTCTCTGCACCAGGTCACAAAAACCTACAGAGGTGCCAGTGTCTGCAGTGTCAGTTGATACTGAGAAACAATGTGACACTGTACTCTCCAATGCTTCCTGTTCTGCACCAAAGGTTGCATGGGATCCATGGGTGGGGCTGGGTGATACGGCATTTGATCGTTTCAGTGTAGGACAGAAAGAAAAATGAAAGTTAAGGCCATATTCCAAACTTATGATGATTACAAATACAGAAAGTTTCACAAGGTCAATATTTGAAATCATGCTGTACTGTTCTTTGTTCTTTGTTCATATTGACATCTCTCTAAAAATCTAGATGACCAAATTACATCAGAATTGTAGTCTTAAATCCCAAATACATTAGAGCTTTTAACATTACAACTGAACAAAGGTTAGCTCAAAACAAGCACAACAGCCATCACATGAGATAACAAGGTGTAGAGCTGGATGAACACAGCAGGCCAAGCAGCATCAGAGGAGCAGGAAGGCTGACGTTTCGGGCCTAGACCCTTCTTCAGAAATGGGGCCATCACATACCCTCCTCTTGAATCTCCATGCAGCTGGCTTTGTCAGCAACACAAAATAGGCCCTTGCAAGCTCATCATCCTAATACTCCTATTTCTAATGTCCCATTCCAATCATTGATGGAAAACTCAAGCACATCCTCCTCAATTGGCATGAGAATAGCTAGGTCAGACACTGTGTCTTCTGCCAGACTCCTCCCTTCTGCATTGTGGACCCTCATATCCTGCAAGAAAGTCGCACTGTGTGGTTAAGTGGAATATCAGGAACACTCATCCTGTTACAGTTATGGACTGTGACAACTCCACATTGTGCCAGGTCATGACCAGCCAATGGGAGTACATCATACAGTTTGCTTCCCACTGCCCCACTTGCTTCTGCCTTTATTTCTCTTCCCTTGCCACCCCTATGTGGCAAACAATATAACACTGAGAATGATACCTTGCCATTATTTTTCATGTATGGAATATCTGCAATGAAGTCTTACTCACCGTTGCTAAACATAGAAAGTGATTCTGATGCTTACAATATGATTTTCACAATCGGGGCGATGAGCCCAAACTTGTGGACCTCTGCTGCTCTATCCATCAAGACTGCTTTCAATAGGTTGGAGGTGCTGTATTTGCCTTTGGCAGGCATCAGGACCTCTAACTGCTACATTTATTCTGGACACAAACCCACAAATAGCCATCATCAAACATTGGGGTCATCTTTTCTCTCTTTCGCTGAATCCCTTCTCTCAACAATCTATGATGACACCAATGAAATTATTAAGTAACTGCTGCATATTTCCTTATTTTCATTATAACAATCATTCTAGTTGTTCTTTCTTACCTGGAAGAATGGTCTAAATTACTCCCTGCAGTTTAATTACACAAATTATATGAAAGATTCACCTCAAGGTAGATATCCAAATGTTCTGCCATGTTTATAGTCGTGGTGGTTAATTTCTTCCTTTTGTTAAACTTCTGCACCTCACATAGACACAACGCCAAATGTTCCTTTAAATATCTGAATTTTGATCTATTCATTATTGCTGGGTCTATGCCCAGATGTCCCAATTCTCAACACCACTGGCCAGAAGTTCACTGTGGACTGGAAACCGACATGATGGCTGTATTTGAGGACATCAAATTTCTGATGAAGGGTCTAGGCCCGAAACGTCAAGTTTTCCTGCTCCTATGATGCTGCTTGACCTGCTGTGTTCATCCAGCCCCATGCTTGTTATCTCGGATTCTCCAGCATCTGCAGTACCTTTTATCACTGATGGCTGTATTTGGCCAACTAATGATCTATGCAACAGACTGAACTGATAGCTGCGGGAGTTGGCAAACCTTTCCAGATTGCCATCTTACCCACCGCCAGTGTCTGTAATATTCGGGCCAGTTATACAATTAATGAATCAACCTGCCTTTTCCTCAGAGCAGATAAGAATATGGACATTTTAAATGTTGACAAATATGGAATTAAAAGAGGCCCTGCTTGAAACTGGTGTCATACCATTTACCTTTGTAAATAAGGGACCCAAAATCTATTTGATGCCCAATAGGTTTGTTCTGAAGTCAGCCAATGCTGAATCAGCTCCACACAGGAAAATTAGGTTTCTCCACAGTCTACATCAGGGATTCTTAAAATTGGTACCAATTTTTTGAATGTTTTGTTTGAATAGCTGTATGTGTAGTCAAGGTGGTAAGGAGTGCTTACTGGGTCTCCTTGGATTGTACTTACCATGAATTGTTCATGTCTCCATCCATTCCATTTGAAGTTTTAGTCTTTGCACTCCATTGTAACCTCAAGATGATTTCAATTGTTACCTTGACTGTTCCTCTCTTGTGTCACAAACCTTGAACTCTTTCTCTCCCACTCTTCCAATTGCCTTCTCTTCTGATTACTGTCTTCAGTTTTACAATGGTCATAGCTTTAAAGATCTACACCCATTGCTGACAGTGATTGGGGACTCAAATGATCTTCCCTGGAGTGTTGTCTAGGCATCTGCAGCTAGCTCGCCTAATTTAAGTGTGGCCTGTACATACCTAATCTGCTACCGGACTCAATCTCTCTGCTTATTTTGTGTCAATAGGCCAGTGCAAAACACCTTCTCTGTCTGCGTCTTTTGAAAACAAAATCAGTTAAGTTACACTGAACAAAGTCAAATCGAGAAGTCAAAAGAAATGAAAAAAGGACGTAGGAGTTCAGGGAAACCTTAGCACTTTGCTAATAAGAGGTAGACAAATGATTCAATGCATACTGCCCATGTAGACTCAAATTTGTAAGGACAACAACCGGGCTAATTATACCTAGAGAACAAACATTGTGGGGAGGAAGGAAGTGTATGATGGCTGATTTAGTTTCATCACTTCCAGTCTCCAGAAAAATATCCAATCTCCTAAAGAAGGCAAGACAGCCAACTATGCTGTGCCAACTCGGCAGGATATGCCTGTATAAAGCCCTGACATTATTGTTGAAGCTGTGAGCTTATCAGCAATAAGACAGACAAATTACAACCTTGTGTCAGGGTGTTATATTGTTGTCATGAAAGCAGCTGCCTGAAAGTGTACGGGTCAGAAGCAGCATATGACTACCAGAAGGAGTGATCCCCACCACTAAACCATGGGGATAGGTAATGGGGGCTGTTGGAGAAATCCTGGTTGGGCTTGTGACTCCCGGAGCAGCTGAGGCTTGACGCTTGCTTTGGAGACCACCCCACCTGGTGCACATAGGAATAAACATTAAATACCTAACTTTCCTTTTCCTTATCCTCCTTGATTCCAGTGATGGGAAACCTACCATTCACTCTTGATCAGATCTTAAGTTAAAGTCCAACATTAAACTAAACCTTGAACAGACCATATTGGAAGCAAGAGGAACAGGTTCCGTCCTTATAATGTACGAAAGACATGGAGGCACTGTGGAACATGCTAAAGGTTTTTACACAGTATTCCTAGAACTGGAAGTTCAAGAACAATTGAGCAGGCAAGGATTTGGGGCGGCACGGTGGCTCAGTGATTAGCACTGCTGCCTCACATCTCCAGGAGCCTGGGCTCGATTCTCAGCCTTGGGCGACTGTCTGTGTGAAGTTTGCACATTCTCCCCATGTCTGCATGGGTTTCCTCCGGGTGCTCCAGTTTCCTCCCACAGTCCAAAGATGTGCAGGTTAGGTGGATTGGCCATGCTAAATTACCCATAGGGATGTGTAGATTAGGAGGGTTATAGTGGGATTGGTCTGGGTGGGATGCTCTGAGGTTCAGTGTGGGCTTGTTGGGCCGAAGGGCCTGTTTCCACACTGTAGAGATTCTATGATTCTTTTCTTCAGAGAGGTGACCTTTTAGATTTGATGAGGTAGATGTAGAAAAGATGATTCCGCTTGCAGGTGAGATAGTCTTGGGGCTGTAGTGATTGGAACCAGGTTGACTGCATTGACTACAAGGTGTCTGATTGGGGTTGTTAACCTGGGCTAATCAGGAAAGCCTTGGCTGACCAATGTAACCAGGAGATTAGAATCTGCTCAGTTTAGACAACTGACTCCGAGCTGGCTGGGCATAGCCAGTGTACTGTGCACTAGTAAATAAAGAGTGGCTTGGTGACTGGATACCGGCTTCTGTGCAATTATTTTGGGGGCCATTAAGAACATGATGAATAAATTCAATATGGAATTAGGAGAAATTTCTTCACACAGAAAGTGGTTAGAATGTGAGGTTCACAATGACAAGAAGTAGTTGAGGAGCAAAAATGTATTGACAGGGGAAAATAGTTAAGCATATGAGTGACAAAGGAAATATAAGGACATGTGGTTGGGGGTTAGATGATTTAGAGTGAAAGGAGGTTTGTGTGGAGCACAAACACTGGTATGAATCTATTGGTTTAGAAGGCATGTTTTGGTGTTTTAAACACACTTTATGATTGTTTGTAAAAAAATGGAGCCTTTTTGATATTATCAGAATCCAGTTTGTGATTTAAAGCAATGCCTGTTCATGTAGTGTAAGTAAATTGCAGTCTGTTAGATTAGGACAGTAAAGGAGTGGATAACTGTCCATGTTTGAATTGCCTCCTTGCCTGGTTTCCAGTGGGCCGTGGAATTTCAAATCAAAGCTTTAATTTTTCAAACAGGCTCATTAATCAAGGTTAGACACGGTCTAATCAAAATTAATCTTATTGACTTAATATCAATCTTCCATGTTGCGTATATAATATCTCTATATAATAAGTATAGCCTCATAGTGCTGAGTTTCTGTGATATAATTTAATTGCTGGTGTAGTCTGAAGTTTTAGTTCCGTGATGTAATAATTTAATTCATCTAATTAGCATTTTGCATAATTTACTGAATTAAGCTACGAGTCTTAGAAGAAGTATTAGTTCATGGTTGTTTGATGATTTTGGTAAGGAAAGATTATCTCATTCACTTAATAGCTCACATAAGGGATTGATAGAGTAGACATCGGTATAATTATATGGGGTGCTATAAAAAGGTTTGAACGAATCAAATTCAGCCATCTAGTACTTTCTGGACGGAGAGGAATAAATTTTCAAATGGATCTTTAATGAGGAGTTAAGGTGAAGCAGTTTCAGAATTCATCTTGCTCCTTTTAATTAAAATTCCTTGCAAGATGTTGAAAAACTATATTCCAGTGCTCTTACGAAGTATCACAATACAACACTGCAGCAAGAGGATCTGTTTTCTATTTATTTTTATAAGCAAGAGAGGCCTTCTATAATATTAATTAACTGATTCCACTGTAAACATAGTGGCTTTGGATTGAAACCAGATCATGGCTTTAGAATGAAAAAACAAAGCCCTTTGAACGTCCTTTGAATGCCTGCCTGAGGGAGTAGTAATAATGGTGGAACAATCTGCATTTTTTTTTGCAACATGGTTATTTTATGACATTGAATGTGATTCTTGTGAAAATCGCTTTTGATGGTCTTTTCTTCCACATTAAACACAATTAAATGCAAAAAAGAATCATTTAATTCAATAATGAACACATTTTGCCTCATCTTCCTAATGTTTGGAAATCACAACATGCAACTGATAGGTTCTAATAAGGCTTGTTTTCTGTTAGTGGTGTATAGGATCTGAACAGCATATTTTAAATTGTATGGAATTGTCCAGGAATAATAGAACAATATTAGAATTGTTAGTTTTATTTGCCTAATGCATTACAGTAGATTATTTTCTTGATTCAATTAATTGAAATTTCTCTGATGTGAAAGACGCCCTTTGTCTCTTTTGTTTATATATCGTACCATACAGACTTGTTCATATCTACTAGGATAATCAACATTTTTAGTGGTGATATCAAAGAATGTTACAATAGTCAGACGCTGCTCAAACCTCTAAAAGGGGTATCAGAAGCATAACAACACTTTCAAATATAGAGAGCCTTTAATGAAAACCAGACCATGGTGCTTCACAGGAATAATAATTAGCAAAATCTGACATTAAGCCAAAAATGGAGATGTTGGAACATATGAAAATTTGACACTTTCAGAAGCTTTGTAAGGAGCATAGTTTTAGGAAATTTTGGGAGCTTTGATTCGCAACCTGCTTTTCTTGAAAGGAAAGGTTGGATAGGTTAAGTTTGTATCCGCTACAGTTCACAAGAGAAAGAGATAACTTGATTAAATCATATAAAATCCAGAGGGGTCTGGACAAGGCAGATGTGGAAAGAATATTTTTCATATGGGACATTTGGAACCAAGGGTCACTGTTTAAATATCAAAGGTCGCCCATTTTGATCAGAGATTGTTTTTTGCTGTCAAAGGACATGATCTTTGGAATACTCTTCCCCTAAAGGCAGTGGAAACGTAGTGTTTGAATACTTTTAAAGTGGAGGTAAATAGGTTTGTGTTAAGCAAAAGGGTAAAAGGCTATCAGTATAGATGGGAATGTGGGTTTCACGTTACACTCAGATCTGCTATAATGTTATCGAATTGCAGAAAAAGCTAGAGGAGTTGAGTGGCCTGCTCCTGCTCCTAATTTGTATGTTTGTTCATTCATATATTTTTATATTAAAGCAGGAGAAGGAAAAAAAAAATCTGGGGAACTCGAAAGCTTGAAGCTTAAGGAACTCAATGACGTTTTGAGAATCAAAATCAACTTGACTACCCCAAGTAAATGGCAAGTGAGCAAGCTCAACCCCAGCCACTAACAGTCCAGGTCATACAGTTGAACATTCCTTATGTGTTTCTCTGCCAATCTCCAAAATATTTAGAAATTTAAACTTTGAATTTGCTTTTGATGTGTCTAAAATCAGGGGACCTAACCAGAGGGGAAGCACAAGACCATTTAAGACTGAGATGAGACGATTTTCCTCACTCAGAGGGTGGCGAATTTTTGGAATTCTCAACCCCAGAGAGCTGGGGAAGCTCAGTGATTGAGCTGGCACAAGAAAGAAATCAACAGATTCCCAGAGGCTAATGATATACAGAGATATGGGGATAATTCGGGAAAGTGGGGCTGCGGTAAATGATTAGCTATGATCTAATTGATTGGCAGTGCAGTCTCAATAGGCTGAATGGCCTACTCCTGTTCCTATTTATCTCTTTAGCTTTTCAAATCTCTCATGGACTCTGATGGGCAAGACCATATAAAAGCATATCATTAAGGACCTTTATCTTTTGGTTATGCATTTAGGGTAGAGAATGCAAGGCTCCTCTAGCTATAATTTTGAACATTGAATGTCTGAAGTGCTAGGGATTAGGCTGGTTCCTGGCCATGGTATTTCCACTCAGCACCACCAAGTCAGGGCACCATGCAAGGTCTCCAGTGTAGGAGCAAGTGGACCAGGGTCATGCATCACCAGCCTTCAGAGCACGCAATATAAGATTAGCAGTAGCCTGCCTGGTGAGTTGTGCTATGTTACTGAACAACAGAACCAAGGCTCATTCATGTGTACTAACAGCCTGTACATTTGTAGATGCAAAAACATCTATTCTTATCTGAAATGGACTCAAGCAGTGCCCTTGTAATAGATGTTTGTAGAGCATTTTAACTTTCTAGATGCTGCTATCTCCTCCTTGAAGGAATTGTCAACACTTGATGCAAATTGCAGTGCAAGTGTGGGAGCGAGATAGTTACCCTAAAAGTTTAAACTTGTTACATATTTAGATCCATGGCCACAGTCAGAAGATCTTTGGTTCAACTTTCACTGACGGACTCCTGGCCTTTCCAAACTCAATCACTTCACATCAGTGGTTGTGCCCTACGTTCCAGAATTTCCTGCCTAAAACTCTTCAACTCTCCTTCTTCCTTTAAGAAGCTCCTTAAAACCTTGAAAAAAACTATTTTCCTGGCTGTCCTTTTATTTCTTTATGTGGCTCAGCATCAGATTTTAAGAAAATAATCAAAGAAAGGTGAATGGGGGTTTGGCCATAACACACCTTGATATTACTGTTCCATCCAATCATGTATGAACTTTGGTTGCAAGTCCATTTTCCCATTCTATCCTTATATCTATTTTCACTTAATGCTGAAAATCCCCTTGATCTCAGTCTTGAATATACTCACCAACTGAATAAGAACAGCCCTTTCATGTCAAGAACTTTTGTTTCAATCCAGGCAAGAGACAAATATTCCTTCCCACTCCTCACTTGTCCACTGTTTTCAGAGGAAGTGAAGTTTTCATTTTCCAAACATTGTAAGCCCTAAAGCTGACTCATTTACATTTTGTTTCATAGCTAATTTTCTACCAAGCCCTCACTCTTCCGTTGTCTCTTTCCCCTCTTGGATCACTGCATCCTGCCTCGCCCCGAGACTATAAGTATCAAATCCTACACATTTTCCATGCCTGGAGTTTGACCAGCATATTTAAATTAGACAAAATTGGACAAATCATGAAAACATATGTCGGGTCAGAACAGTGTAGGTTAGGCAGATGTGATTCATAAATTGCCTCAGTGAATTAAATGCAGCTCTATAATGTAGAGATATGCTGACATGATTGTTCTGATTATAAGTGTGATAAAAATACAGAAACTTAAATTCTTGGGTCAACTGTACAATTACCTTCCATTAGAAAGGGGTCCTTTGGCTTGTTTAATAGCTTGTTCATGCACTTGGAAAGATCAAACATATCAGCCTCATGAGCTGGAGAATAATGAGTGATTGAAGGGGGATTATATTGTGTATACATTAAACTGATTCACACAGCACTCCACAGGAATAAACAGCGTGGAAATGCCAAGAGGCAAAAATGAAAGAGAGAGCAAAAACAAAAGATGAGAACTAACTGTGTGAGACAAGGAGTAGAGAAAAATGAAGTCCCTCCTTTCGGCAATCATAGATCCCAACTGAATAATGATAATCATTGTGATCTAAGGGACAGCTAGTCCATGGTCAAAGAAGAGTTAGTCTAAGCAAAGAAGCCATAATCATGGCTGAAAATGGTATGACACCTAATTTGGCCCTTAGTCATCTGACTGTAAACTAGCGTGGATATAAGGAAGAATAGAGAAACCCTCTCTGACACCATGTCTCAACGGTTACCTGTTATTTTGGGCAGATTGGTAGAAAGTAGAGGAAGGCAATGAACCATTCTTTAAATGTGATAATACCATTGGACTCAATCTGCAGTTTTAGGCAGAGGCCTGCGAGAGAGTATGAGATACCTTCCGTATTAGTACAGATGAGCTAGGGAATACTTGGATCAGAAGAACCTTGGCAAGCAAGCTTTAATATTCTATTTAAGGCTTCTTCATGTATAAAGAAGTGGGCATCATGAGAAAACATTGGACATTTCTTGACTCAGGATTCCCCAACCTCTACCCAATCACATCCAGAACTGTCCTCCCCACAATAAACTGATTACAGACCCATAGCTGCAGCCTCTGCTTTCTCAATTTTCACTCCTGTCCACTGACCAGGTCATTGATGTGGGTTTGTTTGAGCCACTGAAGAAATGCAGTTAAGTAAGGCCTAGCTTTTATTTTTGATGCAAAATGTGCTTTCATTATTAAGAAAAGAAACTTTACGTACATACAAGGTAGTAAAACAGTTTTGGATAGACTTTGCAGAGGAACAAAACAAACACATTGGCATTTGAAATTGCTCAGGGCTTCCCTGCAGTTGCAAACAAAGGTATTTTCTGCTCATGCAGGACACTACTTACATTCATTTTGAGGCAGCGAGGGTGTCTGGTAACTGAATAGACCCTCATTGTACTTAGACTAGAAGACCTTGTTCTTCTGGCCTAATAGACCAAAGACCATCTTTCAATGAGTTAATAGTCCTTCAGGCACAGTCAGTGTTTGTCTTGGTGTTCATCTTAGAGAACAGACCACAGAGCACAGAGTCCTGCATCATGGAGCTGCTCGGCACGAACCTTGATAAAAACTATTGCATCTCTCTCTAGACCTTCTTTGAAATAATAATTAGAATTAGTTTTATTATCACACGCTCTCACGAGTACAATGAAAAGTTTACAAGTTGCCACTTACAGTACCATCATAGGTACCAAGGTACCTGGGTACAGATTCTTAAGTACAAATTCTTTGGGGAAAAAATTAGAAAACTAAATATAAAAATCCAGTTATAAATTATAAAAATAAAGAACTAAGAGTTTAGAATTACATATCTTCCAACTCAGACCGCGCCGGGTTTCACCATGAGGCCAGGAGTTGAGTCCACGCTGAGGCTGGGTATTCAAGTCCACATTGAGACCAGGAGTTGCACTTGAAGGTCAGATCCACGTGGAGGACCGGAGTTCGAGCTCACGTGGAGGCCGGAAGCTGAGCCCACACTAAGGATGGGAGTGTGCGCTAGCTTACTCCATGGAAATTGTCAACGTCGCCTGAGGATGGAAGGTAAAAAGAAAAAAGGAAAACAAAATGCAAAAAGAGAGAGAAGGAAAGGAAAGAAGCAGATGGGGTGCACGAGCTCTAAATCAGGTATTATGCTCTGCCACCATCTTGACCTGCATTCTGGGAAGGTCTGCTGGATATGGCAACTGGATGGAGAAGCTTTGTAAAGATGTTAGGTAAGCTGTAAACCTGAACACAACCTCCCGCTGCTGTTGTTTTTATCACTCCCAGAGTTTAGACCATGGTTCACAGCCAAAAAGGCATAATCCAGAAGGAAATGTGTGACAGTCTCTTAACTAGCACAGTCCTTTCGAGGACAGTGTACAGTAGCATACAGAGACTAGACATACACGATGCATAGTGCCCTTCTCACCACCAGCCAAGCTGTGTCTTGATACTTGTTGGAAAGTTCTGGTGATGAGGAATTCTCTACAAATGATTTTGACAGTCTGCTCGGGGAATCACAAGACAGGTTTACCCGCAGAATTTTGAAGATGCTATGGGCTGACCTGTTGGACTTGTGGTCAAAGCTGTTTTCTTTTGCAAATTTTTCCACGAGGGACAGGTGATATGGAAGGTCCAACTGCTTGGAGTAGTCTGCAATATCAAGGCCAGGCCCACACTTTGTAACACCGGGGACAGATAGAACCTCATTATGTAATGACACTTGGTATCTGCACACCAAGAGTCTACACACTGGTTGATGCAGCAGCGCACAAAGTTGACCATCATGATGAGGATGGGTACATTCTTACCGCCTTTATCTAAAGCTTTGTACATGGTATTCCTGCGGATCTGGTCCATCTTTGACTTCCGATGAAGTGGCAGATGGCTGAGGTGACTGCCGCAGAGCAGGTTTGGGAATGGGCCAGACCTGTACTACATTCAGCAACATGGAGATTGTATCACACCTGACGACCAGACTTTTATCCACAATGGAGAAGGAATGGTGCTCCCAAAATCTCAGTTTCTGCCTCACCTCGGCAAAATGCTTCTCCCATCTTTGGCACATGCCCTGGCCTCTCCAAATCATATACCCAGCACTTTCAGATAATGTGCTCTGATGGTGAAGGGAATAAAGGATCGGTCAGCCCAGCTTCCAAAGAACACAGCCCCCATGTTTGGTTCAAACTGGTCACAGATGCTCATGAGACTGCACGCTGACAGCATATCTGAGCAGAAAACGGTGAAGTCACCTAGATGTAAGGAAGCTTTAACTTATAGGTCTCCACTGCCTGGAACAGTCACCCCTCTCGGGTTTGCATCCTGTCTGATGGACAGAGGTCCAGTGATCCTTCCCTTTCATTCCCTGCTGAGTTTTTCCAGCAGTTTTATTTGTGTTTCTGATTTCCAGGATCCAGAGTTCTTTGGGTTTTTTTGAATTGCCTTTATTTGCTTTTCTTGTAGACAGTAAAACAGACAGGAAATGCATGAAGAAAACTGAAGAAAAATAGGGGAACAAAAATAACTCGATACAGGACAACTCGATAATGATTACCTTGTTAGCTTTTCTAATTGTAATCATTTGTGCACAACTGGTGGCAGAATCAGGATAGAAATGTGTGGGATGCTAATAACCTTTGCTGCGATACATCTGCACAATGGGAGGAATTAATATATTCATCTGAAATTCCTTTTCCATTTTAATAGAGGTGCTAACCCAGTTCTATTAAATCAGTTTGAAATTATTATGCTGCTTTTGTCTGATCAAACAATTTATTTTAAATAGGTTCAGGCCCTTCACTACTGCAGACAAATAATTTTACAACCTATGTACTGTACTGATGCAAAGCTTGTCAAGCCACTGTCAACAGGAAAGGAGGGGACTATCTACACCACCACGATATAGGTTGTCCATGTAGGATCCTTCAAACTGCAACAGTGGTAACTAAACCCCTGTTCCCCAACAACCTTACCTTCTGCCATCACATTGTTTGCTTGACCAAAATGCAAAAGCAAAAGGCAACAAAAGTAAATATTCCAGGCCAAATTTGTGAATTAAGTTATTTTATATTGCATGCAAATTGTATTTCTGCATTCCCTTAGTGCCTATCCTCATGTTCTTTAACTTGTCCTCTAGGTCCTGCAGGACTGGTGACCGTAGACAGTTGCTGAGTTTTACTGAAGCAAGTGACAAACAGCATCACAGGATAAGCACAAACAACTCTAGACCCAAAGTCCTAGCTGTAGATTGTGATGTCTCAGTAATGTTATTAGCAGTAGATGCTGGCAAGATGCCGGGCAACAGCAAAGGCACTGATAGGGTAGGTGTAATTGAAGGATTAAAGCGGTTTTACTTAGACAGGGGAGCAGGTTCAAGCTCCATGGAACCACAGTCAATCTCCCCTACTCCTTCCCCTTCCCAACCCCTCCTGGGATAAATTTTTCCCCAAATGCTAATATACATTCCAGTCCCTTGCTCAGTTAAGCCCCATCATAACATATGATGCCTGTAGTGTTCAGGGATATGTAGCTTAGGTGTGTTATGGAGCGATGGGTCTGGGTGAGATGTTCTGAGGGTCAATGTGGACTTGTTGGGCCGAAGGGCCTGCTTCCACACTGTAGGGATTCTATGATTCTATGATATAGACCAGACGCCCTTCCCAGTTCCTTGTCATAGCAAAACACTACTGCCTCCCTGCAATTCCAACACCAACACTGAGTTGGAATCACAGCAGTCTTCTTCACCCTGTTGTTAAAGTGTTGTGACAAGATGAATACCCCTTTGAACATTGAAATCCATCACCATGATATAGCAATGTGAACTTGTAAGGCAGTCTGAGTTTTCACGACAGCAGTAGATGTTGGAGACAGCAAGAACTGCAGAAGCTGGACTCAGAGACATCGCAGTGTGGAGCTGGAGGAACACAGCAGACCAGGCAGCGTCAGAGGAGTAGATAAGTTGACATTTCAGGTCGGGACCCTTCTTCGGAAAAAAAAGATGTTGAATTATTAATGCTTGTCATCATGATCTGCTCCGAAGAGTTAGTGAATGGAGTTAGCGATTGGTTCCATGCTGGAAAAATGAGCTCTAACCTTGGCACCAAGTCTTGTGTCGGGTTGGTGCTGGAGTCCCATTAAAAATGCACATACCATACAGGAGGTGAGGGCCTGGTGGTATTATCAGAGATCCGGGTAATGTTCTGGGTACCTAGATTTGAATGCCATCACAGCAAATGGTGGAATGTAAATTCAATTTAAAAAACAAGAATTGAGAGTCTAATGATGACCATGAAACCATTGCCAATGGTCAGAAAAACCATTTGGTTTACTAATGCCCTTTAGGGAAGGAAACTGTCATCCTTACCTGGTCTGGCCTACATGTGACCCCAGACCCACAGCAATGTGGTTGATACTTGACTTCCCTCTGGGTATTTAGGCTTGGGCAATAAATGCTGGCCTAGCCAGGGAGGCCTACATTCTGTAAATGGATAAAAACAAAATTTGACCGCCACTGTGGAGCCATTGTAGCTCTCATGGCTCTACCACCAGATTGTTGGGTCTTGATTCTAGGCACTTATTTCCACGGCTATCTGCCATTGCTTCTTGACTGCGTGTATGAAGGACCTCCTGTCCTCCTGATGATTAAAGATATCCCTCTTCCTTTCCACCTTCTCCAGCAAGACCTCCAGTACAACATCTGAAAACCTGGAGTCCACTCTTCTCTCGATTCTGTCATTCCCCAAACTGTCTATTCCAGTCAGAATGCAGATCTCTCCTCTGGGTGCAGGTTAGTTTTATGTAGTAAAGAGCTAGCTGTAATTTTGCTAGCCACAACAATATTGGCTCCCTGTTGATACATGTGGCCAATCAAAAATGTGTTGTGTGCTAGCTGGATGAGGAACAGAAATGAGCAGACAACACCAAAATTTGTGTGCTGCCTGCAATTGCAATCAGTAGTCTCTGGTTAATCACACGGTGCATTCTCTGTGCCGGTTTTCATGAAATATTCAATTCAGTCCCCAGCATGTTTTAAGTTTGTAATCTGCAGGGAGTTCATAGAAATTGCTGTAATCATACATCAACTTATCTCATGGTTAAACTGTCTTAAAACATTTTACCTTTACATACCAAATTAGGCTAACAGTTGCTGTTATTTAGATAAAAGCTAGTAAGAATTTATTTTTTATGCCTGTGTCATTTCATAGTGGCAGAGCATTGTAAGTTTTGATGGAGTTATCTTTCAAAGCCTGTTTGGACCAATATGAGAAATGAAGGGAGCTTTAGCTGAAGAAATGTTCTGTGCCTTAATCATGTTGCTCAATGCTGTCTTTAAACATTACTGCAATTGTGCAGACATTGCTTTTAGAACAATATTTGACTGATAATATGAACACTAAGCATTATAGCTGCAGGGGGAGCTCAGATTGGTTAATAAAGATCCTAGGCTTAGTTCTGTGAACTAGTGTAAATGTGCCTCAATCAGTTTCTGTTTAAATTCTCCGTTTAAATTTCTCAAAGCCAACAATGATGATAATTGCCTGGTAGTGCAGCATCAAAACAGATGGACAAAGTGGAATTGTTTGATTCAATGTTTTTTCCTCAAAAATCAAAGCTGACCTGAGTGAACATGATGCCCTTCTCTTCTTCCTTTCATTACAGACATTGATGAGGTGTTAGAGAATGAAATATGCCCTCCTTTGAAACTGTAATGAATTACAATAGTTAAGGGATAGACAGAGAACCCATTAGAAGCTTATCAGGAGCACTGTATGCTGTCACATTAATCTCTGCACCGTGGAAAGGTGCTTGTAAGATATAAAGCCTTGTGTAAACATAGTTTTGGAATGAACTTCCCATAGTACAAACACGACATTATTCAAAATTGCCCAAGATGATCTGGTAGATTATCCAGCAAACACTAAAATGGAGTGAGACAGGCTTCAGGCAGTAAAATATTATACAGGATGCTTATCAAAAATACTATGTTAGCAATTCTGTCAAAATGACATTTAATTAAACCTGTACAGTGTTTAAATTTTATTAACGTACCTCAAGAAAATCGACCTTCCATCAAACTGATAGATTGTAAAGCAGAATAAGACAGAATAACATTAGTGTTCAAGGGTTGATTAAGCCCTCAGTTTTAAACTTGTGTCATGACTTTGTCAATGCAATTAAAGAGAAGCATCATTCTCGACCTGTGAATTGCAAATTGTAGACTAGCTAATTTCAGCAAAGCATAATTATTTTATCAGTAATAAGTTAAACTAATTGTTCTCTTATTTTGTAGTCCATCTCGGAATGAGTTATCCAACTTAGATCTAATTATTTCAGACATATAGGCACCTCTCTTACATTGTAGATGCACCTGAGGAACTTGAGCAACAGTGAACTGAAATTTGTCCAAGCCCTTTTCATCGAAGAGTAAGAAAAGAGGGAAACTTTTCATTTCATAAACCAGAATTGGATGTGAATTTAACCTAATATTGCTAAAAATGGAATGGCTGATCTAGATTTTCTGTAGGTATCAGAGGTCAGGCCTGCTGATGGGTGAGCTGGTGAGGGAACCACAATGCCTCCTCCAAGGTTGAATTTGAATGCAAAATACAGGGTTAATGGCAGGATTCTTGGCAGTGTGGAGGGACAGAGGGATCGTGGGGTCCTCGTCCATAGATCCCTCAAAGTTGCTACCCAAGTTGATTGGGTTGTAAAGAAGGCGTGTGGAGTGTTGGCTTTCATTGGCAGGGGAATTAAGTTTGAATCGTGAGGTTATGCTGCAGCTCTATAAAACCCTGGTTAGACCACACTTGGAATATTGTGTTCAGTTCTGGTCGCTTCATTATAGCAAGGATGTGGAAGCTTTAGAGAGGGTGCAGAGGGGATTTACCAGGATGCTGCCTGGACTGGAGGACAGGCCTTATGAGGAAAAGTTGAGGGAGCTAGGGCTTTTCTCATTGGAGCAAAGAAGGAGGAGAGGTGACTTGATAGAGATGTACAAGATGATGAGAGGCATGGATAGAATAGATAGCCAGAGACTTCTTCCCAGGGTGGAAATGACTATTACAAGAAGGCATAATTTTAATGGTGATTGAAGGAAGGTATAGAGGAGATGTCAGAGTTAGGTTCTTCACACAGAGTGGTGGGTATGTGGAATGCACTGCCGGCAGTGGTGGTGGAATCAGCTACATTAGGGGCATTTAAGCGACTCTTGGATAGGCACACAGATGATTGTGAAATGTATGGTTTGCAGGGTAGTTTGATCTTAGGTCGGCACAACATAGTGGGCCAAAGGGCCAGTACTGTGATGATGATGATAAGACAGCCTGCTGGTATAAAGTGTCATTTAGAAATTTAAATAGCCACCAGTGAACCAGCAGGCCCCAGTAGTAGGGTTAGAGCTGGGGGAGGGGAGAAATCCTATTTATTGGAGGCTAGCAGCCCTTTTAAATGGTAGCTCTATAGGGAGATTGTTACTGCTGCTGGAATAACACCTACTGGAGGCACAGGATGTAGGAGTGTTCCAGAAGTGAACCAAGTCTCATGAGTGATGACACAATGACATCACAAGTTGGGGGTGGGTGATGTAAGGAACCGGCTTTAAGAGTGGTTCTGAATGGCACATACTCCCTTCTCAATGCCATGTCCCTCAATCAGACACTGAGTGACTTTGAGCGAGGGGTTCCCTGTGGACCACAGTCAAGCTGTACGATACATGTCTCAACCTACCTGCTGTTGGGTTTATTACAAGTGATGGAGAGATGATGTCCTTAAGTGATAATTAATTGTAGCAGTGGATGAACTCTGACTACAGCCATTCCCATCTCCACTTAATTCAGCTGGAGTTGGGAAAGTAGCAGGATCAGGAACACCACTATCCCACCTAACTTAATATTGTTTTGACTTCCAAACGTGCAACCTGAGAAACCATAAAATTTCACTCACCATTTTTACCTCAAGGCAGCCATTTTGATTTGGCCGAGCATGTTTCCCTCTTGTACAATCCTCCTTTTCTTCATCATGTGACCTCTAGAGAACACCAACAGATGGAAACCACGAAATAAAACAAATTGGGAGTGAGCATTAATTTCATTCAAAAGCAGTTTCTGTAGTTGAATGCTTTTTATCAATGCTTTACCCCTTAATGTTGCAAAGTAGTTCTCTTACATTGTGAAAATCTACAAGTGATGCTGTGGAGTCTGAAGTCATAAAATCGGCTGGAAAATTAATTTCTTTAAACATTGGGCAAACTGTTCAGCATGATTTAAAAAAAAGGATGGAAAATCCAGAAAATGTCATTATTGATAATCATATCCCTTTTTTCCTGGGAGTTTTTATTGAAGATTTGACAGACAAACTGGAGCACGGCTACAGACATTCAACCCGTATTCTAGTAAACTAGCAGGGGTCTTTACAAGCTGTAGCCTTGAGCAGAGCAAATCATGAATTTCTCAAAACGGCCATCTGATTTTTATTTAATAGATTTCACAAGCCAATTAGACAAAAATGTACACCATCTCTTCTGGTGTCTGCTTTTAAATGGAGTACAGACAAGTTTTCTTCTCATTTGAAAGCATTTTAAAAGGACCCCTCTGTGAAATAGTCAGCTGTTGGCATAATTATACTTTATACTTTGTAGACTATGTCACTTCCTCAAAATGACATTGGACCCGTATATTCACACCTTAAGACAATTCAAATAATAGCAAAAAAGATCTATAAGGTTTTCAAAGTCACTGTCACTTCTGAGCAAGTAAATGTAGTTACTTGAACACATGCTAATCCCTTGGTTAAGACAGTGAGGAATTTTTTTTTCCAGGCTACTTGTGGAATGCATGAAAATGATCCAATGGTCACACATCAGTCATTTTGTGTCTAACTCTGTGATACAAATTTAATTGTTTTTGCTGAATTTTGTATTGGATTATGGAAAAAAATCTTGATAATTTAGCCTTTCAGGATTTTGGAGTGTGAGCCAATATCCTGCCACTCAATCACATTAATAGCAGTATTAATGGAGTATTTAGTCAACTCAGGATCCACAACATCAATGTGAAAGAAAGTCATCCCTGATTCCAAGGCATTGCACATAAAGTAAGAAACTCAAAAGTTTTCCATTTGCACAGTAAATGCATTTTCCCCTTTCACTTTATTTGCAGTAGGAATGACTGATAAGGCCAGCAATTGTCGTCTGTCCCTAACTGTCCTTGAAAAAGCAGCAGTAAGCTGCCATCTTTGGATCATGGCTGTCACTCCAATGCTACTTTTGGAGGGAGTAGCCTGGATCTTAACCTAGCCTCGCCTGGAGGGTTCAGATCTTCTGTGTTCTGCTAAAGACAGGTCCTTGGCTCATTATTGTTGCTTTTTCCTCAGCCACTTCCATCAGCCATTGTTAGTCATTGTCTTGAACCACTCCAAGGGGCAGGGTAAGGCAATAAGTACTAAGTTGACCTTCTCCCTTAGCTGAAATAGAAATTGAAACAGCACAGTTGGCATGGTTTTGAACCACACCCTAGCCAGCTAGCCAATAACCTAATCAGCCTCCTGCCTCCACATTCCCACAGCCCAAATAGCCTTCCTCTTCCTTTCGGTAGAGTAACTCTTGCTGAGGTATCATTCACACAAATGACAAAATGTGAAAAAGCAAACCCATGATTTCCTTGTGTGACAATATTACCACTGGAGGTAGATTGGAGTGAGAGTTTTCTGTTTCAGTTGATTCTGCATTAGCCACGGCCTATTTTCTTCAATTAGGATGAATGAGATTATGCATCACAGCATAGTTCATTGTGTTCCCAGACTGCAAAGGGAATTGCCATTGCAACAAAATAAAACCCTGGTATGGTGCAGGGGACACTTGCTATCACAAATCAGAAAGGCAAAGCTCTAAGTATTGGGAGTCAGAAAATTTACATGAGGTGACTGTGAATGAACCCTGTGACCCACCCATAGTAGGAGAAGCCAAGAAAGAAATACAAGAGCAAAACAAGAAATTCTTCTTCATCCTTTGAATGGCATTTCTTAGCTAGGCTAAAGTTAATATACCAATATCCACCTGGCTGGTGATACTGTGCAGGAAGAGCAAGTGAATTTATCATTGATGCCAATTCCTGATGCAGCAACTGGGTATAAGGAGAAAGGAGGATGAGGACCTACATGTTATTTCATGGGTGAATCTTGAACTTTGGGTGTGGTCTGTCTCATGTTCTTGCGTGTACAAAGTTATAGAATCTTTAGGTTAATAGATAGTTCCATTTTTGTGTAACCAATTTAGCACTTACATGTGCCAGCTGCCTGCACAACGAACACACTGCACCTTTATTCAACCAAATGTTTCGGTTGCAAAGTGGGTGTGGGCTCAACCACAGTCTATACCTAGGGACTCTGCACTTTCGGTTAGGCCAAACCAGGGCCAAGAGTCATGGGCACAGGCTGCACATACTCCAGGAGCTCTGCCATGGTGAGTTATCCACTCAGGCTGGGCACAGATCGGGATATCTCTGACTATAGTGTGGGGTGTGGTCAACAGTTTGTCCTGTAGGGTCAGCACCAGAAGTCAGGGGAAATTGCTTACCATCTGCCTAGGAGCTTCAAACACAGAGGTTGAGTTCTTGTTGGTTGGGCTGTTCATCAAAGACAGTCAGAGATCTGGTGTAAGTACAGACTTGGGAGCCTGTGCATTGATCATTGAGGTGAGGTGGAGGGGAGGGGGAATGACAGTTTCCAAGGGGCAGCAGGAGAATCAGTGCCAAAAGGGGTAGAAGAGTCAAGGCTTGGGGTGCAAAGCAGAGGCGGGTGTAGAGGTAGGGACAAGGATGGTGATGGGTGAATCTCGACGTTTATGAAGTATGAGTGAAAAAGCATCAAAGGACATGGTAGACTACAGGAGGGAAAGTAATTCATAGTGACCAGCATCATACTATCCACAGTGAGAGAGTGTAGAGGAGCAGGGTGGACATGATTAAGGTATAATGTTGGGGTTCAGGGGCATACAAGGACAGCTGAAGGTAAAGTCCAATGAGGTAGTTCTGCTCAATGGTAGGGGGAACAAGAAGAGTGAAAATGGGCCATCAGGGTAGGCAAGGTAAAAGGGGATATGGAAGTTCTAGGGAGTTTCCAGGCTGAGACCAGTATTGATGGTATCCACCAGGAGCTGCATTCCATGCCATCGCTTCTTAGTCATTTTCTAGACGTGAAATGCAACTTGTAAACAGCTGAGACAACAGAATTGGTGAAGTTATTGCCAGTTTGATGCAGTAAAGCATGGGATTCATGTCTACGGGTTGCTAGGTTATTGAAAGGACAAATACATGAAGCGTCTGATTGCAGACCCCAACTAGGTTTAATTTGGCATTGTAGCTACAATGCAGGCAAAATGAATGTGATTAGGGGTCTAGTGCTGATCAAACATGGGATGCACCATGTCATCGGTGCTTGCAAAATTAATATCGACATATTAATGATGCAGATATTAGCAGAAATGAGTAAAGGAGGCAAATATTGTCCAAAAGCATCAGAGACTGTAGAGTAGTTATTGGTTATTACACCAGTTTGTATTGTGGGTACGAAGTGGAGCCTCTATTTATTTTTTCTGTGCTCTCTTTTTGTGGTTTTAGATAAAAGCACATCTTTGGAACTAGTTGATTGCGCACCTAGCTATGTTCCCCGACTGGACAATGACAAGATGTGGCTGTCGGGTCAGTATTGGAGACAGAGTAGCGGTGACTTGGTAAGGATGTTTAAATGGGATGTAGCTAAGGATTGGTGAAGGGTATGGTCTAGTAGTTCTGGGTGAGGAAATGGGTTTCATTTGCTTGTCTTTTGTTAACAGTGTGAAGCAGATAATGTCAGACCAGGAACCCATTATGCATCACACACCATGCAACTGATGACTAAATTTTATGCAATAACCCGAAGTCAAAATTACTCAGATTGCCTTTCTCATCTATTTTTGACTCCCACTCCAAAGGGAGATGCTGAAAGCCACCAGGAGGAGTCTGATTTTGCACAACATTACAATGTTATCCTGATCATTCATTCTATTTTTAAAAATTACTTCTCCACCTTTCAGCTGAGTGCTGTTGTCACTTAGCAATAGTTAAAAGGTCTACTTTCCATTCAATATGGAAGTCAGCCAAACTCTGTGCTTCCTGCATTTCCACAAACTGTCCAGTTCGCACACAGCCCATTGTTACTTGTGTCTTAATCTCATCATTCCTGCTTTGTGAGGACGTTATACCCCTCTGCACTGTTGCACTTGTTCAAAGGTTGACACACTTGACAACTCAGTATTCAGCCCCAAGATTTTCAGCAGAACAGAAAAGAAGACACATCCAAGCTTAGATCAACTGTATCGAGTCCAATGCCCCTGTACCAGTCATATTTAGTTTCCCGCTCACTTTTCAGTTCTACCTTCCTCTTTAGCTATTATAGGTTAGTTTTCAATAAAAATTACACCCCATCTCATTAGCATTGCCACAAAAGGCAACAAAACATTAAATGAACTCACCATATGGACCATCATACACATGAAAGATGAAAGAATCCTGATACCTAGCATCCTACCTGTAAGAAAATACAGTGCTGGTGGTTGCTCCTTTTCTATTGCAGTCATTAAGAAATAGTTTGGTTAATTAGGCCGTTTCTTTGGTGAAGGACAGTGTTCAATTTGACGAATTGCTTTTAATACTCAATAGACTGTAGATATCATATTTCCCAAATGAAAAAAAAAATCTTGATTTGAGAAAAGATCAGCCAGAATAGTGCTCTTTTGTTCCATCTTGCCATTATGTTCGAACAATTGACAGCAGACAATAAAATGGAGGTCAGATCAATTGTACCATAGAACTGGAGGCAGGTTTCAAGTGTTGAGGGTTTTATAATGATCCAGAGGGAAAGAGAGGTGGATAAGGAATGGGGGAGCATGTTTTCAATATTGCAAGTATAGAATAACATTTTTCCTTCAAAAGATATTCTCATGGCAATGAAATCAATCTCTTTGTAATATACTCGGTCTTGTTCTGCTGCCTGTTTCACAGAGCAATACTTGTGCGGTTACACCCTCCCCTTCGTTTTTCTTGTGTACTCACATTTCATTCTCAGAGTTCTCTTTCATGCAAACTGATTAAATGAATTTGAACCTCTCTGATCTGGCATCTCCCATCCCTTTGCAGAATGAAAGGATGTTTTAAATAGTGGCAGGTTATCATCTGCACAATATAGTAATTACATCTCAATAGCTTTGGAATGGTTTGGGTGGTATTAAACTGTTTCAAATGCCAATCCCTTGCCAGCAGTTCTTGCTTGTTATGTATTTTATTTTAAAATAATGAAATTTGTTATAAAGCACTCACAGAATGGAGGAATAAACATCACAATCTGAAAGGATATAATGTTCAGATGCTGCCTGGAACTTTACAAATAAACATTTTCATTCTGCAGTAAGTGAAAACAAAATGCTGAAGATGCACAATGGATCCATCCCTGAAAAGAAAAATCATGGGTTAATCATTGACAGAGCTGCTTTATACCTCTAGCATTTTCTGCCTTTGTTCACAATTCTGGTATCTTCAACTTTTCATTTCTTTCTCCTATAATATGCAATTCATAACATCTATATGATTAGAATAAGCTCTTCAGAGAACATTACCGACGGCCAGTTGAAATGACCACAGGGGCCAGTGTCCATCAGCAAGCCAATAGAACAGTGCAGCATACTAACAGGCCCTTCGGCCCACAATGTCGTGCCAAACATGACACCAAATTAAACTAATCCCTTCTGCCTGCCATTGGTCCATACCCGTCTTTTCCTTGCATAGTCATGCGCTTATCTGAAAGTCCCTTAAGCACTTTATTCACACGCGCATAGTACTTGACAGTGATCCGGCTTCCTCAGAGCCAGCTGTCAGGGTGAACAGAGCCTCTGACACTCCTGTTTATGTCTGTCAACCGGGGCTCCCTGACTGGACGAGAGTAACAGCCTCAATCAGGGAACTCATATTCTATGAGGTCCCCCTGGCTGACCTCGTCACAATCACTACCCCAGTATTTCTGAGACAGGTCTGAAAACAGTTGGATTTTCCCATCCTACTTTTATAAACAGCACATGATTGCCTGCGTTTTAGGTCACATCAAAACACTGACATGCTAAAGTTACTTTAAAAGGACCTGACCAAGAACAGGGTGTGGACTACAGAAATTCCTTCTGTTGTACAGGATTTAATTAGATTGAATTCACAGAAGGAGAAAATCTTGTTTAATGGAAATGCTTTTCCCCCACCCACTGTGCAATTTCATTGAAATAGATGTTGCTGTTAATCAGGTAATTATTAATTGCTTGCTATGTTTTGTGGTCAGGTTAGCGAGTACATTAACCGAAATCGCTTTCTCCATTAAATACTCAATTGTAATAATTAATGTTCAAGTGTGTTTTGCTCAAAATCAGGACTTGAACAGATTAAAAACAAGGCATATTATACTCAATTAAAATAAATACTGGTATAGGATAAAATTCTTGGTCAAATTAAACCATTAAGCTTGTTTTGAAATCTTTGCTGACATATAAATAATCTTCTTGCAACATTTACCTCCCACTAGGCTCAATATAAAGCAAAAATACAAACTGTTGTTTCCAAAAAAAATTCCATCCACAAAAGGAACAGGAATATGTTTTCTTAATCATCAGTTCTGTGCCAAGAATGGAGGGTTGAATCTTCACAGACCATGAGCGGTGTGGTCTAGGGTGAAAAATTTGGGAAAATCAGGTAACGCACTGTGGGAAGAACAAAATCCAATTTTCTACCCAAGTTCCATAAATCAAAATGAGATTATCGTTAGTGAGTGGCAAGAGGCTTATGAAGTGAGATTTTTGATCATTATCATGCTCAACATGATTGAATCACTCTTCATTAAAAGCGCTCCACTCTTCTCCCACCTACCGGATAGAAAATGGATGTCAAGACTCCCGGCAGGAATGGTGACTCCAAGTCATCCCTATCTCTTCCAGGCCACCATCTTGGGCACCAACATCCCATGGCATGCTCAATAGGAAGTGGCTGCAAGCACCCCATGTCCATAGGCATTGGCATCTGAGATGTATCAGCCTCACCGTATCAGCATGCAACATCTCCAATCCATTTACAACGTGATTCTGCACTTCTATGCTATATCTTGGAATGTGCCTGTATCTTTCATTGAAAATATGTTGCAAGGACGCTTTCCATACAAGGACAAGCAGCCAATTCAAGGACTGGACCACACTGCATCGCATGGCTGCTCCCTCACTCTCATAGCATACGCTTACTTCACGCCTACTTGAATGCCTTACTCAGCATTTGTGCTTTTTCTTGACTGGTCTTGCCTTGCCTCACTGTTAGGTCCAAACAGAAAGTCAAGCAGTTTACCATAGTTGCCAACAGATGTCTACCAAGGTGGAAGACAGACAATTTGTTGTGTTGTATCACCTATATCAATGTCACACCTATAGTATGCACCAACAGCCTATGTGGCAAACACACTCCATGTACATCAACCAAAATGTCATGTCTCAAAGTCAAAGGGGGATAGTCCTCAGTCACATTTAGGAGGGCTGTTATCACTTTACAGCTACTCAAAGCTTTGTCTGATGTCAGTGTATGGCATTGTCATGGGTATGGCTAGTCAGCCTCTCCTGGTTAGGATCCTATCCCTGTCGGGCTGTGAGGAACCAAATGTAAGACACCCGACCACCTGTCTTGGCTTTTTCTGACCTTCATTATACCTTTTTCCCCTGGAATGAGAGAAAGGGAGTAATTGAGCAAGATGAAATTGACTGACACCATGGTTGGTGCCAGTGACAATGGGAGAAAAGTGATGAGGAGGCACAGTGGGCATGCAGGGTTAGTAGTCTGAGTGTTTCAGGTTAATGAGGGTGATTGAGTGAAGACGTTGCTTGCAATATTGTGAATGGCAGACAATGGACGTTGGTGCGCGGTGAGAGCAGTAGAACTGGAAGAAAGGAACCTTGAAATTAATTTGTCACAGCAACAATTAGCTAAGATATAGCCAGAAATGAAAACAACAGGACTTAAAGTGAGAAAGAGAAATGAGAAGATTTAAGGTAGGAGAGAAAAAAGGATCTTCAGAACTGAGGAAAGGAAAAACAGAAAAGACATAAGATTAGGAGAACAAAAAAGTAGAGAGAATGTTATAAAGGGACTGAGAAAGACAAACACAGGGACAAATGGTAAATAAGTAACAAAAAAAAAACACAAACTCCAAAAAGATAGGGAACCTAGCATGAATTGGCAAAAGAAAAGCTTAGAGTAAAGACAAAAAGAGGAAGTAAAATATTTTAGGAAGGTTCTGATTCAAGTAAGGAATTTGATTCGACGAAGAATCTATGCTTAGTGCCTAAATTTATTGAAGGTAGAGTTGAAAAGTATTTTACCTCATTTGAGAAGGTGACTAGACAGTTGAAGTGGCCAAAAGAAGTTTGATGCTTAATATTACAGCGTTTTGAAAAGGATGGCTATGTCTGTGTATGCCAATTTTTTTGGAACAGTCAGTATTGTATGAAACTGTCAAAGTGGCAAAATTCAATATTTATGAGCCTGAAGCTTATCAAATACAATTTACATAGAAAAACACCTAATTAGACATTTGTCAAATTTGCAAGGGGAAAATTGATGCTATGGAATCAATGGTTGAGTTCAGTCATACTAAAGAAATTTTTTTGAAAATGTGAGGGAAATTATGATCATGGAAGAATTCAGAAATTTTATTCCTGACAACTTAAAGAAAACTATCAAGATGTGTATCAGGTATTCAAGATTAATAAAGCAGCAGATGCACTGACAGATGCCTATAACATCTGATATAGACAATTACAGGTGGGAAAATTGTCATATTGAAATCCATAAGGAAATGAGAAGTTTGCAGACAATACAAAGATAGGTAGAAGAATAGGTAGTATTGAGGAGGGGTAGAAGCTGCAGAAAGATTTGGACAGGTTAAGGGAGTGGGCAAAGAAGTGGCAGATCGAGTACAACGTGGGAAAATGTGAGGTCATGCACTTTGGTGAGAAGAATAGAAGCATTGTAAATGGGGAGAAAATTTCTAAGTCTGAAGTGTAAAGAGACTTGGGAGTTCTAGTCCAGAATTCTGTCGAGGTAAACTTGGGTTGAGTCATACTTAGGAAGGCAAATGCAACGTTGGCATTTATTTTGAGAGGACATGAATATAAAAGCAGAGATGTACTTCTGAGGCTCAATAAAGCTCTGGTTAGGCCACATTTGGAGTATTGTGCACAGTTTTGGGCCCCATATCTCCAGAAAGATGCATTGGCCCTGGAGCGGGTTCAGAGAAAGTTCACAAGAATGGTCCCAGGAATGTAAAGCTTAACATACGAGGAATGTTTGAGGACCCTCGGTCTGTGCTTGAAGGAGTTTAGAAGGATGAAGGGGGAAATCGAATTTAAACTTACAGAATGCTGAATGGCCTGGACAAAGTGGATGTTGGAAAGATGTTTCCATTGATAGGAGAGACTAGAACAGCCTTAGAGTAAAGGGAAGACTTTTTAGAATGGAGATAAGGAGAAACTTCTTCAGCCAGAGAGTGGTGAATTTATGGAATTCACTGCCACGGAAGGCAGTCGAGGCCAGGTCATTGAGTATATTTAAGATGGAGATAGATAGGTTCTTGATTGTCAAGGGGATAAAGGGTTATGGAGAGAAAGTGGGAGAATGGGGTTGAGAAACTTATCAGCCATGATTGAATGGTGGAGCAGACTCAGTGGGCTGAATGGCCTAATTTCTGCTCCTATATCTTATGGTCTAATAGAAAATACATGGGTGAAAGAGTTAATTGTTTTAGAGAACAGACAGAAAAATGTCAAAGTGATAAGTGAGAAAGGTTAGAAACAAATTATTTGAATGTTTTGACTCTCCTTATTTTCAACTTGTTGCATTATTGTTCCTTGTGCAGTGTGGTTAATAAACAATAAACTCTGCTAACTCAAGAAATTCTTGTTAAATTGACTCCTTTTAAAATACAAGTTCATTTGAGTTTTGGAGAAAGGGAAGCAATCCCTTTTAAATTAAGCTTGTTGCAAACAACTAAGCAGGTGGGTGAATAAAGAATGAAAAGCCAGTTCACCCCTCCTCACCCAGAGGCCCTGGGCAGGCTGACATAATGGTGCCAGGACAACAGCAAAATAGTTAAGGCAATTCTGCCTTAGGCATGTGAACATCTGGGTGTATTCATGGACAGGCTGGTGGCTCCCCTGAAGAATAAAGTCCAGCAATCTCAGAGTCTGCCGGATTTGCACACAGATCTTCATTCTATCACCATGTAGCCGCTGCTGATCAGCAGTAGTGCAACAGAGGAAATTGTGACTTTGGAGAATAGGTGGGAGGCTAAATTCCCAAAAAATTTAACTGTCTGGATGTTGGGTTCATTGCGTCAACATTCAGATTTACTCATTTGGGGTGTGGGGCAGGAATCTGTCTCCAAGAGGCAGGTTGGTATTTTAAAAATATTAATAATGTAGAAAGCCTTAGATCAGCTTTAAGAGTTTAACTATGGCTGGTCAGAAGTCCAAGGCCTTGGAAAGCCCAGCCACTATTCACAGAGAAATAACCGCTGATCAGAAAGTTAGGAATAACGTACCTGATTTTCTTCAAAATAATGGTATTGAACCTTTTACGTCCATCTTAGTCAGGGCCTTGGATAATATCTCATCTTTAAAAAATGCTCCCCAACAGTGCTGCACTTCCCCAGCAGTACACTGAAGAGTCAGCCCAGATTTTGTTGTCAGTAAGTAGTAAGAGTCAAATCCACAGCAGAGCGACTCAAAAGTGAAAGTGCAAACATAATTGATACAAATCAGGTGAGTTCACCCTTGGTGACCACTCTTTGTGGGCCTACAGTAGCAGAATTGCCTCCTTACGAAGCTCTCCTGTCATCTAAACTCTCCATGTATCCCCTTGGATTGGATTCCCACTGCACCATTCTCCACTCACCACCACCATCACCACCACTGCCGCACATCCCAAGGTGCTGAGATTTCCACCATCCAGTAATTGACATGCCATCATTAGCCAGAATCAGCACCTATTCACCCCTTGGCCACTCCGAGATTACTGTCACCCTCTTCTTCCAATTCTAGAGTCCGAAACTGGGTCCAGATTCAGACCTACCTGCTCCTGTGGCTTCTTGAAACTCTACATTGCTTTTTGAAATAGATATTCAGAATATATTCACAAGAAATTTGCACTCACATCAAATTTGTTTGCAAGATGGGTGTCGTATTTGAAATAATATTGTAAATATTTTACTTAGAGGTAAAAGGGAATAAGGAAACAAATGGAATCCCAGTGAATAACCTTTCTACACCTTTGCACCTCATTACCTCTGTTCCCTCCATTCATAAGCTATGTTTGACTAAGCTTTTTGTCATCTGCTCTAATGTCTCTTTACATGACTCAGTGTCAGATTTTGCTTGGTTGCGTATCTGTGAAGTGCCTTGGCACATTTTATGGTGGTAAAGTTGCAATAAGACTGTATTGCCCTGGAAGTAAAATTATTTACATTGACTGTGCTAGTGTCATGAAAACAAATCATAACTCTGAATTATGTATGGATATATTGGACTTTTACATACAGTATATGGTCTTTTTTAAAACAAGGACTGAAGTATCAAAACATGATAAATGCAATTCAGTGGCTGTCTAAAATCCCACTGTGGATTACACTGGGTCCCAAAGGAATCATGGCATGTCACACTTGCAGAATGTCAAAGGAACTTCAGACAGCAACACTTCAAGGTTAGAAATGCCATTCAAAAAAAATAATGAACTGTGATATGCTGTGGGTTATCCCAGGCTGTAGACATGACGTGAGTTGAAAAAGTAGTGTGTTCTGGACAAAAGACATGTTTGCGTTTTGCCCTTTCATGAATAAACAAAGATGAGGGTCAAAAAAAAATCTGTAACACCTGGTCTCCAGAAAGCTGGTGCACTAATGTGCTAGAGATAGTAGGAACTGCAGATGCTGGAGAATCTGAGATAACTAGGTGTAGAGCTGGATGAACACAGCAGGCCAAGCAGCAGAGGAGCAGGAAGGTTGATGTTTTGGGCCTAGACCCTTCTTCATTTTCTGAAGAAGGGTCCAGGCCTGAAACATCAGCCTTCCTGCTCATCTGATACGGCTTGGCCTGCTGTGTTCATCCAGCTCTACACCTTGTTAGCACTGATGTGCTAGCTTGCATTTCAAGTTCCATTGTGATAAAGTATGTTGCAAAAGGAACCATTGAGAAATTACAATTAGACAATCTTGCATGCGTAGAAAATGAGAAGAAATAAAGGGTTGAACCTTATGTTTTTTTGTGTCAGTTTTGTTGGTTTTCATGGAGGGCCTCTCTTTGAAAGGCCTGGTGAGTTTTTATGCACATCCTATTAAACTGACCTCACTAACTACCTATCTACCCATCTCACCCAATTCCACATCATGCCATATCTGAAACAATTAGCCATTGCTAGGATATTCCAGAGAAATTGATATTATTGGTGCCAGTGTATTTTTAAAAGGCCGTTGTGCATCTGGATAAATAATGCTATTCACGGGTTGCCTTGCATGGTTTAGGACATATGCCTGGACTTTGCAGACAAGTGAAACTTAGCACCTTACTTTAGGGACAGAGACCTGGAGGTCTTGGTAGATAGAATGGTGCAGGCACAGAACATCCTCTTCTGCCTGGAACGACAGTGGAAGACACATGCCAACTGGGTTGCCAATTATGCCAACTGGGTTGAAGGTTACCATTGGGTCAGTGTAGTCTCAGCTTTCTCGAGGAATGCCCAGTATTGTAGGAAGAAGGTCAATCACCTTCTCCATTCTGACAGTATACATGCCACTAAATTCACTCCAACACCTCACACCACTACTTGCCACTGCACTCACCTCCCTCCAAGGCTCATGCTTTTCTCTCCCACTGTTGCCTGCAACATGTTCCCTCACTCCCTGTAACCTACGCTTACCATCCACAGATTTACTCTGCATGCTGTCATCTCATCACATGGGACACCTCCCCAAAAGTAATAGCTGTACCATTCACTTGCATCTCCACAAATACCCGTCTCCTTTCAAGCGGGAAATAGCAACAGGGCATAACGAGTCAAGGTGGATGGTGGGCTGGCCAACATTCAGTTCAACACTTCCTATGAGGAGAGAATCATGACTGTGACGGTCTTGAGTTGTTGACTGACTTTGCCCAAGCTGCTGAACTGGTACCAGAGGCTGGCCTTGCTGTGCCAGGACACCGGGAACAAAAGGACATCTGCCTTCATTTGTCTGAGGATTGCTGACAACCATGACAAGCTTCCCGGCTTTGTGTCTGCGTATTATGGCATAGCAGTGCAGCAGTCCTGTGAACCTGGTATCGCTGGCTGAGGAACACAGGGCAAATAGGTACAACAAGGCAAGGTAGGGATGTTGTGAGCATCCAGATAGGTTCAAAGTGAGTGAGTGCTAATAGAACCAACAGACAGGCGGGAGGTATGGCTAGGTCCAGTCCATAAGCTGCTTACATATCTGAGCGCACATTGCTGCAGCAGTGCAATGAATGTTGCTATTTCTCTTTCTCTTTAAGGTGCATCATTAAAATGCAGAGGCCTACTGTCAATGTCAATGGATGTAAGATGTCTGTGGCCAGTGCCTTTGTAGTGTACCCAGAAATGTTTGTAAATCTACTGGTACTACACGTACTAAAGTGAGTGTTCGCTCTCAGGCCAATTTTGTTTTATTCATCCAACAGATATGGGCGCCACTGGCCAGACCAGCAATTATTGCCTAAGTGCCCACAGAGCAGTTAAACATCAACCACATTGCTGTGGGTCTGTAGTCACATGTATGCTAGACCAGGTAAGGATGGCGGTATCTAAAAGGTATTAGTGAACCAGATGGGTTTTCTGACAATTGACAATGGTTTTTTGTGGTCACCATTAGACTCCTAATTCCAGATTTTTTAAATTGAATTTACATTCCACCATCTGCAGTGGCAGGATCCAAACCCTGGTCCCCTGAACCTCATTAGGGTCTCTGGATTAACATCTAGCAATAACATCACAAGAACATTACCCAAGTACCTGTTATCTCAGACTGTGCAGAAGTTCAAATTCAACAGGTTCTCTAATAAAGAACATCCCCAAGAGAATCACGAAAAAGCTATGACACTATCAATGACGGTACTGTGGCTATGAACACAGTCCATCCTCTGTCTTCCTTGTAATCTGAAAACGTGGAAGTTACAGGCTAGTTTCTGTAAAATTCCTAGCCCAGAGTGTGGATAAAGACAAAGTATTTCTGTCTTGTTTGATTTAAATCTGTTAATTAAGAAGCAGTCTTCTCCAGATCTTCAACTTCATTGAAATTAACAAGCTCAAGCAGAGGCAAAGTCTAAACTGGCTTTATGTGCAAACATGCAAAGAGTATAGAAACTAATATGGTATGCTTAGATCAGATAAAAGCAATTTGCGTCAAATTTGACCCAAGTACTGGATCCCCTAAAGGATAGAAATGAGAACCAAAATGTAGAGATGTCTTCCATGTCAGATTTGTGGTAAAATTATAAGCATTTTTACAAAGAATATATTCATGAGTTCATCAAAATTAGTGCCCGATGGCACTTTCCCCAACAACTTCATCTATTACTTCATGGGAAATATAATCAAATACAAAATAAAAATCTTTCCCATCTATGACTTTGTTCTCCATTTTTATTTTTAAAACTCGAAAATTTTAAAGTGTTAGTATTACTATTTCCAAAATGGCCCAACCTCAGATATTTTCCTGTGTGAAATTTGCTTGAGAGATCATCACTCGCAAATGTCATCGTACGATGCTAATTTGATTTTTAAAATGGGACAGGATTTCCACAAGAAAGCGTTTGGCAATTCTTAAACTGGAAAGTGTAACAGTCAGTAAAGTAAAGTAATGTATCATTTTCAGTGCATTACCACAAACTGAAACTCTAACCTGACATATGGCACAAATACAGTAATTTTAGTGATATTGTAATGCTATTGACAGCTGTTCAATCACTGACTGAAGTTACAGGACAGAAGGAAACAAAAGTATTACTTTCAGTCACTGGCATAACCCTTGACTGTTATTTGTGTGAAGAATAAAGTACCAGATTGGTCTCATTAATTAGTTTCTTTGATGTGTGGATTGATTGTTTCAGGAAACTGTAGCAGTCTTCCATAGGACCCTGAGTAATTACATTTTAGCAGAGACTCACCATGCTTTCTAAATAAGGGGAAGTAAAGTCCTTAAAAATTGTATTTTTTGGATAGATTTGCATTTTATTGAATGTTTCTTTTGTTGTTCCCAAATGTCAGGCTTGGCAAGCCTATTTAAAACACTGATTCTGGCTCAACACAGGCAACCACAAGAGACATTGCTGGCAACATCCAAGTGTTTGTGTCTTGTTGAGTGTCTCAAGTGACTGCTGTTTCTGACAGGTGAACAAGATCTGATATTTTGTCCTCATTGGACAGCGCAGCAATAACAGCAGGTCAAACATGATTTCTACCAGGTAGCAGATTTTCCTAATGTCCTGGGGCCAATCAATAGAACACATTATGGCTTTGCATTTCACTATAATGAGGATATTGTTGGTAATAATAAATGGATCCCTGCCATGCTCAAGTAGGTGGACAGTGAAAGCAAGTGTAAAATTAGCTACACAGTTACGTTCCAATGTTGCCATCCTGCTTGACTGCTTGACTTCAACTGATTCGGTAATTCTGCTCCAGATGGGTGCCTCATCCTTTCTGCAATTTATAGTTTTGGTTTACTGCTTTTTCTCCTTTAAATTTTTATTTGGACCTTCTGGCACGAGAATTTTTTCTGATTATGTTGCCACATCCTAGCTACCACATAAGATAAGAATGTCTAGTTTTTTTTTTTATGTAACATTTCTAGTTAATAGTCTGCACCTAACAGCAAGCCAATAACATTGCAGATTTTAGTAAAGCAATTGTCCCTGTTACTGTCTCCTAATACCAATGACTTTTAAAAACATAAATTTACTTCCAGTTAATAGCTGGACGTCAGAATTAAGAGTAGCAGGAGGCCTTTCAGCCCCTCAAGCCTGTTCCGCCATTGAATGCAATCATGGTGATCCCATCTCGGCCTCAACTTCACTTTCCTGCCTGCTCCCCATTACCTGTCAACCTGTTACTAATTAAAAATCTGTTTATCTCCCCCTTAAAATGACTCAATATCCAGGCATCTATCATATTCTTGGATTTTGAAAGCTACCGTGAGTTCTAGAATTTACATGTTCGAGTTTTAAAACATGGGCTGTAACATAAAGGACTATTTTTGAGGGCAACTTGGACCACGAACCACGTAATAACATTTCTCTTCTTATTTTCACAACCAAAATAAAACTTGACAAGTATACTAAACAACATCCTTTGCTTAAACATTGAATTTCCCAGAATCAATCAAAAGTATTCCTTGCTCCTGATGATGTATTCCATTTCTTCACTCAGCCAAACAACTTGCAAGCTCAGATTTTTCAGTGAGAATGATTCCCTTCTCTACCTGGCAGTTAAAACAATAGTTATTTAAAAAGAGATAACAAGCGTGGGGCTGGATGAACACAGCAGGTCAAGCAGCATCATAGGAGCAGGAAAACTTGACGTTTCGG
>JAHRHZ010000217.1:3851592-3908849 GCA_024137785.1 Ginglymostoma cirratum
CCCTTCATCAGATGAAGGGTCTAGGCCCGAAACGTCAAGCTTTCCTGCTCCTATGATGCTGCTTGGCCTGCTGTGTTCATCCAGCTCCACACCTTGTTATCTCGGATTCTCCAGCATCTGCAGTACCTATTATCTCTCACTAGTGTTGATGGCTGCCTTGTAAGATTTAATGAAATTACGGGCAGTCAACACTACTTTATTAATTAAAATTACCTTTACCCTCTCAAACGTTGCTTGGCACTCACCTGACAATAATGCCCTGGCTTTGACTTTATAGTAATGGAAGTATATCTGTCTTTTGTCAAATCTTTAATTAGTTTCAGGCAACCTCTATTTCTTGTCCATAAAATAATTCAAAAGGACTAAAGTGAGTGGACTCAATGGGTGAGTCTCAGTTGGCAAATAAATAAATTTCAGCCTTTTGTCCTAATCACGGGGATATTCATGACAGCATGCTCCTGATCACCATTTTGAGGATTTAATGGTACTGCTGTAAGTCATCTTTTCTGGCTGGGTGGTAAGCTGAAGAGTGTAATTGTGTTACATTTAGACTACTCATAACTTCCTCAAAACATTTAGACAAAAAGGTGTCCTTTTCCTGACTGGATATCCAATAATCCACATTGAGGGAAGTGTTCGATTAACTTCCTATTACTACCTTCTCACCAATTGTTGTATTCTGCGACTCCCCCAGTTTCACCATTGCACTGAACAGATTATGCAATGTTACTTAACTCTGGATCAATTTTTAACTGAGCCACAACCAGAAAAGACTAATTCAATAGTACCTTGGAAAGTTCCAGATAACCAAAATATTGGTATATGGTACCAATTTGACCTCTGAGGATGGATTTTGTCATTATTAAAAAATTCTAGGAATCTTTTCATTGTAACAGATCTGGCTTTGTGACCACACTTGGTCCTTCTGTGGCTTTCTGGAGAAGCTACTTGTTTTTGCTATGGCCAAATTATTCCCTGAGGGTGGGTCAATTTGATCTACTAGCAAACTATGTCCATCTTCTACAGTTACTTACTGCCCCAGACATGAGGGAGCACTCCAGATGCATCAGATAGAAGCTCTGCACACACTCACACCAACGTCATTGACTAAAATCCTTGCATTCAAAGAGCTGTATGGTGAAAAAGTTATCCTTTTCCCAAGAAAAAGAATTTGAGTGAATCCTGTATCCTTTAGTATGTACAGGTTTACCTGCTTCATCTGAGGAATAAAGAGTTACTTTTCTTTTTGACATGAATTCGCTGTAACTCTCAGGAAAATTATCTATGACCCCTGCACTTTTAGAATTGTTTGCATATGGTCTCACAACTGCAGTTTGATATGTTGACTATCAGCCAGAGCTCCACACTTTACATCAACCCTGTGCAGGCCAAAGGGCTTGCTGTCTAACTCTCAGTAATCCATGTGGACATGTTCCACCTTGTGACAATGGACATAATTAATAATCAAACATCAGCTACATCCTCAGCACATTCCTTTTTAGCACAAGGAGGAGATTCTGGTATATTCCCGGCTGTCTATTCTTCTCCCTGGTTGCTTGCCCTCCTTTCACTAACCTACCTCCTATTCTTCTTGCATTTGAGAGGGTGAGAGAAAAAGTGCTTGAATATGTGGATCATCTCAATCATCAAACATCTCAGCTGCCTGCTTTGTCAGTGCAATCTTCTCGTCTGTGATGTGAGTTCTTATTAATAGAGGAAGCGACATTTTAAAATTTTTCAGAGAATTATTTCCCTGAAGGATTCCCACATGGTGCCTACCTTTTGTGCTAATATCCAAGGCTAAATATTACTTAGCTTTACACACTCAAATTCTAACTAAGTTTCCTTGTGTTGCTTTCTAACATTCTGAAATGTCTGCATGTAAGCCTCAGTGATCAACACGTAAGGATTGATTATATCCTTTGACCACTTCATAATAATTAGAATCTTTCTCAAAAAGCAAGATGTAAATATCATGAGCTCTTCCGGATAGTCAGCTTTGCATGAGCAATGTCTAATTTTCTTTTTGCTACCTCAGCTGTTTTGGCTGACTTTTCAAAAGAAATATATATCCCTTTCCATCAAACCTCTGAAGGGCTTGTGAAATTTAAACATCCCCTCATTGGGCTTTGCATTGAGCACAAATTATTTTCCATCAAAACGTTCCTCGAAGTCCTGGTCATCTTTTTTTCATCAGTTTTCATTTTCATTGTCCCTTCATTTCTAAAACAAACAGAAAATATGAGAGAAGCTCAGCAAATCTGGCAGCATTTGTGAAGACAGAAACAGAGTTGACATTTCAAGTCTAGGATGACTTTCTTCTGTTATACTGGATTCCATACATTAACTGTTTCTCTGCTCATCTATGCTGGCAGACTGCTGTGTTTCTCTAGCATTTTCTCAATTTGTTTCGGATCTGCGGTATTTTGCTTTTATTTCCTTTTGTTTCTCCTACCTCACTTCTCTTTCCAATTTTTTTTTGCTCTGTCACCTGAAATTTCAGTTCCAGCATTTCAAACTTTCTTTTAATTCTTCCTCTCTTTGTCTTTTTCATCTCTTTGAAACTCAATTTTATAATTCATTTGCTTGTACAAACTGCTTTACCTGTAATTGAACATAACTTTTAATTGACTCAACGAATTGATTGCTTTGCCTCCCTTCCAGTTTCTATGTCATTATCCCAACTATGTTTGCTTTCCAAACCTGTGTTTTAAATTCTAACTTCAACTTTTCCAAAAATTCCAATACCCTAACCTTGATAGCTGTTTGTAAATCACTCAGATAAGTCTTTCATCTCCAGCAAAGATTTAGCAACTGTAACATCCATTTTGGTTTAATAATGTGCAAGAAATGTGGTGTTATTCCTCTTCCAATCATATTTTGTCAGTTTTGAGTTTCCCAGATGAGGACGAAATTTTGTATTATGACCAAGGTGGAAGGAGTACCTGTTGTCCTCTGATCCCAGTACCCCATGAGCAACAATATACATGTAATTGTTTTAGACAGTTCCTGATGCGGCAAATCATATACTTTCTGTCTGAGAGACCCTGCAATAAAAAGGCCCATTGACCAGATTTCTTTAATAAACATAAAATTAGTGATTTACTACAAAACAAAAAACTTACTCTACTGAGATGCAGAGTTAATGAACACAAAGTTTGTAATATGAAGATATAAATGTTTACCTCCCTAAATAAACCCAAAACACATGCACAAACACAAACACACACCACGTAAAGGGGGAAAATAAATGCATTTCTCTCTGTAGAGATTCAGTTTGGGAAGAAAACATTTTGTCCAATAATAGCCAGTTCCTAAAGGAAATAAAAGAAGAAAGTGTGGAATGTTCAGCTGGCTGTAGATCTAGGATTCTGAAAAATGTGGACATGTCATGAGAATGCCAGTTGTTTGTAGGATCTTGGCAAATGCAGCTTACTCAAAAAGCAAAGCATTGAATCGTCTGCCAATTGCTCTTCAAGAATGCATATAGGTGTCACACTGGATCCACAACAGTGGTTGGTTAGCTTAGACAGCTAGATGGCTGGTTTGTGACAGAGTAATATCAACAATGCAGGTTTAATTCCCACACTCATTGAGTTCACCGTGAAGGCCCTGCCTTCCCAATCCCACCCCTTGCTCGAGACATGGTAATCCTTAAGTTAAACTCACCAACAGTTTTCTCTCTTTGATGGAGAGCAGACTATGATGTCTTTAACTTCACCTGATCTGATAATGTCACACAGTCTTTGAATGATGAAGAAGCATTATATGCCCGTGGCCCTGATGAAAACAGATATGACATCTCTGCTTCATAATAATCTTTGCTTTTGTTACAGTGCTCCACTACAGACTGTCTAACCTGGTTATAGTTTATTTAAAAAGGAGTAGAAGGGTGGATTGTTGCCCCAACAGCAGATGTCCAACCCATTTCACGTTTTACTTTCAAAAAAAGTAGAATGGTGGATTGGAGGCAGCATGTTATCTAACCACATGCCACCAGTGGTTGTCACCACAACACATATCAATGATGACCAAATCTACAAGAACACTTTTATTGGACGATCATTGTATCTGATGGTTAATGAAGCTTACTGCCATCATGATGTACCCACTCTATAAACTTCTGCTGTACACTGTGTAGTGCTCTCATCAAGCACATGCTGTTCCTGAAGTGGCTCCTTAACTAGTACCAATAGCATTGAAACCATGCTACAGAGTTGAATTTTGTGGCGTTTATCACCACAATTACAAAATAAAAAGCAATTAGCAACTTATTGTGTTGGGAATTATTGGAAAAATCTATTTTTTTTTAATTCTCCCACACAGAACATTTAAGTTCCAAAAATTCAGGTCAACCTGCCTCAAAATTTAAGAAATTTTTAGCACCTAAATATAATGAATGTATGTGCCTGCTTCATGTGAATTAAACGGACATTATTCAAATCAGTGAAATATTTTCCATGCAATGTTTTCACAGGCATTTCCTCATGGCTGAGTCTATGAGATTTGTTGTAATTAAGACTAAAGTGGCCAATCTGCTATATCGGCCTTCAGCACACAAAGCATCTCCAGAGTTTTTCCAATTCCTTTGCCTCAAAACAGAGATCTCTTTACAGTAACGTTTGCTAACACAATGCAATCGGCTGAATTCATTAAAGCAATTCCCACCACAAGATCTTCTAATCGCTAGACCCAATAAATTGACATAATGTGGGTGTAACTGAGCAGCAAAAGAGAATTAAATCTATGATTATTCTGGATGTTATAGCTCTTTCAAAAAAGTGATTGAGAGTTCATCATTGCATTCATACAAATGCTACATTGAGTGAAGTGCACAATTTCCTGGTGCAATGCTTTTTCGTATATTTGCGTATATAAGATGAGTTTCGAGCTATGTTGGGTCTATTTCGTATCAGAATTAAGATTTAAACAGCCCTATTATGATGAGTGATGGAGGCACTCGAAAATTTCTGCATGTTTTCTGCCTCTCGTTTTACTTTCCTGTACTCACCATTTTAAATGGTCAGTATCCTTTGGAATAATTTTTTGTTAATGCCAATTTTCTACTCCTACAACTGCAACGTTGATTTCAAAGGAACCTCCTGCACTTGCCTTTTTATAGAAAGAAGAGGATTTACCCAAAGAAATGTGTCACATTGATCAGGTTACACCAGAGGTGCTCTACATCCATCTGCAGATATTCACATTAGACACATTTACAGAGGAGTTGTGTCTGCAATAGTTTGATTTGCAAAGTAGGCAATGACATAAAGGAGCCGTATGTTTTCATGTGGCAGAAATGACATTTTCCTTAGGCTGGCAGTCAGAAACAATGAGTTAAATTCTCAGGGTATGCAGTAGAACAAATTAGATTGAAAGAAGGAGAAAATTTCTTTACTCGGTGGTGAACGTGTGGAATTCTCCACCACATACGTCTGTGGATACAATGCCACTAAATATGCTTAAGAAAGGAATAAATGTTTTCTAGAAGCTAAAGTGCCAAGGGTATGAAGCAAATGCGGGAGCATGGCATTCAGACAGACCATCAGCCATGATCATGCTGAACGGTGGTGTAGTCTTGGTGGGCCAAATAGCCTACTCCCGCTCCTATTTTCCATGTTTCTATGGTATTTCAGTATTTCATTTTGTAACTATGAATAATGTGTGTCCTTGATTTCTTTAATTGTTTTTATTTCAATCCTGGCTCAGCAGCAAGAATACGTGAAGTGGTTGGCTGTTATGCATCCGTAAGAAAATAACTTCTATTAATCTAGTCACTTCCATGGTCTCAATGATTTGCATCATCTTATGTAATTTTGAAGTGTAGTCATTGTTGAGGTATTTCTTCCCTTAAAAGATCTAGATTCTGATATGATGCTGCAGCACTTCCACAAATGCTGGCCTCGTGATGATGACACATCACATTTTGTTATCTGGTGCAACAGGGAGCAATTTTAATGCATGAGCTCAGCTGTGGTGAGTTAACGAGACAAATTCAGGAAACACACTTACATCAGCAAACCAAAGGTCAGGTCTTTCTGTTTCCAACAATCAGTTAAGCTTATAGAATCTAAGTTTCTCCATAGGTTTTTACACGAAATCCTTGAAATGGTTTTGAGACATGTGATGGGCACAATTAAACTCTAAACCTATTCTCCTCTGCCTTTCCTTCATGCTCAAAAAGAAAAAAAAACACATTTTGGTTACAATCAGTTAACTTAGAATTTTGCTAAAGTTCAGGATCTAAATTTAAATCATGTTGGAGACCAACAGCATTCCAAGGGAATAAAAATACAAAATCAGGAAGCAGAAATGGAGATCATGAAGTCAACTCACCACACAGCCATTCCTTCTCATTCAGATTCAGAAATTTCACATTGCTTTTATACAATGCAACCAACTTTAAATGTGCTGACAAGTGGCACTTAAAATTCTTGGCTACGGTCACTGTCACAGTCACTGCAATTATAGTCCTGTCACTGCTCCGAGGCTCCAGCGTGCTGCAAGTGTCAGCATGAACTACCTTAAAAGTAGTGACTTCTTTCACCCTCATTCTTTCCTAACTTTCTGGTTAGGGAATTGGCCTTTTTCTTTTCCCTTCTTCCTCCTCCCACTTCCAGCAGTTTTTGCCCTGTTCTGTGTCACATCTACACATTCTCCACAACATTGTTGAAAAATGAGTCCAATCTACTTAACCCAAGAATGGGAACAAATAATTTGTGCATACTTCTTGAAGTTAGGACTCTATCATATAAATAAGTCACAGGACTCCCTGCAGTGACTTAAGGATCTTGAAAAATTCTGGAAAGGTCTTTTGTAATTGCAGCATGAACCCAGTAAAAATGAATGAGCGACTAGCCAAAATGTAGTTGATCATCCTTTTGAAAAAAAAAGCAGTAAAGATCCTCTGGTTGCTGAATGGATATTCAATGTCAGGTTATGAGATGGCATTTTCTGGAACTGAACCAAAGTTGTAGCTCTAGCATCAAGTCAGTTACATACCAATTGACATCACAACCTACCTGCTCAGCATCCATCTGGTATATGGACCCACTACATGTTCTAATGCTCTCAGCAAAATGCCATTGTTAATATCAGAATTGTGTGCTTTCTCCACAGAGAACATTTTTAAACATTGAGACATTGACACAATAGGCAACAGTTTATTAGAGCCGATTAAATACATCAATGAAGTAATGGCATCAATTAATTCACCTCACTTGCCAAAACAAGAATCCTTACTGAGGTGATGCTTTTATTGGTCATCTCACAATCAGTCATGAATAATGAAGATCGATGGACAACCCTCTCACTGTTTATTTGAACAAGGTGAATAGATGTGATGTGTTTGAAGCCTCACTCATTGGTTTATTTCATTGATACTTATATAATACAAAAACAGAAATTGCTGGTGAAACTCAGCATGTCTGGCAGCATCTGTGGAGAGAAAGCAGAGTTAATGTTTTGAGTACAGTGACTCCTCATCATTATACTTTTATAGGATTGTTAAAACAGCAGTTTTTTTTTAAGAAAACACAATCTTTGAATGGGTGCTTATTGGACTCTATGGATCAATGGACATAGAAGAGTCATGATTGTCATTGCGGTGGAATAGATAGTTTGGGTCACCATAGGTGGTTGCTGGGAGCATAAGTTGGCATTGAGTTGGCATGGCATGAATAAGGTCCATGGGGAATAGCAGAGGGATAAAGAGTTGACATTGAGTTGGCATGAAGAGTATGACAGACCATGAGGAGTAATTGGTGATATGGGCTGACTAGGATTACTCCCCTTTGACTTTGAATTATGGCTTTTTGGTAGATTGTCATGCAATGTGTTTGTTGCATCTCCTGTCACTTGCTCAGGAATCAGAATGACATGGCGCTGCAATGTACAGCAACTTGTCCACCCTCTTGACTGATTACTGCTGACAGCCATGACAAACTGCCTGGCTTTGTGTTTACATTAAACACCAGGCAAGACAGAAGTACAGTCAGCCTTTAAAGTCTGGCTGAGGTGGCAAAGTGCAAGAAGTTAAGACATGGCAAGACAGGGATGCTGTGAGCATCCAGGTAGGCACAAAGAGAGTGAGTGAGTAGCCCCGAGAGGGACCTTAATCCAATGCATGAGTGGCCATGTAGCAACATTGCTAGTGTGCTCCAAAGTGCAGCATTAAAGTGAAGAACTATATAGTGTGTGAATCGGGGATGTGTCATGCTGATGCAGTGAGGCTGATACATGTCAGGAACAGAAATATATGAGCATAGGGGGTGAGCAGTCTTGCCAATGCAGCATGCCCAGGATGTTGGTGCCAAGGGTCCAAAATGGAGGTCAGAAGGAGCTAGCGGTGAGTTGGAGGTGCCAGATACTCTCTCTGTATTACATGTCAAGATATGTCAGCATCCAGTTTCTCTCTTGTGGAAGGGGGAATGGGAAATCGCATATTAATGAGGTCAGATTAGGTAGTAATGAGGGTGATAATGAGCAATAATCCATGTTACTAAACCTCTCACTGCTAGCCAGCAAGAATCTCATTTCGATTCTCAGGAGTTGCTTGGAAAATATGACTTTTTGAGCTTTGCTTGACATCTTAACCATTTCGTTTCCAAACATCACACCATAGCCCACATAGTTCTGGACCAAGGAAGATTCTGCCTATTAACTCTGTTCCTCTTTACGCAGATGTCATCAGATCTGATAAGATTTGGTGGCTTTTCTGCTTTAAATCCAGACTTCTAGCATTTTTGAAACCTATGCCTCTGCATTGCTAATTGGTAATTTAATATTAGCTCGTAGCACAGTTTCTTATGAGATGAAATATAATGGCCTAGGAATTCAGCCACACAAAGCTTTTTCTCAGGTGCTGAGTGGCCTACTAAACTTCCAATATGTTAAGGAGAAATTGTGTGGTTTTATGGACAGCAATGTTCTCTCTGCCATATTGGTAAAAGTACTTGCATTAGTGGCAGGAAACACACAACATTTAAAGCGCAGATTACACTTTTTCAATTTGCAAGCATTTCCATGTTCACCCCATTTTTGATCACCCATGCAGTACCAACCACAGAAAACCATGCACCAGTAACTATTGAATGAGATCATTCAATACTTAAAGGTTAGATGCTAGTTTCATCTTTTCAGGCTACTGTGTGACTTCTGGACATTTTTTTTTGTTTCAGTTTTATCACTTTTTAAAGTTCATTTTGCCTCCTGAAAGAAATGTTATACAGGGTTTCTTCTTGTTATTGTTTCACTCAGAAATAATTCTGTCTGCAGGCATGGGCTCACTTATGTCACTGGGACTGACAGACAAAGAGAAAATAGAAACAACAGCACCCGGGCAGGAGAGGTTGCTAGAAGAGAAAGGCACTCAGCAAGAAGCTGTATCCACTGAGGGCCTTTGAGGAGCACTGCTTTTTACAAGAACAGTGTGTCAGGTCCTTTTGCTTCAACAAGGAGCCTGCCACTGCTGAAGCTGCATGTTTGAATTTTGCGTCAGGCCAGAATTTATTTTTGTCTGATCATACCTCTGCAATATATCTTATGACGTTATTCTACTTCAAAAACTCTGTATAATTGCATGTCATTATTGTTGTTATTATTATTTGCATGGGTGATTATGTGTATTAATGTTCAAACTACCATTCAAAGTTTTATTTCCTGCTTTCTTTACTAAGCAGATTGCATTATGTCTATTTGTGCAAATATTGTAAAAATGCCTCATTGTAATTCAAAGGAAAAGTAGAAAGGAATCATTGCCATCAATGTTTCACATTAATTATAGACAATTATATGATATCAACAGTGGATGGCATTGCATCAAATAGAATAACTCTTCTGGTACTTCAAAATTGTTCCTTATTAATGAGAAACACAACTTAAACAGGACAAACATTTTGACGCATCAGTGAATTTATATGGAATAATTTCATTAGTCTATGTGCTATTTTGGAGCTTTGTCTGCTAAGAACACCCATCAGAAGTCTGTGCACGTGCTGCCCTTGATTTTATTATCATATTTTAATAGATAAAATTTGTGGGCAATGCATGCCTTAGTTTCCAATATGCCCAACTAGCAGTGAAAGTTCATTCTCTGGTAGTGCAGGCTCATAAAACTATCCCAACATACTTTAATTATTCACATGGCATAAATATATATCTCAGAGAGTGCCCAATGTTTCTCAAGGGACTTTAACATGCTGCAATCATGACAGGACTGTGCCCTGCAGGACACTTGTCCGAACTCAAAGTGAGAGCTCATGATTTGATATTAAGTACAAGCATTGTAAATGAGACAAGCTGTGGCTCACCACTGTCTACAGCCTGCTAAAGCAGAGAGAGAGGCACACAGCATATGTAAGATGGGGTGGGACCTGCAGGTTGGATTCTTGTGGTAGAATGTTTCAATAATAGATGCTGATAGCAAAGGATAATCATATTGTGAGACAGGACATATTGTTATCTCACCTGATATGCTTGCTACGGAAGACATCTGAGTCATCCTAGTTACAACACCAATATGATTCACAACACATGGACTCTCACCTTGAATTTACTACAAAAAGATCTCAATATCATTGTGAGAGAACATTGCCATCAGTGGATCATGAATAGCAGCTTTTCATTTATTTCTAGCAATGTATTCAGGTTTCACAAGAGAAATTATTTAAACATTTTATCGAAAAAAGAGTGACCTATGGTGCCTGGTTTGTGAGCTACAAAATGACATTTTTATTGTTGATGGTGGTGTCAATACAGTTACTGTTCTCTGGAGTTTCCCAGCAAGTACTTGAAGGAGAGTGAAAGAACAACGACTTTGATCTCTGAACAAAGTCTAAGCACGCAAACCAAATTTCTGCTAGTAACGTGAATTGGAAAATGTTCACAAAAAGTAAGAGGCTTGTGTTGCATTATTCCCTTCACATGCCACTGCTAAAGGATTGTTGCAATTCAAAATACAGAAGATAGGATTATTTAAAAACAGGAAACAATAAATTAACCACATAAACCTTAATGATTTTTGACCAGATATAACACAGTGTGGAGCTGGAGGAACACAGCAGGCCAGGCAGCATCAGAGGAGCAGGAAAGTTGGCATTTCAGGTCAGGACCCTTCTTCAGACCCTGCTTCACACTTTCACATTAGAGGGTTTGAGCAAAAGCATGAGGCTGAATAGACTGTGGCTCTTTTCTGTGGAGCATCAGAAGCTGAGGGGTGATCTTATAGAGGTTTATAAAATCATAACTAGCATGGCTAAGGTGAATAGCCAAGTTCTTTTTTGCATAGTGGAGGAGTCCAAAACTAGAGGGCATAGGTTTAAGGTGAGAGGGGAAATATCAAAAAGGGACCTGAGGGGCAACCTTTTCATGCAGATGGTGGTGGGTGTATGGAGCGAGCTGCCAGAGGAGGTAGTGGAGATAGGTACAATTACAACATTTAAAAGGTGTCTGGATGGGTACATGAATGGGAATGTATAGAGCAATATGGTCCAAATGCTGGCAAATAAGATGAGATCAGTTTAGGATACCTTGTAAGTACGGAAGAGTTGGACCAATGCGTCTGTTTCCAGGCTGTATATCTCTAACCTCAGAGCTATTCAAGTTCATCCTAAAATGCCATTTCCAATCTCATCCACCCACAGTCAGAGGCCTTCTATCACCGTGTTACAGCTCTGGGGTGGCACTATTTAAGAGAAGTCAGCCAGGAATTATCTGCTAAAGGAACGCACAATGATGGTAAGTTCATTCATTTTGGAATATTGGATGTTCCATTGGATAGTGTTGAAATGGTTGTTCTATCATGGCATTTCCTTCATGATTGTGGTCAAGGACACAGACAATGCCACGGTCCATATTAGAAGAATAGCAGAGTGTGAGACCCTTGGTTAATGCGGATCTTGGCTTGTAGTCATGGTAGCTGGAGTCAACTGACATTCTCACATACAGTCCATCCAGAATATAGACGTGCTGGTTATTTCCCAACTTCTCCACTTTTTGCTCCTCATTTTCTCCCTCCTCCTCTTAAAGTAATTGGTGAATCCCTGAGGGCTGTACACTCATGCTGGTCAGGTTCTGAACGATTTATCAGACCACCATGTATCAGATACCTTATCCAGTGATGTCCTTCCACAGTGCCTGAGGCATAGGAAACATTGCTTTAGCACCCTAATCACCTGTTCAGCATTAGTTCTCATGGCAGCCTGACTCTTATTGCGTAAATTCTGGTGACATGTGCTTGGGTTGCAGAGAGAAATCATTAAGTGGATAGATTTTCTCATGTTTCAGAACACTCTCTGGTATTATATGATAGCTGAAAGCTTACCAGAACAGTGGACTAGCACAGTATGAAAGAATTATGACTTCTGCTAGGATATGGGCACCTACCATAATTGGTTTCACACTAACTGTACAGTGAGTGATAAGCCTTGCATGTTACACCATTGAGACATGGTGCTCACAAACCACATGTCATGGGTAAGCCAGCTATCCTGACAAAGCTATGCTCAACATTCCCCACTCGGCTCAAAGATAATGAAGTTTCACATTAGTCGTAGAGACATAGAGCTGTACAGCATGGAAACAGACCCTTCGGTCCAACTCATCCATGCCAAACAGATATCCTAAATAAATCTAGTCCCACTTGTCAGCTTTTGGCTCATATCCTTCCAAACCCTTCCTATTCATACATCCATCCAGATGCCCCCCTTTTTAAATGTTATAATTGTACCAGCCTGCACCACCTGCTCTAGCAGCTTATTCCATACACGCATCACCCTCTGCGTGATAAAGTTGCCGCTTAGGTGCTTTTTAAATCTTTCCCCTCTCACCTTAAACCTATGCCCTCCAGTTTGGGACTCCCCCACCCCAGGGAAAAGACCTTGTCAATTCACCCTATCCATGCCCCTCATGATCTTATAAGTCTCTATACGGTCACCCCTCAACCTCTGACTCTCCAGGGAAAATAGCCCCAGTCTATTCAGCCTCTCCCTATAGCTCAAACTGTTGAACACTGGCAATATCCTTGTGAATCTTTTCTGAGCCCTTTTCAAGTTTCACAACATCCTTCCTACAGCAGAGAGACCAGACTTGCACACAGTATTCCAAAAGTGGCCTAACAAATGTGCTGCACACCCACAACATGATCTCCCAACTCCTATACTCAATGCACTGACCAATAAGGGCATGCATACAAAATGACTTCTTCACTATCCTGTCTATCTGTGACTCCAGTTTCAAAGAACTATGAACCTGCACACCAAGGTCTCTTTGTTCAACAGCACTCCCTGGGACCTTACCATTAAGTGTATAAGTCCTGCCCTGATTTGCCTTTCCAAAATGAAGCACCTGACATTTATCTAAATTAAACTCCATCTGCCATTTCTCAGCTCACCTGCCCATCTAATCAAGGTCCTGTGTGCTCTTCACTGTCCACTACACATCCAGTTTTGGTGTCATCTGCAAGTTTACTAACCATACGTCCCATTTTCACATCCAAATCATTCATGTAAATGACAAAAAGTAGTGGGCCCAGCACCGATCCTTGTGGCACATCGGTGGTCACAGGCCTCCAGTCTGAAAAGCAACCCTCCACCACCACCCTCTGTCTTCTACCTCCGAGCCAGTTCTATATCAATATGGCTAGTTCTCCCTGTTTTACATGTGATCTAACCTTGCCAAACGGTCGACCATGGGGAACTTTGTAAAGTGCTTTAGTGAAGTCCATATTGTCACAAAGAGTTTCTATCTCTTTGATGCAAAAATGGACGGTGAACTGGGAGACATTGAAATGTTACCAGTCCTGGCCTGGAATGATATGGATTTAGTCAATTGAGGCTTATGAACACCTGATGACAGAGCAGCATTTTGAAAGCTTGTGACTTCAATAAAACCTGTTAGTCTATAACCTGGTGTCACGTGACTTCTGATTTTGTCCATCCCAATCCAACACCAGCAGCTCCACATCATGGTGACAAATGGAGCCAGATTTCTGTGTCCTTCTCTTTCATGAATAATTTATTGGGTTCATGGCACTGTTGAAAGTGCTTTCAGAAAACATCTCCTTTTGAGAGCCCATATCCTCTTCCTCCTCCTTCTGTGCACAGGTTGTCTAATTTACTGCTTCTGGACCATCTCCCTCTCAAGCTGGAGCCCAAGGGAGACTGCTACTATCACATTTTATAACAGAAACAGCACTTATAACATAAAACTACCAGTTCTACAGGGCTTATGTTTCAATTACTTCCTACCACTGCCTGCTTTATCTTTTTTCACATTGTTGTGTTCTGATCCTCTTTGAGTTATATACTATTTCTTAATATTCCAGTTTCTATTTGACCTTTGTACTTTGTGATCCCTACGTCAGTTTGAATAATTATTGGGAAATAACTTTATCAATCTCCGGTATAAGCCTGAAAACTGTAGGAGCATGATAAATTGGCTATGAATACATTCTTATATTGTTATTCAAACAAGCTCATTAAGTACCTGTCATCCATGTACTTACCCCTACAATGAATTTCTCCATAAGTTCCTTCTTTTGTATCAACATACAGTGAATTTTAGCTCTATACCCTAAATAAATAGAATGAAAAACAAGAAAAAAATCTATAAACAGATCATGGTATCATCATTGTGGCAAGAAGCGGAGGCTGGAGAACAAGTTTCAGGAGAATTTATCCAGGAATTGACTTAAATCATATCTGTTTTGATGGTAGTTATAAATTTAATCACCTGAATAACCCCTCGGGAAATACTTGGTGGATGAGTTAAGTATTTATGAAGTTGTTGTTGTGTGAATCTTGTTAGTTTTTCTACCAGTGCTTTTGAAGGCTGATGAATTATTTAATACCCCATCCTCCCCAAGAGGAAACAAGCTGTGAGAATTTCACACCATTGTAACAAGCTATTATTTTTTTCTCTGAAATTTCACACATTTATTGATGCTGGCTGCAAATGATTGTTAATTAATTTGAAACTTCATTATATCCTTTCTTATATACAATATGTCAAAGTTGAACATTCTGAATGCAATTGTTTTACTGTCCTTTGTTTTGAGATAGTTCAGCCTTTTCATTATCGAGCAGCATAACACTGCAAATTCCATGTCTATAGGGGGACCTAGGGTCTCTCACCAAAGTTATGGTTGAAATCCTAAGGCCCTAGTTTCCAGGTGAATTCAGTTTTCTGCTACAACAATTTTACTTCTATTCAAGTAGTGCTGCCAAGTTTCATACATCTTGAGAAACAAAGCTCAGTTTTATTATCTCCTTTTTAAAAACTTCTTTCTCAAGGTGGCAGTAGGGAGTTCCATTAATTTCTGTTAACTCTCTTTTTATCTTCCCTCCTCCATTGCCGAATGAAAAGAAGCATCATTACTAACAAACTGTGGCTTGTTCATTCTTTAAAGTGAAGATGACCGTTTTCACTATCTGCAGTATTTGTTAGGGTTCTGGTGAGTATGTAGGTCACTGCTAAAGTCAATTTGCGCTTGGAACGTCTTGCTATAAGTATGACAGGTTGCCATAAATGACTGAGTTTTGAATGATTGCTGGCCTGGGAGTTCATCGCCTTACTTTTTTTCTCCGTCTCTGATGTGCACTTGTTTTTATAGGAGGCCACACCGTTTGGTATTTATATTTTGTTGTCCCACGTGTAGCAATCCTGGGTAAATGTCTCCCAGGACTCAAAGGCAATGTCAAAATGCCTAAGTGCAGCCTTCAGAGTGTTCATGTATTGCATCCTTTGACTGCCGTGAAAGCACAACCTCGACTCAAGTTCTCCACGGAAGATTCATTTAGGTAAACAAGTACAAGACATTCTAGCAATACGACCAGTTCAACTCAGTTATAACTATCTCAATATGATGTGGATCCTTGACATATCAGCTTGAATGAGTACCTCAGTATCTGGTGTTTTGTCCTGCTATCTGATCTACAGAAGCTTTCAAAGGCAGCTTCAGGGAAATGGTTGAGCTTTTTGGAGTGATGCTTACATATAATCCAAGTTGTGCATGTGTTAAGCAGAATGAGAAAACCTATTGCGCTGTTGACTTTGGTATGCTGATGCACTCTTCTTCATTCCCACACTAATCTTCAAATACTACTGAAGGCTACACTTGTTTTGGCAATTCTTGTGTGCATCTCATCATCAATGTAGACAGCTCAAGAGCGTGTGTGATCAAGATAAGTGAACTTATCACTTGCTGCCAGGATTTAGTCCTGTATTGCAATACAGTTTTGTGATCGGACTTTCCCAGCGCTGTCTCGTAGTTTGGAATCATTGTCTTTTTTAGTGGTTTGCAGCTGATTGACATTTCTCTAACTCTGCCTATGACTTTGATGTAAATTATATTAAGGTTTCTTTACATGTTTCATTTATAGCTATTACAAACCAAGACACCACAGTAACCAACATTTCTCCTCCTTTTCTTTGACTGTCTCTTCTGTTCAGACTTGTGCTTCCATCATCATTAACATAAACATTAACCAAGTCCTGCACAAATCCATTGTGTGGAATCATGGTTGATTAGTTAACTACTATCAAACCATTTACATTCCCACTCTTTTCTGCAAAGTCTTAATATTACAGATTGAGTTTTAGGGTATCTTCATGACTTTTCCTGATCTCGTTGTCAATATATTTGTCAAAGGCAATGGTCAGTTCTGGGTGATCAGACTCCATTGCCACTCCTTGAGATGGATGATGTGGAGTCTGTCTCATCATCCCACTCTCAGTTCTACTGAAATGAGTCTTTCTTTGTAGTTTCTCATCATAGTGTATCCAATATTCTGTTTCTCCTGAAGACCTCGGTGGCTGGATGAGATGCCATCACTCTGTTTTGCTTGTGTGATGACCATACTTTCAGCTTAGCATCGCTTATCCATACCTTTTGTCCAGGTATATGAGTACAGCCTTTGTTTGTTAATGGCGATACTGTCACCTCGACTCTTGGTCTCTTTGATGTTCCCCCTTTCCTCCCACTTGGTGATCTTCATGATCTTCATGATCTTCTAAGCTGATAGTGGGTCTGGTCTGATGTAATGAAGAAAGTTGAGCCTTTATCCACCTATCCGTGAACATTTCCATAGTCTAAATGGAAATGTAGTCAAGGCTCTGTAGGTGCTGGACAATTGATGGCAAAAGTATGCCACATTGAAATAAGGTCTTCTATCGCACTTGAGATTCTAGATCAACATACTGACTTTTGAACCCTTGCTTTAAGTTCTTTTCTTCCCAAAAAATCACCATGGAGTTTCTAGAAAAAGTCTTCTCTCATAGCTCCTGGGATGGCCACTCTGTCATAGAAAACTCAAGGTTGTCAATTATTGTTGGGTTTTCCTTCTGTTCATGATATTGTTTTAATACCTGAGTGCTGAGGAGATCTGCAGGACAGCCATTCTGAGAGTATGCATTCTGAATGTATCCAGCATCTTTCAATTGGGCTGTTTTAGTCCCTCTGACTTTGTTTGCTGAGGACAGTAGGGACTTTGTTATTGTCAAAGAACATGCCTTTACCTCAGGGACAAGTTCTAAATCTTGCTTCACAACCTGTTCAACTGTTACTCATGACAGAGTACCTGCAGTTGTTTGACTTTTCCGAGCATGTACTGTATGTGAGCCTCAATCTAAGGATGTTTCACAACTGAGCAGAGACATTTGCTGATTCTGCAAGAGCTGCACTCATTTGTTGTCTTTGTGTCTAAAACTGTGGTGAATTGGCCCTTTAGTTTAAGAATTGTGCCTCCCACTGCTTGCAGTTTTAACTTGGATTGCTGAATTGTCTCTTCTTGAAGCCAATTCCAAGTCATCACTAAGACTGATTCATGCCCCTGTGTTGAGATTAAGTTCTGTTTGGAGTCCATTTATTTCCAGTTCTCTTGACTGGAACTTCTTATCAGGAAACTTTTAATTCTTCAAGGAAATCTTCCACTTCAATTTCTTTCCTTCAGCTTGCTATATTCCATAATTTCTGGAAGCTTGTTGAAACCTTTCTTCTTTAAATGCAAGTTTATAATCACACTACTGCTTAAAATTTTACATCTCCCCACAGAGAAATATTTTACTGTGTGTGAGGATTTTTGGTGCCACATTGGTAGTGTTTGAATATGGCTGAAATGATACAACAGTAATCAGTCCAGCAGTCAACTCTACCCTTGGACTTTGTTCCAAGCATATCCTGCCTGTCCTCTGACATAGTCAATTAGAAACCAATGCACAGAACGGGAATGCATCCAAGATGTCTTGTTGTGATTTAAGATGTGGAGAAGTGTATTGGTGATCAAGACCTCATGCTCAGCACACATCATCAGCTAAAGGAGACTACTGGTGTTACGACAATTCCTTCCCACAATTGGTGATCTGCATCATTTAGAAGTCAGCAAGAACGGTTAACTTGTCTGACTTTAAAATAGCAGTAATCAAGGAGTCAAGGACATCATCAAATTCTATCTTTGACTTTATCAGAATTAGCCATGGTAGAGGCGTTCACACGCATGAAAAAAAATTGCCTGACAATAGTTAAGTTCCTTAGAAAAGCCAGTAAACTGACTTACAAGATGGTTTACAATAGCAACTCAAACCAGCTTTGCACTATTCTTCTTTTCCATGACCTCTCCAAAAGAATGTGTCGCCAGTAGTAACTTCCTTGAACTGATCCTCCTCAAGAAGTCAGGTCTCATTGAGGGCAGTAGGCTGGCTGTTGTACTTAGCCAGCTTTCCACAAACAAGAGCAGTTCTTCTTTCAGGTCTGTCAGTTGTGACATTGTACATGTGTCAGCATGGACCACCGGCGTCACTTTTATTTCATTTTCTGAAAATAAGTTACCCCATTGATGGGATCCCTGTCAGCTGTAGCCCACAACATTTACAATGTAAAGGACATTTCTTTTCTTGTACCGTCCTCATAATAGAGAGGGGAAGTGATGAGTTCCACTCCTGCATCTTTCCAGTGGAAGATGACCTTCTGGCCTAACATGTTTGACAGCAAGCTCCTGTATACAGTTTTCAGTGAATTGACACCTGCAGCTACATCGTTTCCCTATTGCCATTGTGCCCGTGACTGATTGGTGTTGGATGGCAGATGATGAACATGATTTGTACATTAATTGGGTTATAGAGAGTTGTGCATCATCCGTGTAAGTTTCTAATCCTGTCCTGTCTTGGTACAGTGACAGGCAAATGAGCCTAGACAGCTGAAGGTAGATGTGTTTGGCTGTTGAAGGTTCATGATATATTTATATAATTACTATTTAGAATCTTGTGTTCTAAAGTGGACAGACCAATGTATAACTTTATGATTAATTAGTATTTCTTTATTATGTGTGTTACAAAGGGAAGGACATAGTTTTATTTCAATTTTTGTGATCTGTTAGTGGTGACTGGCTATCTGAAGTTTTGATTATAAGCATCTAAGTGGGGTGTTTAAAATCCTTGAGGTGAATAGTTCAGTGTATTAGAAACGAGAGTAGAGTAGAAAGAAAATTCTATTACAATACAAATTCATTAATGCAAAAAGAAAACCATCAAGCAGTTGGGTGCAGGTTCAGTAGACAGCAAAGCTGTTATTAGTTTAGCGATCTCCAAAAAGTCATGGCTGGTGGAAATGTCTTAGGTGGCTAAAGAGAAAAGCATTTAGAAACAGATCGGTAATGGAGACAGTAATTTTAGTGAAGGAAAAGAAATAAAAATAATTCAGAATGATTTTATTGAAAGCATGAGTTTTATTTCTTCAGGCTTAAAAATGTGAAATGAAGTAGCTGTGATTTTTTTGGCAATGGCATTATTTACGTTACTTTTAAAGTTTAACAAAATGCCTATTGTTTGCAGAAGTTTTAAAATTTCCAGAATCACTTACAGTAACACGAGTGTTTCCTACCAACTCTACACATAGTTATCTACCTCAATCTAAACTAAATCAATCTATATTTGACTTCAGCTTTAGAAGAAATTATGGTTTCACACTCACCAGGGATAAAGTTCACCTGATGAACACAGATAATTGATCAGTTCCTGACTGGAATCCAGATGGCAGTAAGTTGTAAGTGTTTTAAATGGAGAGATTCTTTCTCTTTTAGTACTGTATCTTGCTGCCTTTAGCAACAAAAAATTTGCAGCTTATATAAAATTTGTTCTTAATAACGGAACATTATAATTGGTGAGACTCTTTGTCTGCACCTTAATTGGGATCTGTGTATATATGCCTCCTTACCCTCTGCATCTCACCAAATTTCTTGATGCATCTCTCGATGTATCCCTTTTTGTGTGCTTGCACACATCCGTGCCCTTTATTTACTCAAACACTTCTGCATCTCCCTTGTTTCTGTTTGACTCTATCCATTGCAAGGATTTCCTTTAGCCATACTTCATTAGCCATGTTACAAGCATTGAAGATAGATTTCATGGGTTCATTATTTCTGGCAAAGATATAAAATTGGTCCAAAAGAATGCCTTTATGATCTTGCTGGAGAAACTAGTAAAACAACAATTTTTAAATGATCTTTACAATGCTGTCACACATAGTTGTCAGAAAGAAATGATATAATGACTTTTACTTCTTCTGTAAATTTCATCTGGTCACCAAGTAAAATATGTATACATGTTATATAAATAAAACATAAATAAATAACATAAAATGATATCGATGTTCAATTATATATACAGCAGAGTTTTATTACGTTTTCTTGTTGTTTTTCCTACTTTTCATTCCTGAATGGTATGGCTGTAAATTAGACATTTTGTCCAATTGTTTTCAATTTAAAAACAAAAGAAAATCTTTATCAAAATTATTAAATCACTTTATCCTTATAATCATGTTGATTAGATTACTTCTCAAATCTTTATATACTAGAGAATACAAACTAATTTTGTATAACCTCTACCACATAATTTAAAGCTTAGTTCTTGTGTCATTTTGGTAAAACAACCCATTTCTGAAACTTTCCTGAGGGGTATTAGACAGAACGGAGCATTCCGGTGTTTGATAAACTTAGTTTGTCTAGCTTAGAGAGGCGAATGGAATCAAGAAAAGAGGCATGGAGAGAGTTTTGTATAAGACAAGAAAGAAAATGTGTTTCTTTCTGCAGTTATTATTACTTCAAATTTTGACAAAAATTACAGTTGAAGTGTGAAACCAGTTGATTCTCAGCCCTGTGCTTTAAGAATTGTTACTCATGCTAATCACTGACAACTGTGTATAGTTTCTATTTCTAAACACTGCAGAAAAGAGAGAGGTATAAAAACAGATTGAAAGAATGAAAGAGGAACAAGTCGAGAAAAACACAAATGATCAGTTTCTTTCCTCTTTCTGATTTGTTATCTTTGAAAAGTATGAGTTGAATATTTCAAGTAAGTAAGGTTCCTTGGAGAAAAAACTGTAATGAATAATGTCATGAGGGTGTAGCTGCAGTGTGACAAGATTGCATACAGTTGTCAAATTTGCTAATGAATGTGAACATTGAAATTTACAATATTAACACAAAAATACAAGGAAATAAAGATTATTCTAAAGTGGTGACTGAATTATGTTTGTGAAGTAGCTGAATCTGTTATCCAGTCTTGGTTTGCCTAAATTTACACCTAACGAGCACCTAACTATATTTGTTCTTATCTCAGTGATAATACCCATTTAATAAAAGGCTACTTTAAAAAGTGGACCAAGGGAGCTCAAATGGAGATCATTAGTAATAATAGGTGAAAAAAATCTCAATAATATAAAGTAAGATTATTTTAATTGTTGATTTCTGATGCCATCTAATCTTTGGATTAAGATGTCCTGTAAAATGAGACTACAATGTTACTTTACATTGATGTCTGTCCATAAATCTTAAATTGCTTTGGGGCTATAAACAAAACATTTAAAACAGTAAAAATTCTTACTTAAATCAACTTAAATTAGCAGTATACCATCTAGAGTACTTTTACATTTGACATTTCTGTAGACTGGATTTGAGCAAAACAATGCCTGTGCACCAGCTCCTTGTATTTACATTGGTTTCTGTGGGTCTTTGATTCTGCCTTCAGAATAAATGAGCCAGTCCATCATATTACATAATACAATTCCTGATAAATTGCTAATTCCTACAAACAACAGTTAAGGTACTTCGGAATGATTTGAATTAACTCCAGCTTCCAACCTTCATGGCAGCTGCAGTTGTGACCCTTCCTCAAGACTCAATGCCGTTGTCTAAGTATTTATTCAGAGATGACATGTTGTGTTCGTCATGACAGGCATTTCCTTGGCTGATGTCAGAACTAAATACTGTGTGTATCAGAAATCAATCTATCACAGATATCCGTCATGACAAGCTAAAAATAGGTTTAAACAGAAAATGTTTGTCCTTTACTGGTTAAGCCACAACTATAACCACACTGCATGGAGAAAGATTGCTGATAATTAGCTAAATATGTTATATTTAGGTTAGTTTTAATGTAGAAATAAAATGGAACAAATGTATCTATGGGATAAATTTGTACAATAGAAAAACCAATGTCTGGAATTTTACAGGCCTTCTGGAGATTTGTGAGACTGGGTAGTTGGCAAAATGGTGGTGAAGGAACTGGGAGAAAAGCTTAGCACGTTTCTGTTGCCATTGTATGTTTTGAAAAGGGGAATTGGCAGCAGTTCAGTTGGCTGCAAACTGGGACCAGGTAACCGATTTGGTAACAAAAGAACCTACAACATATTATGCCCTACCAACATCCTACTGGCATCTGAGCAAAAACAGAAATTGCTGGAAAAACCCAGCAGGTCTGGCAGCATCTGTGGAGACAAATCAGAGTTAATGTTTCGGGTCAAGTGACCCTTCCTCAGAGCTAAATGTTATGTGTCCATCGAAGTCAATCTGCACAGATATCTCTCATGACAAACTGTAGATAGGTTTAAACGGACATTGTTTATGCTTTACTGGGTAAGCCTCAAATATAACCGCACTGCACAGAGAAAGATTGCTAATAATTAGGTAAAGCTGTTATATTTAGGTTAGTACTAATACAGAAATAAAATAGAACAAAAATCCATGGGATAAATTTGTTTCAGATTACAGTATGGAGGCCAATGGCTGGAACATTCTGAGGAATGGTCACTAGAAATATTAACTCTAATTTCTCTCCACAGATGCTGCCAGACTTACTGAGATTTTCCAACAATTTCTGTTTTTGTTTCTGATTTACAGCATCAGTGTGTTCTTTTGACATTGGAGCAGTTGCCTGTCCTTTCAGGAGACTGCCAGATAAGTTAAGATGGCCTCCCAGGGCCTTTCCTGTTGGGAATGGGGAGACACTGAGGCAGACCTTCTTTCGAGGGACTTCACATACACAAATGTGCGTCCTCTGATAATATTCAGCATCAATGCCTCTAAATGCTGGGGTGAGCTTTCTGACGCTGGCCCAGTAAAAACAAAATCTTCGCTCTTTTAAGTGTGACTCAGCATGATGGCCACCGTGTGTATCCCTGCAGCCTTAGCAATGACCATCTCTACTGATTGCATTGCCAAACTGTTTGGGCTGGCAGCACAGAGGCAGGCTGCTGTCTGTAATAGGACAGCACTCTCTTAATTTTCCACCTCTGGTTCCATTACTGCCACTTGCCCCTTCATGCTTGGGACCAACACTTTTTCCTGGCAGTGGATCAACAGAGTCTCGGTAAAAATGAAACAGTGACAATTACCTAATCAAATAGGATGTTACATGAAAAGCAATGAACTTGCAGGTTTGCTTTCAGAATATGTTAAATGCTCATAATTGAGGTGTTGATCAATACGTTTCTTATAAGTGCAATTAGCTCAGCAAGGCATCAGTCAGAAAAAAATTGCCCATTTTTATTGTTATTAAATACAGCAAACATTGAGACCCTGAGCCTACATTCGGATCCATCAGCTCTCTTTCATCCATTTTGTCAGTCTTCAAAAAACTCCAACAGGTTTGTCAAACATGATTTCCTATGCACAAATCCATGGTGACTCTGTCCAGTCATATAATTATTATTTAAGTGTCTATCATATCATTTATAATAGATTCTAGCAGTTTCCTTCTTACTGATGTATTGCTAGCAGTCTGTAATATTATTGGTTTTCTTTGAGGCATTTGCTGTCTTCAAATCTATAGGATACAATCAGAATTTATAGGTATTTGGAAGGTAATCATCAATGCATTGACTATCTTTATAGCCACCTTCTTCAGAGCTCTTTATGTAGAATACCAGGTCCTCGGGGCTTATCACATTTTAGCCCTATTATCTTCTCTAGTACAACCTTCTTACAAATACTAATTTCCTTCATTGTTCTTACTTAGATTTGTCCTGGGAGATTTCTTGAATCTTCCTCACTAAAATCAGACACAAAGTAGTTACTTAGCTCCTCTGCCACTTCTCTATTACCCATTATAAATTTGCCTGATTCTGACTGTAATGCATCCACACTATGTTAGCCAAATGTTTCCTTTCTCCTTGCCTTCAGAAGCTTTTACAGACAATTTTAACGTTCTATTGCTAGATAGTGTGCAGAAGACACTGAAAGTCTGCAGCGGGATATAGATAGTCTAAGTGAGTGGGCAAAGGTCTGGCAGATGGAGTCAATGTTGATAAGTGTGAGGTCATCCATTTTGGTAGGAATAGCAGCAAAATGGACTATGTTTTAAATAGTAAAACATTGCAGCATGCTGCTGTGCAGAGGGACTTGGGTGTTCTTGTGCATGAATCGCTAAAAGTAGGATTGCAGGTGCAGCAGGTAATTAAAAAGGCAAATGGAATTTTGTCTGCCATTGCTCGAGGGATGGAGTTTAAAAACAGGGAGGCTACGCTGCAGCTGTATAGGGTCCTGGTGAGGCCACACCTGGAGTACTGTTTGCAGTTTTGGTCTCCTTACTTGAGAAGAGATATACTAGCACTGGAGGGGGTGCAGAGGAGATTCACTCGGTTGATTCCAGAGTTGAGAGGGTTGGATTATGAGGAGACACTGGGTAGACTGGGATTATACTCATAGGAATTCAGAAGAATGAGGGGAGATCTTGTAGAAACATATAAGATTATGAAGGGAATAGATAAGGTGGCGGGAGGGAGGTTGTTTCCACTAGCAGGTGAAACTAGGACTAGAGGGCATCGCCTCAAAATAAAGGGAAGCAGACGTAGGACCGAGGTCAGGAGGAACTTCTTCACCCAAAGGGTTGTGAATCTGTGGAATTCCCTGCCCAGTGAAGCGGTTGAAGCTACCTCACTGAATGTTTTTAAGACAAGGCTAGATAAATTTTTGAACAGTAAAGGAATTAAGGGTTATGTTGAGTGGGTGGGTAAGTGGATCTGAGTCTCAAAAAGATCAGCCATGATCTTATTAAATGGCTGGGCAGGCTCGAGGGGCCAGATTGCCTACTCCTGCTCCTAGTTCTTATGTTCTTATGTTCTTATAGTAGTCAAATTCTATTTTCATTTTCTTTAACAGTTTTTTGGTCCTCCTTTGCCGTATACTAAATACTTCCCAAACCTTAGGTTTAGTGCTATTTCTGGCAGCTTTGTAGGCATTTTCTTTTAACCTTACTCAGCCACAGTTGACAGAAGCTTTCCGAGTTTTATACTTTTAGAAGGAATGTATAGTTGCCATAAGTCATTTAATAAACTAAGAGTCCCTGAGATTCTCTTGTCGGGGAGAGATGACTAGTGGTGATTTTAACTTGAGCATCACCATGCCTCAGGCAAAATTGGGAAGACAGGACCTACATGGTAAGCTCAGCCAGGGAATGGAACGCACGCTGTTAGCATCATTCTGCATCACAAACCATCTGTCCAGCCAACTGAGCTAACCAAGGTTGTTCATTCGCCCTGTTTTGTTACATAGTGCTAAATCGTCTCAGCATACTGCTCTGGATGGCTATTCCAACACAGTCCAGAAATTTGGCCTCTTCGGCTTTCATTTCAATTGCTTTACATGTAGATTGAGGCCATTCAGGATAACTGTGTTGCCCATGTTACTTGTTTCTCTCACCTCCTGATTAGTACCATGACCCACACGACTACTGCTACTACTGCCACCATCTAATGGTGGTCTTTAAACAATTCCAATCCATGCCTTCTGCCTGTTACTTTGTTCTTCTCCACCCATACAGAATCCATACATACTTTATCCAATCTGAGATCCTCCCTTACTAATGTACTTATATCATCCCTTATTATCAGCATAATGCCACCTCAACTTCCTTCTTATCTGTCAATCCAAAAGATTCAACATTCTTGAATACTCAATACCTGACCCAAATCACCATGCAGCCATGTTTCAGTAATGGCAATTAGATCACACCAGTGTATCTCTATTTGCCCCTTCAGATCATTTATCTTGTTATGAATGCAGTGTGCATTCAGGTGGAGTGAGGTTAACTTTGCCTTTTTGACAGCATTCTACTTTCAAAAATACTTGATGCTTGTCTTTGTTTCTCATTCCATCTAGTCTCCCTAAGATCTTTACAATTTCCTGTCACTAACTTTATTTCCTTTCAATTCGGGTTCATATGTCTCTGACAAGCTAGATTACGTCAACTAGCAAATCGCCCTGTGAGGATATCAGTCCCAGGTCCATTAAGGTACAACTGTTCAGCTTGTATGTGTCCCACCTGACCCAGAACTAGTCCCAGTTGATCAGAAATCCAATGTCTTCCTCCTACACCAGTTCTCCAGCCATGTATTTAATCAATTAATCCTCCTATCCTTAGCTTCACTAAGACTAGTAATCCTGAGATTAATGCTCTTGAGGTCCTGCTTTTTAATTTCCTTCCTAACTCCTTAAAATTGCCTTCAGAATGTCATCCCTCTTCCTCATTATATTGTCGGTGCCAATGTGGACTGTAACTTTTGCCTGATTTCCCTGTCCCAGAAGGATGTCCAATAATCACTCCATGAAATCCTTGACCCTGGTACCAGGAAGGCAATGCTCCATCTTGGAGTGATTTTTAACAGAAACATTTATCTGATACCTGGACTATGGAATTCTTATGACTATTGCACTTCCATTCTTTTTCCTCCTCCTCTGTATCACTAAGTCACCTATGGTGCCACAGGATTGATTTCGGCTACACTCCATGAGACAGAATTGCCTTCACCAGTTTCCAAGATGGTTTACTGGTTACAAGATACTACCGGCCTACTTTTCTTCGACAGCCTGGTGTTCACCCATTCACTCTCTTCTTGTACTCTTTCAATCTGCAGTATGACCACCTCCTCATGTGTGTGAACCACAGAGTCCTCTGCCTTACAGCTGCACATTGATGTTTCCAGCCGCTGCTCAAGTTCTGAAACCCGGAGCTCAAGCTTGAGCAGCCCGTGGTATTTCCTGCAGATCTCTTTGTATGGGCTACATAGTATGTCCATGACTTCACACATGCCACAGGATCTACACTCTACTTAGTTCTTCTGATCTGCCATCCCGTAACTCTACAGCTATTTGTTACCCATAGAATAATATGGACGTACTATGAAAACTTAACAAGGTATTCCTCAGAACATAAAATGACTAGAGATTTAAACACCAACTAAATTTCCTACTTACACTTGAAAGATTCAAAATACTAATGAAATCTACTCATCAGTCAACTGCATTCCTTGCACTTGTGATGCTATGCTGGTCCCAGTGCATATTGGTTTCTTGTTCTGTGCCTTACTTCTTCTCTTGCTTACCTGTCACTGTAGAGACTTTGTTTCTTGCAATAAACCTTAGTTAAAGTGCTTCTTTCCCCTTCTGCCCTGAATTCCCATTTTGATTCAAATTGCTAGAAACTCACTGTTTCTGCGTCTCCCTCAGGCAAGGTTTCCCTGTCTCTGTCCATGCACCTTTCTGTGACTGCACTTGTATAGAGAGCTCTGATAAGTCACTTGCTTCTTTTAAGTTTCCTGCTGCAGTAATTAATACCTACTTGAAGCAACTGAATCATTGAATTTGAAATTCAATGACACCTTACACTGAGGTATCCTTGAAGTTTCCATGATCCCTATGTGTAGGATGGCATGGTGGCACTCAGTATCACTGCTGCCTCACAGTGCCAGGGACCCAGGTTCAATTCCAGCCTCGGTTGACTGTCTGTGTGGAGTTTGCACGTTCTCCCTGTGTCTGCGTGGGTTTCCTCTAGGTGCTCCAGTTTCCTCCCACAGTCCAGGGCTGTGTAGGTTAAATGGATTAGCCATGGGAAATACAGGGTTACAGGGAAAGGTTAAGGTGAGTCTGGGTGGGATACTCTCCAGAGAGTTGGTGTGGACTTGTTGGACTGAACGACCTGTTTCCACACTGTAGGAATTCTATTTTATGGTGTCCTTGATAATCTTCAGGTCTCTGGCCCCTTCCAACAGCTGCATGCTTCACAAATAGTCAGGATCAAGGGCTAATCTCTTCAAAGTTGGCTAATGACTCCACTACACAACCCCCTGACTGAGACTGGGTGTAGATACAATGCAATACCTTCCTTTGCTGGGACCATTGAGGGTTGTACAATGTTTCCTTGATTTGAGGTCCCAGTGCTTGGACAAGCCTGCGGTTTTCTTGCAATATGCTTCAGACAGGACAGCTCACATAAATCTTCCATACGATATTGTGAACAAGGGGAACATGCAAAGGGAGGAAGTGATGGTCGATGAGGAGCTGTGAGATTGGCAACATTTTTCCAAGGAGGAAGGTTAGGACATTGATCAGGATGAATACCACGTTTACTTTGAGAGAGTGCAGAAGCATCAGATGCAACAAGACAGAGGATGATCGGCAATCGCTTCTGAAGTAATTGAATTGGGAAAAGTCATGATTTATTAACTTTCAATTTGTTGATTTGGGAAAGTAAAGCAGCCCCTATTCATTCCAAATCAAAATGCAGCTTACCAGATTGCTCATTCTTCGCTTTTTCTTCATTATGGTTATATCTTAGAATATCTCAGCACCATCACATGAGCAGTCACAGTCCTTTCCTATTAAAGCATGAACCCTGATGGGAGGTTTCTGCAGTGGCAGGTTTACAGTAAGTGTGAGATAGCAGAGAGAACATGGTGCAATTTATCCTTGTGAAGTGAGAAGGTTATTAGCCTTCATCCTGTGTTGCTGGATATTCCTCTGGATGTTGGACACCACGCTGCGCTGAGTGGTAAATTCAAACAAAACTGGCTGGGTCCAATGCTATGGTCTCATTAGGTCATCTTGAAGAAATAAAATGGTTCTCTTTTCATCTTGCTCCACAAGGATTTCAATATCCCTGTTGGTACAGAATGTCACTTTTCCTCCTTCAGCCATCTTCTTATCAATTCTTCACACACTGGGATGGTGAAGTCCAATTCCTGGCTTGCAGCATTTGAACTAATACACAGCTTGGTTTTAAACATGAAGCCTGGAAGGTCCTAGAATTGGCAAGTATTTCCACAGCTGAGGAGTAAACAATGTCTTTGGTGCGTGCCTATTATGTGGTGAACAAAAGGGAGGCTTTTCACAGCCAGCAGTGAGTTGGAGTCTCCATGTACCCACTCTGACTTGCGCATTGAGAATTTCCGGGCCTAATTTACTCGTGGTGGATGGTAAGGTAGAAAGCTACATGTTAATGAGGTGAGATATGTTGTTAATAATGTTTGTTAACAAGCAATAAGCCCTCTTAATAGCAAGTATCTCATCTCAACACTCGAAACTTAAGTTAAAAAATTCTGATGCAAGATAGGCCTTGCTGGACTTCTCGTGCAATGCTGCCATGTTTCCCACTGTAGCCTGTGTCGTTCAAGCTCCTATAACATTCCTCCCAATCTGTGTAATATATATGCAGAGACTGATACGAGTAATGAGTTGCTAATGCAAGAGAACTTTGGAGTATTTGTTGGATAAATTCAGTAACCCAAAATGTACATGGTGACATTTTTTTTTTGTGGAAGGTAGCTGTTTGTGATAGAAGTGCAAATTGTATCAATGTGGCTCCTGGCTTATAATAGACAACTGATCTCTGTAATGAGGCACTGACTGGGAGCTGCCATCTTGAAACCAGTTTCAAAAAAGTTACACTTCAGACCAGACTGTTGTCTTGAGAGCTTGAAAGAGTGAATATCTCTAACCTTTCCTTCCTTTTGTTGTAATCAATTCATAATTGCCATTCAGCCCAATAAGCCCAAGATCAAGAAGATTGATAAGTTAGAAAACCATGAATCGTTTTCAATATAAAATCATATAAAATTTATACTATTAAGCAGTTTTTAAACAAACAAGGAAAGGTATGTCAAATATTTTTGTTTGTGCTAGGATTGCTCCTAAAGAATAAAACACCTGCAACAGTTAGAAAGATCATAATTAAACTAACATTGGTTAAGTTGTTTGCAATCACATATCAGAGATGGAACCTTTGATTTCATAAGTGTATGACATTTTTTATTTGAAAGGTTACTGCATCGTTCACAACCTATAAATAAGTCAGTAGGATAGCAGTTAAGAAAGGAGAGCTGAGAAAAAACAGTTTAGATTGTTCTATCACACCAAATGTTCATTACTATCCTTGTAGAAACAGATTTATTTCAAAGCTACAATACTTACATCTCACAAGGTGAGAATGGATATTTATGGTATCAAACATCCCATTCTAGTTTCTCACACAGCAATGTTGAATCTGTCAGTCCCCAGTATTTTTGGATAATAAATCATAGTATCAACATAAAGTGATGAATTTGCTTTGTTCAAGTCTTGACATGGAGGGGAAAGCATCCTGTTTCTTGCAATAAATCACATCAAATGGAATGGGTTTTGTAATTTTTTTTGGAGGTGAGCTATAACATTTAGATAAAATTCATTATTAAACCAGAAGAGAGGCATTCTAATGCAGACATTATAAAGACTTAACGTATTTTAGATCAGAATCCAGGCATGCAAACAATCTGAGGTTCAAGAAATCTGAGGTTTTGGGTTATCAATCTGGGCTGGAGTTGGAACTGAATAGCTCATAGATGATCAAAAGAAACCATAGAATTACAGAATCACTACAGTGTGGAAGCAGACCATTTAGCTCATCGAGTCCACACTGCCCATCTGAACAGCATCCCATCCAGCTGCCGCCCCCCCCCCCCGGTAACCCTGCATTTCTTCTGGCTAACCTACATAATCTACACATCCTTGGAGACTATCGGCAATTTAGCATGGCCAATCCACCTAACCTGCACATCTTTCAACTGTGGGAGGAAACCGGAGCATGGTGTGGAAACCCAGATTATTGAAAGAAGATGGATGTAAATAAACAACTGCAGATTTTATGACTTAATTGATTATCTTTGGTAATCAATTTGGCCACTCATCTTTGGTAATCAAGAGATTATTGCAAGGTTATTGAATTAATATCAACAGAAGACAATCAGAGACTAATATTATATCTAATATCAATAGATGTAGTATACCTGGATTTTCAGAAGGCTACCAGTAAAGTTCCCCTCAGGAGATTGGTTAGCAAAATTAAAGTGCATGACAAAGGATCTAAAACACTGGCATAGATTAGATTTAGCTAACAGACAGAAAACAGTGTAGAATCAAACAGGTCCATCTCTCATTGATGGATTGTGCCCAGTGGTTACACAAGGATCCCAGCTAGTCACAATATTTTTATTAATAATTTTGAGATGCGGACTAAACGTAATATTTCCAAATTTGCAGATGACTCAAAGCTAAGCTGGAATTTATGTTGTGAGGATGATATAATTCTTTTCAGAAGGAATTGGTTAAATTGAGTGGTGGAGCAAGAACATGGAAAAATGTGAGATTATCAACAGACATGTAGAGTATCTTTTAAATGGCGGAAGGTTAAAAAGTGTGGAAAAACAGGTTTCCTTACTGCTAAGTCTCTGAAGGCTAACATGCAGGTGACAACAAGCTATTAGAAAGACTGTGAAAGTTTGGAATTTGAGTATACTTAAAGTAGAGGTTGAGAAATTTTGATCATCAATGGTGTAAATGGTTATGGGGAGAGTATGTAAAAGGCATTGAATTGATCAATCAGTCATGATCATGTTAAATGGTGGAGTAGACATGGGTGGGATGATTGGTCTATCCCTGTTCCCATGTTCCTATCAGGAAGAGTCATTATATGTTGTAACGAATGGCTTGCAAATTATTTGATACCGGTGACTAAAATGTATAGCTCAGACATGTAAAGCAGAAGATGGGCGCTAAATCAATAAAAGAGAAGACATTCAAGAAATAGGGAGATGAAATATTCTGTCAAAGAATAATGTTTCAGCTTTCATTTGAAGGCAGTGTGACAGGTATGTTTCAAGGAGAGATCTGGATAAGGTAGTATTTCTGCAAAACTGGGGCTGAAAGACTACTAAGGATCTGTCGAAAATTTACAAGTACTTTTAATGCAGGTCAGCTATACAAATGGATGAAACCGATCATTATGCAGGTCATGATGGTCAGGAGAAATCAAATCAACAGTGAACAGAAACATAGCCGTGTTATGTTCAATAGTTGCTGAATGTTATGTTGGGACAGTGTCCCTTTAAGAGGTGAGCCATGTGACACGGGTAAGTCATCAGCCAGTGCTCCTGGGTTTGATTACACTGAGAATGAAACCTTTCTGGTGAGTTACAACCATGTTAACCAGTTAAATTTGTGTGTTTTTTAATTCTGGCCTGAATCTAGAAACTGTCCCAGTACGGAATAGGTCTCCCCATAACCCAATGCTGATGCGCTCTGTCTGCTCACCTGTTGCTTTCCTTAAGTGCCACTTCTTCCATTTTGTTGCTCTCTGTCCTGTAATTCACTTCTGTGACTGTTCCTGCTCTCTCTATCTTGCAGCTATTTCCGGACTTGTGTATTTTCCATGCTCCATAGCCTCGCTCCCCTGGTACTTTCTTTGTGCTGTCCTCATGCTATTGTTCTCTCTGTCTATGCTTTGTCTCCCCTGACCTCCGTCCTCCACGTTCTTTGTTCTTTGTGCTTCTGCTAAGCAGTGGAGCTCCACAGTGAACAGCAAGCACACCAGTCTCACTGGTGGATCTATATACAATTACTTTCTTAAAAGCTTACTGAAGTATCCAATACATTCTCAACTATTACGTAGCATTATAATTTAGAAGGTAGCACGTGATTCCAAATCTAATTGAAACATGGTCCTTCAATGAAAAATATTTGGGAACCACTGCCATAGGCCATAAATATGGTGTCAGATATGATAAGTAAATGATGCTGGGACAGTGCATGTTCAATTGGAGGAGTAGAGGGTCAGGCAAAGCTTGAGGATATCACCTATAAAGGATAGAATGAAGATGGATAGACCAGAAATCTTGAGGAATTAGTTCTTTTGATTTAATGGACAGACTGGCGTGTTACTAAGTGGCATAGAACAGGAACGTTTCAGAATTAATATCCAGTTTGTTCTGAGATAACTGACTGAAGATGAACTGACAGGAAGGGCATCACAACTGACCCCAGGTCCACTGGGTTGGAGCTACAAAAAGAAATTCAGCCAGAGTCCTGTTCTTTTCCACTATTTATAGACCACCCGCTTTTAGGTGCACAAATTTGAACAGCAGATGAGAATACGGTGATACTGTCACAATAAAATCACCTCCACAGCCCCACTGTCAAGATCACACATGAAATGGATTATTTTGGCAAAGGCCTGAGAGTTTACCAGTTAACATGGAATTGCAACCAGCTTCAGCTAAGGATGTGAGGGAAATAAAGAAAGATTTTTTTTAAACAAATATTTTTCTGGACTATCTATGATCATGTAAATTCAATACTGTTTGGATTTGGTTGTGTTATCGTTTTTTATTCCAAGTCCCATGAGGTAAAGAATCTGCACACATTTTCACGTCAAGAATTGGTATTAACATGTGGTTGCCACTTCAATTTGCTGAATAAAAATATCTTCTCATCATTGAAGGAACTAAAAATAGACTGAAAAATGCTGTGCCATCTTCTTTTGCCACAAAAAAGTGCTACAATTTGGACTTGACCATTTTCCTATTCCCTTGTGAGATGTTTTGTGATAAACTGACAGCTGAAAGCAAAGTAGTACTTAAAGTGATAGCTGAGGTAAAATGGATAAGTGATGAGTGCTTCTTCTGGTTTATTGCACTTCTGTGAGTCACAAGCAACTACAACCTAGATACATTCGATAGCCTTATCATCCTCCAATCTCAATCAAGGCCTACCTGAGAACCGCTACTGGTTCCACAAGGCAGGTAACTTGAAATCAATCCTTTGGAAATAGGCAAACTACCTGCTGAGGTTCCGAGACAAATGATGATCAAAATATTGAAATTAGGTCTAAGCCTTCTTGACAAAGTGATGCCCACTGCTGCGTTATATTGTAGATATTTTTCATCGATCTGTTCAAATGTGTTATGACACGCTGTGGAACTGGTGAGAATTGAACGCAGGCCTTCTGGCTGATGGATAGGGACAAGACCACTGTACTACAAGACCTCATCTACGGCATATTGTATGATGAACCCTCACCATTGTTCATCATGTTAGCCGAACACTTGGTTACCATAACATAGATTTGTTACCACCATCCTCCTTTTAGTTGGGATCTATAGAGCCTGCCCTGTGTGTTATGATAGAGAAAAACCATCTGTTGGTCTAACATAAAAGATTCTTGTCTTAAACATGTGTAGTTTATTGAAATGATAACAACCACGTAGAGGTTACATTGGTATGACAGATGGGTGTTACTGTGACCATGAAGGGACTTAGATGGTCATTTTATCTTTTCATGATACTGAGGTCTTCTCCCTACCCAACTCCTTATGAGAACATCAAATTGAGTGGAGTTTAAATGTTTCTCAACATTAACCCTTTCAGAACCAAATGCCACATACCAGACCTAATATCGATTAATCCCTAACCTTCCCAGTTCGAGCAGGCTATAACTAATTTTGATTGTTGTAACAGCTTTGCTGAATCTAGAGCAGACAAGCAAGGAACCTATGAAAAATTCCCCCACTAAGTCTTTGTCATATGCATAAGAATTATGATTTTTCAGTAGAGAGAAAATAGAGCAAGAACATGCTGGGATTGGTAAAAGCAATGCACATTCTGATTTTTTTTATTTTTTAAAAAAATTGTTTCTAAAAGAAAGGTACTCACCACACTATTCTGAAGTAGCTTCCCCCAAAGCTTAAATACTAAGTGACTTGTCAGTTTGCATGGACAGTTGGAAAGACATTTCTCGCTCAGAATCCTTTGATTGCTGTAGAGCCTGAGAGGAATGGCAGGTCTTGACACAGTAAGAGATTTTAACAACAAAACACACAGGCACACAAGCACTTCTTTCAGACAGCACTTTTTTTAAGCAGCCTTTTTAAACCTCTTGCATGGCAGGTGGGAAGCGTGTGCACAATTCTGATCAGAAGTATTGATGGAGGTGGCAGCACAGGCAAGGGTAGGACTGCATGGTGGCAACATTCACAGTGAAGCATGGCAAATTAAGGTCCTCTGCTTCCCTGCAGGACCGTATTCAGTTTTTCATCACCCCAGCAACACTTCATTTGCCACCTGCTGATCTTGCTCAGCACAACATGGCATCAGCTGGCAAAAAGCCCTCCTCACCAATGCTATTTAAAGATCATGCCGAACCTACAGCTTGGTTGTTTGCTGATCATGTTAGATTGCTGCCTGATTTCTGGCTGTTTTTTTAGAGTGTGCGGCTCTGCCCTGAATGTTCATTTTGTCTGCTCAGGGAGATGTGTTGCTGTTCTTACCTTATTGTTGCATTTTGCAGGTAAGGACATCATATAGGATGACTTTGAGCTGGAACACAAGGGAAAATAATGGGCAAGACACCCGCAGGGCAGGAAAAGCTGCCAGAATAGGGAGGAGGAGGGTGGCACTGAACAGAAGGCCATTTCCACAGGTTTTCAGAGAGAAATTCAGCTTCACTAAAGAGCAGTGTATCAGGCAGCTTCACTGCAGCAAGGAAGCTGTCACCGAGCTTTATAACTTGCCACTGTTATGATCGTAGGATTATCAATATTCAACTTCCATCATCTGATTTTTATTTCATCACCAGTCTCAGGAATAACAATTGCCCTGAGAAGGACAAATGCTTATCCAAAATGGTTGCTGTGATCACCTGACTAAGGCAAGCCCACATGGAATAAACAAAACTGGTTGCGCTGAAATTAGAAGTAAAGTCACCATACTCCAGTAGCAGAGAGAAATTGGGTGTAAGATACCAGAGAGAAAATGGTGGCACTAACTCTAGCAGAGCAGAGAAGATTGTTGAACTCCTTCTTTCACATAGCTGGGACTGTGCTGTATTCTCAAACCAAACTAGCAGGGTACTCTGTCATGACCTCATCTACTGATCCTGGGGGATAAAAGGACGTCTCTTTCCTGTACCACCCCATCCTAAGGACCTTCATGCCCCTGCTGCAAAGTGGGTGATAATTTCCCCCTTTCTGCCATGTCTGGCGCAGATGTCAGGAACTGTGCAGGACAGGGCCAGATAGACTGTTCCATCCAGGTTCACAATAGGCCTTTAAAGACAGTGTGGACACGATGCAAATACTTGGCTATCTATGAAGTGATAAGTTGTTGAGGGAACAGTGTATGGTAAGATGGGGCCAGAGTCAGACATGAGGGATGCCATGGGAACAAGATAGTTAGTTAATGAGGTGAGTTTCGTAAGATTCTTTGTTACATCTCACTACATTGAAGTCGCTATATAAATGCAAATTGCAGCTCTGTCACACCATTCCCTTTCCACTAATCTAACCTTCTCTCATCCCCAGCTCTAAGCTCACATTTTTTCTCTCCTCTCTTTAGTTTCTGTCTATATCCATTCAGGTACAGTGTGAACTCATATTGCCATAAGACAAGCCCATTGCTCCCTTGACCATATTCACAGTATACTGTTGATCAGCTAAGTTCACTTCCTCATTACTGCTTTAGTTGATATTCTTAATAGTTCTCTCACTTCAGACAATTCTTCAAATCTACCATCATCATTACTGCTAAAAAAAAACTTCTTGGCACATTGTATTTGTAAACTGCTAGCCTCCTCCCCATGACCTTGAATGAGTTGTTGTTTCCAAACTTTATGTTTATTTTGTACAGCCCTCTATTTCAGTCTCTCCAAATAGTGGACAGACATTGTCACATTTCCATAATGGCTTTTATAAAAAAAAGACAAGTAATGTCCTATGTGAGAGAGGCCAAAATAAATGATTACGTCTCATGCTTCTTCACCTGTCCCAGGTAGCTGACTCCCCTCTTTCAGTGCCTCATCAATTTTGTCTGTTTGATGGGACTGCATCAACTGAATTATAGCCTGGATATCACCTACAATGGCTTCTTATCCAGCTCATGCATTGTTACCTCTGGTAAGCCACTGTCAGAAGGAGCAGGTGTGAGATTGAGGTACTACTCTGCCACACAGATAGGTGAATACCTTCTGGACAGAGGGCCATTTAGCAGCAAAACAAGCTGCCTCTTTGTTGACTGCTCTCATTGACAAAGCAAGGGAAGGCAAGGCAGGGATAGTGTGAACATGCAGGTAAATGCTAAGTAAGACAAGGATATATCCTTGGCCTTCTCCTATTCCTCATCTATTTGCTGCCCCTCAGTAATATCAGCAAAAACGTAGGATGGAATCTTGTAGAGATCTGAATGACATGCACGATTGTGAGATGTGTGGCAGAATCGGAGAAATCCAGTGAGGTACATTTCAATGTCAGGAGTAACTTGTGCCACGTTTTATCCTTTTCACAAGAGGCATAGCAAGCTTCTAATTAGGCTGTGGAAAGTTGCCAATTTACGGTGATTACTGCTTGTTAAATGCCTCCTTAATGAACCAAGTCACCTCATTAATATTCAGCTTTCTATTTTATCAAACTCACCAACACAGAAAACTCCATAAAGAAACCAGAGCACCTACTTGCCAGGCTCCAGTCAGCATTCTTCAAATGACCTCCATGTTGCAACTGACAATAGCTTGACCCAGGGCACAATGCATGGGCACCAGGTCATAGGAAGTCCTTAGACATTTGTTAATGGGGCTGACAATGTGGTTAATACAAGAGTGGCAGTGAAAAGAAGAATGGTATTTTTTCATTGGGTGGCACATGGATGTCTCTGCATTCCTGAAGGAGCACTCCCAGTCTTCTCCTGAAAAGGCAAGGATTCTGTCCTTTAAGAGGATGAGGATCCAAATATCAGCCACCTCCCACCAAGACAAGCTCACATTGTCCTGTAATGCATTGTTGTCTCTGACAGAAAGAGGGTGAATGTGGAAGATAACAGTGGGAGGCCTAGCTGAAACTGCTAGTGTGAAGGGGGCTGAGATGTTCCAAGGGACTGAGGAGGCAGCGCGGAGGGCTAATGATGTGAGAGGCTGGGGAAAATAGGAATGCATGAGGGAGTGTGTTGCATGAAATTGAGGGAGTGTGTTGCATGAAATTGAGAGAGTGGCAGGGCAAGAGGCCTGGTGGGAAGTGGGTGCAGGAGAAGAGTTAGAGAGAATGTGAGGTAACAGTGGTAAGATTGTGGGTCTTACCCTGGTCGAGCAGAGCAAGTCCTTGAACTTCTTAAGGCACAGCTGGCCATTCCTCCACAGCCTGGAGACAGCACTAACTTGGGACAAGGCTGGCAATGTCTGATGGAGAACCCTCTAAGAATAGGTCACCTCTCCTCTGGACCATCCCAGGATGTTCAGGTTCCTGATGGAGAAACACAGTGCCTTCAGTGGCATGTTACCACTCTGCCAATCCGTGAGCAAGGCAACTTTGGAATGCCAGTGCTGGTTCAGGTGCACAACAATCTTTTAGAGAACGTGCAGCTGCAAGGGATGCTTTCAGCCGATATCCTCTGAGTGGCACATTGTTTCGGGAATGGTAGTTAGTAAGATGGGGCTGGAATCGTCCGTGAGGGATGTCATGGAATGAGGCAGGTAGTTAATGAGGCAGGTTTGGTAAGTTATGGTGAGAAAACTCACTCAGCCTCGTGGTGAATATCCCTCCAGAAAACTTGAGGCTACTCAGAATTAACCAATAAAAACATGAGATTCAGCCCACAGTGAGAGCTTTTATTTGCATGCTGATAGGACACAGCTCTCATTGCGCTTCTCTCAACTCCCACACTTTCTCTAGGTTATCGGACTGCTTATCTAACATGATTTTTTTTAGAAGTACTTTTTTTAGAAGTATTTTCTTTGAAGTACTACTCGTGTAAATTGACTTGGGATTTCTTTTTTATCACAGCAAAGGTATTGTATGAATCGTTATTTACCTCAAATTTTTTGTCTTAGCTGCTTCCACGTTACCGGGTTGATTTTGCAGGGTTCAACTCCATGATGGAACATCGCACAACGAGAGTGCAGTGTGGATAACTAGATGCCATATTCAGTGCACCTGAGTCTCTGTGCTTCCAATCTGCCAGTCATTAAAATTAATCTCATCAGCTAAACAGTGTAAAAAGCTTTGGTAGTGCTGCCAACAGTGTTGTTCTGACTACATTTGTACTTAACCTGCTCAGTAGTTTTCAGTATATTCTTGCTGCTCAGTGTAACTTTTGACGATGAACTGACCGTGGGTATGGTGCTTCTTCAGGTCCTGAATGAATGAATGATTTATTGTCATAATTATCGAGGGAGATATGTTGAAAAGAGTTCTGTAGCCATAATCTGGCGCCATTTTTCGGTACTTAAATTGAGATCATCTTCAGCGGTTGAAGTCCCAAAGTGGGCTCCAGGCCTTCTTCAAGGTCCCCAATCCAGGCCTAATGCAGCCAGAAGCCCCTGCTCTGGGCGCTGACACCACAGTTGATAACATGCTGCCACCGAAAGAGGCCACGCTTTGGGCCTATCGCAGCCATGAGTCCCTGCAGCAGATGCCCCACCATCATTCCAGGATTCCACGCATCGGGCCTACAAGCCAGGAGTCAACAAGTACCTGCCCACAGCACATGTCTACTGAAGTCAAGGGAGCAGCCACTATATGGAGTCTCTGGGGATTACAGGTTCATCTGGGATACCCAAGCTGAAGTGACCAGGAAGTCACAGGGAGGCCTTCCAACCTCAAGCTGAGGGAATGCATAATCAAAACTTGTTTCTAAATTGCAATACTAAGAATTTAATTTCCATCCCTCATCTTCAGATGCAGGACTCAATTTAAGACATAAGCTCCACATGTGCAACTCATTCATCCTGGTTGGTAAAGTACTTTGTTGTCCTACACTTTCTGTCTCATGAGAGAGGTGCTCGGGAAATCCTGATTTGAGCTTTGAGCTCCTGCCCATAATCTTTTTGTCTTTTACATCATTCACATTTCAGGTGTGGATGTATCCTTATCTCAGTGGTAGTCAAATTACAGGAAATAATTTTGACGGACACAGTAAGGGCTGTTTAGAAAGGTGTGGATTAATTCAGGACGTTAGCATCTATTTATTGAGCGAAGGTCATGTTAACTAATATCTTTGAGTTATTTGAGGAGGTATCACAAACAGTCAATATGGGTAGCACATTTGACATGAATGTTAGCAGTTTTTTTGGCAAGATTCTACATAGCAGGCTGCTCAGGACAGTGAAAGTCAATGAGATCCAACAAAAGTGGCCAATTTTATCCAGATTGCTTCAGCAGCAGGAAGCAAATTATCATTGGCAATAGATATTTTTGTGATGAGTGGGTATTGCTGGTGGAGTTTTGCATGGCTCCGTATTAGGTGAATTGCTTTTCACATTGTAAATCAAATTGTTAACGTTAGCTAACTTTGGGGCAAGGCGATATCCTAGTGGTATTATCACTAGACTATTAATCCAGAACCTCAGCTAATGTTCTGGGGACCTACGTTTGAATACTAGCATGGCTGATGGTGGAATTTGAATTCAATTAACAATGTCTGGAACCACGAATCTACTGATGACTATGAAACTATTGTCAATTGTCAAAAAAACCAATCTCGTTCACTAATGTCCTTCAGGGAAGGAAATCTGCCATCCCCACCTGTTCTGGTCTACATATGACTCCCAACAGCAATGTGATTGACTTCAATTACCTTCTGAAATGGCTTAGCAAGCCATTCAGTTATACCAATCACTACAAAATTCTGAAGAAATGAAACCGGACAGATCACCTGGCTGATGAATTGGTACTCCTCCCTGTTGAACAATACATGGAGGAAGCACTGAGGATGGCAAGGGCACAAAATGTATTGTAGGTGGGGGGTTTCAGTGTCCACTACCAAGTGTGGTTTGGCGGCAGTACTATTGATTGAGCTAGTCATGTCCTAAAGGACGTGGCTGCTTGACTGGGTCTGCGGCAAGTGGTGAGGAAACCATCAAGAGGGAATACTTCATCTTACCAATCGGCCAACTGCAGCTGTCTCTTTCCATGAGAGTATTGGTAAGAGTGACCACTGCTCAGTCCTTGTAGAGACAAAGTTCCACCTTCACTTTGAGAATACCCTCCATCGTGCTGTGTGGAACTATTACCGTGGTAAATGGGACAGACTTCGAACAGATCTAGCAACTCAAGACTGGTCATCCATGAGGCGCTGCAGGCCATCAACAACAGCAGAATTGTACTCCAGCACAATCTGTAACTTCACAGCCCGGCGTACCTCCACTCAACCGTTACCATCCAGCCAAGGGATCAACGCTGGTTCAATGGGGAGTGCAAGAGGGCATGTCAGAAGCAGCACCAAGCTCTGCTTCTTTACCTTCTTGTTTTTCTAAAAAAAAGTCTTACTGGTTAGCTCCGTTGTTTGGTCATTTTAATTGTAATTTTTATCAGTTATTCATTTTTCTAAAAAAAGCTTATCATTTGACATCAATTTATTTTCTTCAGCAAGTTATTAAATGTTTTCTTCATGCCTTAACTTTCTTTTTTTTAAGTTCGCATTTAATGACGTCAGGCAGATGTTGCTAAGTTTCTCAATGAAAGAGAATGGGGGCTCACAAAAAGTCTGATTGCTTTTTGGAGGAATGGTAAAAGAGGTTATTTTTGCTCTACTGGAAGTAGGAAGTATTGCAAATGTTCAGCATAACAGCAGCATCTGTACAGAGGGAGATGGAATTGAGTGATCCTTTGTCAGAACTAATACAGATAATGGACCTGAAATAATGACACTACTTCACCATTCACAGACTCTGACCTGACATGTGAAGTGTTTCGAGCATTTTTCTGTTTGTATTTCAAATTACCAGCATTGCAATGTTGGATATTTATATGTTTGATTTAATATGAAATTATATCACTTCATGAAAAGTACATCAGTTTTTGTTAGCAAATATCACATGCATACAGAGGAAGTGTACCTTAATGTAGGTGAATTGGCTGGTGCCAGTTGACTGGAGGGTTTTGTTATTTATAAATTCGTGTGAAACCAGGAATCTTTCACCAGTTGCATGTGTCACCGTTTTCTCAAGATATTTTCATTTGTACATGAGATTGTTGTTTGCAGTTTATAAGGCTCAAGCCTTTTGGATGTTACTGTCCAGATGTTCTCTATGACCCAGATTCAAAGAAGTGGAGCTATCACATAATTTGAACAACCAATTTGTGTGTAATTTTCCAAAAAAAAGTTTGTAGCGTGTATCCACCTGAAACATATCCTTTTAATGGGTTATGTAAGTAAAGGAATAGAATACACAAGCCGAGAAGATTTACTAAATCTAAAAAAAAAGTTCAACCCCATTATAGCTCTGATTCCTAATTTTGGGCAGCTGAGGTTTGAGGGTATGGGCCTGAAAACGGAAGAAACAGCAGTGCCCATGATTTCTGTTCCTGGCCCTGGTTGCACTCAATGTGTCCTTTACCCCTTGCTACCTATTACTTACATTCTCAAGTCGTTTGAATGACCAGTTGGGGGCTTAACAAAGTACTTGGCTGATCTGTACAGCAACTAATAAGAAAGGAAGGATCTCAGAACAAAATGATGCATTCTCTATGAATCATAATTATATATCATTGCATATGATAACAGATTTTTTTTCCTTCAAATTAAGATTCTGTTGTGGCATTGCAAATAAGTTGTCCAGGCCTCCCACAGGTTGCTGATTATAATAACAGGATGGTTTGCTCGCCTAAAACAGCAAAACAAAATAGGAATAGACATAAATTTGCGTCCCAGTTATTATTTGTTTCTAGATGTGCACTGAACTCATGTAATATTTAAACAGAGCCATATAGACAGGGACAAAGCACCTTCACTACCCCCACACCTCCCCCAGTTACTCCACTTGCACCTGAAAGCAAATACTGTTTACAGTTGACACATTTAAGTATTATCTGTCCAATCTGTCTGGTTATGCTGATATTGTCATACCCACTGAGAATATAATATTATTGAAGCTGATGTCTTTGTTAGCTCCCATTGTAGTCTCTCATTTGGAATGCAGCCAGTCTTCCAGCATGAGCAGTGAGCAATTTCAAATGCATAATGTGCATCTAATTTTCCAATCCCACATGGAGATAGCAGAGGGATTTTTTTTTTGACATGCTAGCAGTTCATGCACATTCAAATAAAATTACTCTGGTGTTTTGTGTTTTCTTATTGCATTTAACATTCTTGAGTAGACAATTCCTCACTACCACACACTTTGAATTACATTTCTCAAATAATTTAGATGTCTTTTTCTTTCCCTTTAGCAACTCAAATATTACAGGTACTATTGGGCTTGACTTGAAGAGAAAAGCCAGGACAAATTGAACTGCATCCAGCAAAATGCAGCATTACCAAGTAATGACCTGCTGGCTATGTGTTTCAGCTAAAAAGATGCTGAAAATGCACAAGAGGGTCAGTCAGTACTTGAAAAGGTAGCCAGGTTACCATTTAAATGGCACCAATCATTTTGAGCAAAGTCACACCATGATGTTTAACCATCTTTCAGATACCAATTTACCTGTAATGTATTGCCAAATGTAATAACTTTATTTCAGATTCAGGGAACCTTTTCTCTTAATTGTCAGCAAGTACGTGTTGGTCTCAAACTGTTCATTAAAAATGTCTAAAATTAATGCTTGTTTATTCTTGCTGCTACTTGTTAGCTGAGCACACATCACATTCCTCCTGATATTGTTTTTAGCATTGAAAGCAAGGAAATTTTACAGTTGCATCATATGCCACAAATGAGCCAACAATTGTTGGCATTTGGAACCATTCTTAGCAGGGTTCAGTTTCATAATTTCCTCCTCCTGTTTGAAGTAAGCCGCTCAAAAGAAACCTTCAGCGCTGTGCCAAGAGTCTGTAAAAAAGGCATGTTTTAATACATTTTCCTCCTCTTTCATTATTAATTTGCTCAGGCTCCTGCTCCCTGAAGGAACTGACCCCTTGCTTGAGGATGACTCCATGGGTGCTGGACAACCACCAGAACCTTAAGGAAGAGACTGTCCTTCATGTTTGATGCAGACAGCGCATAACATCAAGCTATTTGATCATGAATTTCTTCATTCTATCACACCTACTAAGGTTTTAGAGCAGATTTGTAGCTTGAGTAGTGGACGTTGTGGTTGGTTGTCTTGCCGAGCTGGTTCATTGTTGTTCCGCAGATGTTTCATTACCCTGCTGGGTAACATCATCAGTGCAGCCTCCGATGAAGCGCCGTTGTGTTTTCCTGCCTGTTATTTGAACTCTGGAGTCTGTTGAGCTGAATTACCTCACTTCTGGTTTTCCTTCAAAGTGGAGTGTATATGGGATCGGCCTCTCTATGGTTGTTGATGGCTTTCTTCGTGGACTAGCAGGCTTCTAGGAATTCCCATGCTTGTCTCTGCTTTGCTTGTCCCAGGATCTTGGTGTTGTCCCAATCGAATTGATGGCTGTTCTTATCCATGTGGATAGAGATGAGTGAGTATTGGTCGTGTCTTTTTGTAGCCAATTGATGTTCATCATGAGCCGTCAACAAACACATAGAGCTCAATCCCATATGTACTCGACTGCGAAAGAAAACTGGAAGTGAGGTAATCCAGCTCAACGGACTCCAGAGTTCAAATAACAGGCGGGAAAACACAACAGCACTTCATCAGAGGTTGCACTGATGATGTTATCCAGCAGGGTAATGAAACGTCTGCCGAACAACAGTGAACCAGCTCGGCAAGCCAACCAACCACAATATCTCACCTACTCCCAACTGTCCACAATAACGTATTGGCCACAGGGACCAATAACTATCATATATAAACAGGAACTGCTGGAAATACTCAGCGGGTCTGGCAACATCTGTGGAGAGAGCAGTAAAGGGAACTGCTCCAGTTGTGAAGAAGTGATATATTTGACTCAAAATATTAGATCTGTTTCCTCTCTCTCCACAGATGATGCAAGACCTGTTGAGCATTTTCAACACTTCTTGATTTTATTTTAAATTTTCAGCGTTTGCAGCATAACATGAACATAAATCTGTGATGCCAATAAACCTTTATGTGAAGGGTCTTCATGTGCTGGCCATGATGTACAATCATAGCATTGTGACATTAATACATAGTTCAGACAGGCAGATCTGTCATGTTAATCCACAAGTATTTTACTTGGGTAACTTTAGAAAGCACACAAAAGTTCTTCAGAAACTTTCCTGTGAGAAATTAAGCTTCAGAACATCACAAATATCAATTTTGGAAGACATGACTGAGTCTCAGTGCTGAGAATTGCTAATACTGTGGTGATAGGATAATAGTTTTGGAGTTTAAAATGTGTGATTAAAATGAGTGTTGCAGTTACAGAAGTGCCCTGCCCTCCCAATTCCAAACCCCCTCAGACAAGGTGAAAGCTCCTTTTCATGTTATTATCTGAGTGTAATTTGATCTCTGTCCTGATTGCAATAAGAGCACAATTTCAATCTTCACAAAAGTGTGACTGAAAATTCTGTCATGGTTTAAATTCTGCTGATTATAATACTATGACTGTTTGTTCCCGGTTTGCTGCAAAGCAATTACCAATGTGGAGAATCATTTCATTCTGCAGGCTTTCAGATATTAATGATCCTCAAGGGCCTATCAACCCTTGATCTTTACCATTTTAATTACTTCAAGTCTTCATGGATTTGTTTTCAGAAGGAATATGTTATTGAGCACTTGGATACCATCATAATTACAAAATAGTATTAACAGAAAACATTATTGAAAAAGCATTCAAACAGAATTCAAGTTAGACATTAAAATGTTAAATTATTCCACCTAAACATGTGACGGATAAGTTAAAAAAATTGTCCATCTTAATTTTTAACATTGCCATTACTTTTGAAACATTGATGCAGGTTGCTAAAACTGTACTCTGCTTTATATGTGAGGGACTATCCATTTTATTTTTCAAAAGTTCAAAGATCACTATAGCCAGGGTCAATGAGCAGAATCTTATCAGGGCATGAAAAAGATAAAAGATGTGGCAGAATCGAACGTGAAGTCCGGCGAGGGTTACCTTGATATTGGGAATAATGTATTTTTTTGAAGTGAGGTATTCACTCGGGAGTGGCAAGTTGCCTGTTAAGAGGGATTATTGCAAGTTAACAACCTTACTAATTGCACATCTTGCCTCATTAATATGCAACTTCTATCCTATCACCCAGTGCAAACAAACGAGACGTTGAAAGTTTTCAACGTGGTGTTCAAAACAGATGCCTGGTGGCTCCAGCTTGCCGCTGTCTGTGAAGAGCCACCGTATAGGTCACCACATAAAAATGTCTTAGATCTCAGGGCACGACCTATGGGCACCAACTGCATGCACACCACATCCACAGACATTGGCAGTTAATGGATGCCAATCCCTCAGGAATGTTATGGCTCCACTCTGATCCACTTGCAGGACGTTTAGGAAGCACAGACCATTCATTGCAAATGCAGTAGCATCTAGAGTTGAAACACTACTGCAAGGACACTTTGTGTGTAGGAACAAGCACCCAGCCTGTGAACTGACACGAAGCTAGATCTCAGCCTGCTCAATTGCTTTCTTAGTGCTTACATACTTAGCACCTATTCTCCATGATTACTGCATTCCTGTCTTGCTTTGCCCTTACATGCCTGTTAGGGCAGAAAACTTGCCTTTTGGTCAGCAGTCCTCAGTCAAGGGAGTGGAAATTGTGCTGTACAGCAACATGCTGCATCAATCTCACACCTACACCATGTACCAGCAGCTTATGCAGCAAACACTCTGCATATGCAGCAAGGAGGCAGTCATGTGTCAAAGTCTTAGGGGAGTAGTCCTCACCAAAGCCCACGAAGTGACCCATTATTCAGGGGTTTGTGTAATTCAGGGGGGGCCTCTGATACCAGTCCAGGTGTTTAGGCACAGTCAGACATCCATTCAGGATGTTGTCAGTCGTGGGGTTGGGGGTTGCAGTCAGTCCAACTCAGTGACTTACAGAGATGCAGACCTCAGCACCAGGGAGATCACACTGACCCGGGTGGTGAACTTATACTAGGCTGCCTGGACCTCCTCTGCAGGAACAGAACACCTATCCACTGCATCATTCAGTCCACCAGGACCACTAGGTTCCAGTCAGAACATCACTGTGCCACTTTCTCCTTCTCTGATGTGTAAATGAATGTCCATCGCAAGCAGGGGAGATTCAGAATACCAATTAGACAGCAAGAACTGCAGATGTTGGAGTCGGAGATAACACGGTGTAGAGCTGGAGGAACACAGCAGGCCAGCCAGCATCAGAGGAGCAAGAAAGTTGATGTTTTGGGTTGAGACCCACCCTTTCTGAAGACGGATCCCAGCATGAAACGTCAACTTTCCTGCTCCTCTGATGCTTCTTGGCCTGCTGTGTTCCTTCAGCTCCACACAGCGTTATTTCAGAATACCGATGCTCGTCTGAGTGCACAGCATTATTCATGGGCATCAGGCATGTTGGTCTTTCAGCAGATATTTGGTAAGTGGCAAGTTCTTCAGAGAATGGCACCTCAGAAGATGGGGCAGAGTAAGTAGTTAATGAGGTGAGTTTGGGGTGGCACAGCGGTTAGCACTGCTGCCTCACAGGGCAAGGGACCTGGGTCCAATTGCACCCTCGGGCGACTGTCTGTGTGGAGTTTGCACGTTCTCCCTGTGTCTGCGTGGGTTTCCTTTGGGTGCTCTGGTTTCCTCCCACAGTCCAAAGATGTGTCAGCTAGGTGGATTGGCCATGCTAAATTGCCCGTAGTGTTCGGGAATTTGTAGATTAGGTGGGTTATAGGGGGATGGGTCTGGGTAGGATGCTTTGTGGGTCAGTGTTGACTTGTTGAGCCGAAGGGCCTGTTTCCACATTGTAGGGATTCTATGGTATCTATGAAGTTATAGTGAAAAATTTTATGTAAGCGTCATGGCAAAAATACTTCCCAAGAACTCAACAAAACTAGCACTTCCCTTCACTCCTAAAATCTTGGTGTGGAGGTGCCAGTGTTGGATTGGGATAGACAAAGTCAAAAGTCACACAACACTGGGTTATAGTCCAACAGGTTTATTTGAAATCACAAGCTTTTGGAGCAGGGCCCTTCATCAGATGGTGTCACCTGACAAAGGGGCTACGCTCCGAAAGCTTTTGATTTCGAATAAACCTGTTGGATTATAACCTGATGTCATGTGACTTCTGACTTTTCCCAAACCCTTGATTTTGTTCTGCTTGACTTCCAGTCCACCAGCCTCTATATTCGATGGATCTTCATCCACATTGTATGCCACTTCCATTGTGTTGTCACCACCAAACAGACCTTCCTCTTTCCTCCAGCTTTAACATTACATAGGGCACGTTTACTCTGCCACGCCCTGGTCCGCTCCTCCATTGCCTCAGTATCTGATCACTGTCCCAAGGTAACTTTCCATAAAACAAAAGATGCAATACCTGACCTTTTTCTTCTTTATCCTCACCATCCAACGGCTCTAACAATCCTTCTATGTTCAATAGGAATTTACATTCCCTTCTTTCAACTTACTATATTGTATTCACTGCTCACAGTGAAGGCTGCTGTACAGTGGGGAGAACAAACACAGACAGGGTGATTGCTTTGCACAATACCTCCGTTTAGTCGGCAAGGATGACCTAGAGCTTCCGGTGGCTTGTCACTTGAACTCTTCACCTTGCTCGCATACTGATCTCCCCATCCTCAATTACTGCAGTGTTCCAATGAACTGTAATGTTAATTCGAGGAACCACATCTCATCATTAGGCATTTTACAGCATACCAGTGTTGAGGTCAACAATTTAAGAGAGTGTAATCTCTGTTCTCATTTTGTTTCATTTTCTTTGCAGTTTTTGACTTCATCACAGTTTTCTCTTGCTTTTAGCAGCTGCTTATTATTCCACCAGTCAAAATGCCTCAAGACACATCTTTTGTGCCTTTACTTCCTCTGTTACCGCTCCTTTTGCATAAATCCACTGACTCTTGTCATTTAATATTTCCAGTCTTCCACCTATCACATAACTTTTGACTTTTTACCAAATTTTACCCTTACTTGCTCAAAACCTATTACATTTCTAACTTTTCTCAGTTCTGATGAGGTTTCATTAACTTGAAACATGAATGATTTTTAATGAAAGTAAAGGGTGTCTTGCCACATATTGTCTCCTTTTTAGGAAAGCCCATCACACAAAGTGTTAGTTGGGCATTTTACTGGGTGACCACTTAAATAATTCATTCTGCCTCTGCTGTTGCTTGCAGAGGGATGCTCAGGTCAAGTGGGTAGACTGTCAGCTTTTACTGTGCAGACTAATGTTGGGCAAGGGGGATTGTCCCAGATCATACATGGATATATTCAACTTTTAAATGCAATGTGTGTGCTTTTTTTAAAGAAGATGCAGAGCCAAAACAAAGGCTGCAAATTTAAATTCTGAACAATATATTTCAGTGACTGTCTGGAAGGCCTGTGTGGATTATCCTCAGCCTCAAAGGAGACTCTAGAATGCTACACCCGAGGGGTGTCAAGGGAGCTTCAAAGAGAAAGGATTGCAAAGGGAGAAATGCATTGTTCATTCAGCTGTAATCTCCTGTGAGTTATCTCAGACTGTGAACCAGATGGTAGAAAGGGAGCACTTTGAACAAGAGACAGGTTTGTGTTCACCACTTTCAATGATATACAAAGAAAAAGATTTAAAAGCCTGTTTCACTCCTGGCCAATGTGTTCTTGTGGATGAATGTGCGTGCTATGAGGGTCATAGCTAAGAAAACCCTTTGTTATCCCAGCACTGAAGGTAAAAAGAAAGGCAGCGTCCAATCTGGAAGTGAGAAAGCAAGCCAAACCTCAGTTGAAGGGAAGAAAGGTAAACTTTTCAGTTGGCATACAAAGCCAAGCAACTTGAAATCAACTGCTCACCTACCAACCTCAGTGCTATTAGTATCACCCAACCTGATAGCCAAACAGTCCAGGCCATCACTCCCAGGTGGTAGCCACACATCCAGCCAAGGATACACATTCATTTCCTTCTCACAGTATTCCTACTGATTGGTGGACTTTCCATTAAAACCATGGAAACCCTTTTTGTAGCTGGCCCATTGCCTGACTATACTGCCTGTAGTGTTTAGGACAGATGCTTTTTTTTTTAAAGGAGATGCCACAAATACTCGTTTCTGTCACATTGTGTGGGCATTCTGCCGTACTCAAGACTATCCTTTAATATGAATCTCTTTATGGAATTTCAGGAATTTCAATTGCTAATAGGAAAACAGAAAGTCAGTGAACGTTTGTGAGAAAAGGCATGTTATTGACGTAGGAATTTGAGGAAGCAACTATAAGGCTGCACTGCTCCAACTGAAGTGAAATTGATGCTGATTGGAGAATAATGATTAAACTGATCTTTGCAATGGCAAAGATATGGATCAAAATGTCATTAATTACAAAGTTGAGATGATGGCAGATGGTGGACAATGAGTCCAGAGGGAACTAGTGGAAAACCAGGGTGTGAAATGAAATGGACAATTTGAGACCCCTGTCAAACTTGGGGGATGGGGAGGGGTGCTGACTCCTTGGTTGTTTGAGGAAGACATAGCAGAAACATCGATAGAAAAGTTTACATCTTCGGAACAGATGCAACAGAGATATTAGGAACATTGAGGAAAGTCCTTATAATCATAGAGGAGAAATCTGAGATTGTTCTTACCTGTCAAGTGAACATTTGGCAATTTTGACGTCAGAAAGGAGAGACAATATTCTGTTAGGTGGTTTAACAAGGTCTATTGGCAGATGCAGTCAGTTCACAGCAAGAGCATTTTGCTAAATTAACCTACCTTTGCAACATGAAATATGTTTTACAAAGCAAAAAAGTAAATAATGGACCACAATTTTATTACAATCTTAATTGATCAGTTCATAGAAAATATTCTGAACAAATATTATTTCCTAGTCATGGAACATAACCTTTTCTGACTCATGCATTCTGCTGAGAATTTGTCTAATACTTTAATCACTTTACGTAGCCTGAAATAACATCAAAGCTGTAAAAACTGAAGTCCTCAAGATCTCATTGACTTAATAGCATCACACGAGCAGTCCTGTAAAGCACTGGTAACTCAGCTGTGCTGCATTCTGCACCAAAGTGCATATAGCTAAACACAGACACTAAACTGTCTGGAGACAACTCGCAGAAAAGTGTGCCCCATTTGTATATAACATTTAATCTTTTTATAGCAAATATGTGCTGATGACTAAATTATGAAGTTGAAACTGATTTTCAGTATCTGTTTAAAGTGTTCTGTTTTCGTACAAGCAAAAGAAAAAGGAACGTTATTACCAATGAATCCAATTAAAAGTCTTGTGCAACATCAAACATACACAAAAAACAGATGTAAATTTTAAAAAGGGGGGTGTTCAGCACAAAAAAGATCATGAATTGGCTGCTAAAAAAAATCTTTAAATTCTCAGACATGTGAGGTTTAAAGCTGAAACCATGGCTGTTTGAATGATATGTGGCATCCTCAATAGTTGCATGATTTGATAATTTGATAGATTTCTAATTATTAAGGGAATCAAGGTTCATGGGGATAAGGTAGGAAATTGAAGTTTAGATTTGTCAGATCAGCCATAAATTGAATGAATTGAATTAAATGGCAGGGCGGACTCAATGGTCAAACTCATAATCCTATTTCTTATGATCTTATATCCCTGAGTTTTTGACGAGTGAATGTTTCTCCAATTTGCTTTATTACCAGCCACAGATTTTCAAGTGACTGATAGAAATAGTGGGAAATAAAAGTAAACTGTTGTTTCAAATCGGTTTTCTTCTCTCTGCTCTGCTCAAAAAGCTGCTGCCTGAAATATAGTTCACTTATGCATTCCTATGTCTGACTTCATTATTTATTTTAATATGGATAATCTGCAGGTGACCTTCATCCCAATATGTGAAACATCCAGAAAGCTGTAAACTAAATAGAATACACAGATCCGAGTGACAGGTTTCATTCTTTTCTTATGCTATGTTAAATTCAGTTTACACGGGTTGTATTTACTGAAGATTTTATGAACTGGATCAAACTGGTTAGGTGATCACTGAAACCACCTCAATTCTGTGTTTTTCCTTTTTGAAAAGCATTTTATTTCATTAAAAGGAATTAAAAAACAATCAGATGATGACAGTTCATTCTTGCCACTATCAAAACACTCTTCAGAGTGGAAATCCATTGTTCAAAAACATCAGCTGTTGAATGATTTCCCAAAATTCATTAAATATAAACTGGATAGCAGCTGTTTGCATTTAAAAGCAAAAATGCTTTTTCTTCACTTTCTTTCATTTGTCCACATTTTGCAGTCAAAGTAGCAGTAAAACTTATGGCACTTTTCATAATTTAAGAGTAAACAATACAACTTCAGACGAAGGGCAAATCAGCAGTAAATACATATATATCCAGAACAGTTAGTATGTCATGGAGATGGTACCAGAGTGGTAACATCAGTTGATTAATACTGTTGGGTCATGGGTTTAATCAAACTTAAAATTTGATTAATAAAAACAAAACTGGAATATCAAGCTAGCCTTGGTTGACTTCGGAGACATAGCAGTTATCACGGATTGTTGTAAAACCAGATCTGGTTCACTGATGTGCTTGAGAGAAGAAAATCTGCCATCCTTATCTCATCCAGCTTACATGTAACTTCGGACACACAACAATTTGATCGAGTCTTAACTGCCCTCTGAAATGACTCAAAAAACACTAATTTCAGAGGCAGTCAGGGATTCTTATCAAACAGTGGCCTTGCCAGTGATGCTGACATCCCGTGAAAGAGAACAAAAATGAAATTGTTGCCAGATTGTACTGTTTCACCATTAACTTTCTGAAAACAGGAACTTGTGCCCTGCCACACCATGGGTATATATTAATGAGTATGACATTGCTACATTTACACAGTAAGTATGAATTAAACTCACCACAGATATTTAGGGTTTGTAATTTATCAAATGATGAGTTAATAACTGTCAATCAGCTTGATTGACACTAAAATGTAACAAGTCCCATGCTTCAGGCTTCAAATTTTGGGGAGATTTTAAAAGCTTTTGAATTTAAATTTTACATATTACCTATTATTGTTTTGTGTCACTATTTTTCTCTCTCTTTAAGGGTGGCATGGTGGCTCAGTGGTTCAGTGGTTAGCACTGCTGCCCCACAGTGCCAGGGACCTGGGTTCGATTCCACCCTCAGGCAACTGTTTGGTTGGAGTTTGCACATTCTCCCCATGTCTGTGTGGGTTTCCTTTGGGTGCTCCAGTTTCCTCCTACAGTCCAAAGATGTGTAGGCAAGGTGGATTAACCATGCTAAATTGCCCAAGGTGTTCAGGAATGTGTAGATTAGGTGGGTTATAGGGGGATGGGTCTGGGTGGGATGCTCTGAGGGTCAATGTGGACTTGTTGGGCCAAAGGGCCTATTTCACACTGTAGGGATTCTATGATCTATGATTACTTAACCAACCTTGGTCTGTCATGGAGTCACAGGCATGTGCAGCACAGAAATAGATCCTTGTGTCCAAATCATCCATGCCAACAAGATATCATAAAGTAATCTAGTCCCATTTGCCAGAATTTGGTCCATATCCCTCTAAAACCTTCCTATTCATATACGCATCCAGACACCTTTTAAAATGTTGTAATTGTACCAGCCTCCACCACCTCCTCTGACAATTCATTCCATGTATGCACTACCCGCTAGATCTCTTTTAAATCTTTCCCCTTTCACCTTAAACCTATGTCTTCTAGTTTGGACTCCCCCTGCCCTGGGGATGAGACCTTGCCTATTTACATTCATGCCTCTCATGATTTTATGCACCTCTATATGGTCACCCCTCAGCCTCTGATGCTCCTGGGAAAATAACCCCAGCCTATTCAGCCTCTCCCTCTAGCTCAAACCCTCCAACCCTGGCAACATCCTTGTAAATCTTTTCTGAACCCTTTCAAGTTTAACAACATCCTTCCTATAGCAGTTCTCTCATCATTTCTCTTTCTGCACTTGATCTAACATTGAATTTATCTGCCATTTTTCGTCATTCTGCTGTTTATTTCAAATTCCTTAAATCACATGATTAAGGAGATACCCTACCAGTTGTTCTGTTAACTGAGATTCTGGTTGCCCAATTTCTCTCACTGAATGATTATCAGCTCACATTTTCAATAACTTTGTGGAGAAAACTGTTGTGGTAATAGCATAGGGCAAGTCTGACTCCTGGTAGATGTCAATGGATTCTGTCCTCATATAGATTCTGGCCCAATGTTACTGGGGAAGTGCTTTTTACTAAATTTTTAATTGTCAATGTAGAAAATATCAGAAGACAAATTGGGATTCATCTTCTGTTTGATTTTGACCGGAAGTTCTACTTTCGATGAGAGACCAAAGTAGGGACAGCTGCCAAATTTTACTTGTAAGTCTAAACATCCCCAGAACTATTCTCACATAAATAATAGACTTTGTTCTCCCATGAACATCTACATTTCAGCACTATTCATCATTGAAGCATTGAATGAATAATATGCTTCTGAGCATAATCTGAAAACTGGGAGTTATAGATTAATGAGAGTTACGGTTTGGTTAAAAAGTTCACATGAGGATGTCATTCTTCCTCAAGGGAACTTAAGCTATAGATTGGAAGAAAACTGATTTTCAGGGACAGAAACTAGAAATTGTGCAGATAAAATGGGCAATAATATTGGCAAAAAGTGATGCAGGACAACAATGTGAAATATGAAATGGTGCCGAACAGAATGGCAGGAAAGTACAGTCTGCTATTAGGCAAGAACAAATTCAAGGCTAGTAAAACATGAAGATGCATAAAAACATACGAGGAAAATAAGGCTTAAAAAAGAGGCACAAACTATATAGATATACAATCCTTTCTTGTCTAAAGAGGAGACAAAGAGATTTGGAACAAAGTCAAAAAATAGTGAACAAAATAAAGATCAAGTATGAAGTTAGGTGATCAAGGAACATAAAACAAAATAATAAAATGATTAACAGACACATCAATGAAAAAGGAAAGCTGTGATGGGAATATGACCATTAAGAGATATACAGTTCAATACCATAGAGGACAATAGAGACAAAGCAGAGATATTAATGATTATTTTGTTTCAGTGTTTAACAGGGAGGCAGAACAGATAGGTATGACATCAAATGATAATTTGAACAATAAGTGAATTTAAAATTCAAAAAGAATGGACTGAATAAATTAACCTCAAAGGTTAAACCCCCTGGTCTGTTTAGATTACATCTGTGTATTTTGAAATAATCTGAGGAGAGATGGACAAATCATTAAGTAGAATCTCTGATTCAGGTCTCCTGAGAAACATAGAGTGTACCTGCAGGTGACAACTTTCACACAGTGGAAAATGAATGCCAGAGGCTAAATCATGTTTCTTTTGTACAGTAACTTTGGGGTTTCAAGGTCCAAAGCCTCATTGACAAAGCGAGAGAGAAAGTTTGTAAGGAAAGTGGGTGAGGGATTGGGTAGTAAACAAGTGGGTAAGGGGTAGGACACCCAGTATGGAATGGAATAGAGTTCCAGATGGTTAGAGTGGTAAGTGAGTGGGTAGGATGGCAGGTGCGCAAGGGTGTCAGGTGGCAGATGTGTAGGGGTAATGGTGGTTGGGGCATAGAATAGTGGGGGGAATCGAGTAAGGTGTTCATCAGTGGGAGTTGTGAGTGGCTAGCATGAATGATTGAGGATTCAGTAACACAGTTAGAGCGGGTTTTAATCCCTCTAACCTTTCGTGCATAACAATTATGGTAAGTAATTTAGAACCTTCTGAAGTCACTGACTCTAACTCAGAGTTGGGGGTCCTTTCAGAGGGTGTCAGATGCCAAGTGTTGGTTTCCAATCTGACAAAGACCCAATAATCCCAGGTCTTTGTTTTCTGTGCATTATCAATTCCTTAATCCAATCTAATACATTATCCCCAATATGTGAGCTCCTATCTTGTGCAATAATGTTTTTGGTGGGAACTTATTTATTGCTTTTTAAAAATCCAAGTACACCACATTTACTTGTTCCTCATTATCAACTCTGCTCATGATATTTTCAAATATCTCTAGCAACTTTGTCAAATGTGATTTCTCTTTCACAAAAGCTTGTTGACTCTAATTGCATTTTCAAAATGTCCTGTTATTTCTTTTTTAATAATGGACTCTAGCTTTTATCCAATGGCAAATATTAGGCTAATTGGCCAGTACTTTCCTGATTTTCATCTGCCTTCCTTCTTTAACAGGGGAGTCACATTAGCAGTTTTCCAATGTGCTGGAACCCTCCAGGAATCCAGAGAGTTTGAGAATATTTTGGCCAATACCGCCACTGTCTCTGCAGATATTTCCTTAAAAACACTCAGATGCAGGTCATCAGGTCCTGGTGACTTGTCTGCCTTCAGTCCCATTAGTTTGGCAAATATCTTGTACCTTGTGATACAGGCTGCCACATGACCTTTCATGCTAATAGCACTTTGCTTATCTGCCATCTTTGGAATGTTTGTAATGTCCTCCACCACAATGACCATTGCAAAATATTGGTTTGAATTATCTCGCCCTGCTCCTCGGTTTAAGTTCCATAGTTGCATACTCCAACTTGCTGCTGGTTTTAAAAAAAATTCCCAACCCTCTTGCCTATGACTAGTTTTTGCCACTTTGTTTGCCTTAGTTTTTGATTGGACATTCTCCTTGACCATCTTTATGAACCATGACTGGTTCATTCTTCTCACCAGGTCTTTCTTTATCAATGATAACAAGCATGGGGCTGGATGAACACAGCAGGTCAAGCAGCATCATAGGAGCAGGAAAACTTGACGTTTCGGGCCTAAACCCTTCATCAGAAATGGGGGAGGGGAAGAGGGTTCTGAAATAAATAGGGAGAGAGGGGGAGGCGGATAGAGGAAGGATAGAGGAGAGGATAGGTGGAGAGGAGGCAGACAAGTCGAAGAGG